>ML677343.1:34447805-34794449 GCA_007922305.1 Dermatemys mawii | reverse complement strand
ATGCTTCAATACTTTAGTTAGTCTTTAAGGTGCCACAGGACTCTTTGTCACTTCTGCAATTCCAGACTGACATGGCTACCTCTTTGACTCCTTTTGAGGAGGTATGCCTGCCATTTTTTATGCAGGTTTTCAGACTGGATTTCTTGTTAAAAGTCTTAGCACCTGCTACTTGTTCTGTACCAACACTGTACCAACAGTGATTTCCATATTTTGTGTTTGGCAACAAAGCTGTTGATTTTTCTTTCATGTCTGTTACTCACCGCAGGCATCCTTGGCTTTGTCACCTCAATCTTAGATTACTTTAGTGCTAGCCAAAAATTACAGCTAGTGCCGAATTCAACCAGTCACCTAGTAAACAGAGATTACACTAGTGCTGCATGACCTGGACTGGCTACCAGTTGATTTGTGGGTGATGTTTAAAGTTTTGATTTTAACCTATAAAGGTCTAAATGGTTTGGCCCTTCCTACTTTTGAGACTGACTCTCTCCCTGTGTATTTCGGAGGCAACAGCAATCAGCTAAGCATTTGAAATCTAGGAGGACCTTGATTTACAAGAGAACTGCCGCTAGCACAGCATTATCAGTGAGCGCTCCGCCACATCCCACATTTGATGATTTTTAGGGCAAGCTGCAGAGCCATCCTCTCTTCTGAAGCTTTCGCTGGGAGACAAGTGTGTGGAGAAAGGTTTAGAGTATGGAAGGCTCTAAATATTGCTGAAAGATTGGTTAGTCCTGAATCAATTTGTAAATGCTTTTGATTGTTTTACATTTGTATCTGTGCTATGAGACTAGTGTTCAGCACATTAAAAAATCTAAATAAAAATATGAAGAGAAAGTAATACTTTCCATATACTGGAAAAGAAAGAGACTTAAGGCCAGATTGTCTGGCCCTCTGCAATGCACAGCAGGCCAGGAAGTCTCCCCTCTCCCTTTCACATCTGCATATGGTCCATCTGGTATAGATGGGGAGTACTGGCACTGTGTCAGACAAATGTGCCCTGTTATCCCAAAAGGCAGTAGAATCATCACCCCAGTCTTGCTCTGCCTAGTGAGCAGAGGTAGATGGATATGGAGGGGAAAACATCCTGCATGCTCCCAAAGGGCCACCAGCTTTCTTCCTAGGGCTTCTATTACAGCCTTCTCTGTCCAAACGGCTGTGCCTTTTGAGCACAATCTGTCTGTCTGCTGCAGGGTTTATCATCACACATTTTTAAATTTTAATGTACTATTATTTGCATGCGATTTTGGGAAGCTGCAGCTAAAGTTTCCCCTAACACAGATATGTGTGTTGGTCTATTCAGGCAGGTCTGGCAGCCATAATGTATGACAAATAACAGAGCCCTAATGAAAAAATGACAATTTAATGGGAGCCCATGTCTCTCCAATAAGAGGGCAGTAACATGGATCATTCTGCTTCCTCCCTACTTTATCAGGGATCATTCTGCTCCCTTACCAACAAGGAGCTGAAAGACAACATCTATGTATCTAGATATTTATATGATTCTCATCACCATAGTACTTGAGTACCTCATAATGCTTAATAGATTTAAGCCTCACAACACACCTGTGAGGTAGGTAAGTATTGGTCAACTGAGGCAAAGGAAAGATTAAATGACTTGAGCAAGGTCATACAGTAAGTCTGTGGTTGAGCTGGGAATTGAGTGGAGGTCTTTGGGTCAGATCAATATCCGATCCATTAGACCATCCTTCCTACCCTCATGTGCCATTTGATCATCTGACAGCCCGTTATTGATTACTCAGGCAGCAAACCAAATATGTTGGCATCTCTCATTCCCATTTTAATCAGACTTGGCAGCTGCCAAGTTGTTCCCCTCTCCTGTCCTGTTCTGAGGGTTGAGTCCCTCTTCCCATGTCTGCTGAAAAGATCTGTCTTCTCTGACATATCCAAGATTCCAGGCAAAACTTTCCCATGCCATCGTCCCTCAAAATAGCTGTGTTCTTCATATTTATAGCAATGCAAGATTCCAGTGGGCCAATTCGTTGAATTTCCACTGTTTTTGTGTTAACTTACCTCTCTTACATGGGCAGTCTCTTCATGCCTCTATTGATAGGATGTGTTGGGAGTGGGGGAATGGAGTATTCAAGATGGTAGCTGTATAGAGTGAAAGCTGTTTTGCATATTTACTGTTCTTTAAAGCTGGTTTTCTAAAAGAGAGAAAAAGACAGAGAAAGGGATTTCTGTAAGTAGCTGGGACAATGAGAACAAGGCAGGCAGTATGCCAAGCATGGGATGGCTGCCAAAACACATATCATTAGCTTGGACCAGCTATAAGCAAGGAAATGAGAAACATATGTTGGAGAGCAAGGTTAGGAGTGAGGGACTATGGGTCAGTGACTGTCGTCCGAAAACTTTTCCCTTGTTCTTCAGCTGTGGCCTGATGGTGTCAAATGTCATTCTGATGGGCTTAATTTCTCATGGTGGTCAGGCTTATTTTGGCTTGGGGTATTTTTCGGAGGGGGGGGTTGTTTTTTTTCCCTGATGTGAGTTATAGGGAGGAGGAAGAGAACAGACAGGGAAGCCCTTTCTTTTTTTTTCACAGTTATGGGAAAATAACAACCTTGTTTTTTGTGATGCTCTCTAAATTCCTCACCCTTCTATGAAATAACGGTGTCTCTGGGACTGGAATTCTGACTGGCCTACGAGAGAAGAAAGGGGTGGATTGTGTGTGTTCCTAAGTAGTTCTTGTTATTCTTTCTTAAATATAATTAGATGCGCCTCATTACTTCGTACTGAAGGTCTTTTGTACTTTTTCAGAACTGTATTTCCTGAGAGTCATGACATGTCACAGCTTGTAGCATCCACTCCTATTTTATTATATTAACAGTTTATTTTTAACATTTTTATCCTTTATGCACACTTTATCCAAGCTGTTTGCAAATTATTTCATTTTTCTCCAAAGGCTGCACCCAGCTGATCTGTTAGTCACTGACACTTAATAAAGTGTTTGAAGTTCCTGCTCCCTTCCCCAACACCTTCATTCCCTCCTCTCTCTTCCCCTTTGATGGAGGCTTCACTGGATAGCTCTAAATAATTTTGCTCTTTCCCTCCCCAGGGCTGAGATCTGCTGTTCTCTGTAATTCCCAAGTGTAGAACAGCACAGTCAGAAGCACAGATGATATTCCAGGAGGCTATTGTTTGGCTACTGTTCAGAAGCACACTGTAGCCTTAGTTGACAGGATCCTCAAACTCATCAGAGCTGTGCTGGGGAATCCGGTTTGGCCTTAGCTTTATTATGTAGCACAGGTTCATATGCATCTTTTTACTTGGAAATGTGTACAGAGTTGGAAAAATTGTGCAGGGGGGGCAAGAAAGAAAATCAATTTACAAACTGAGTCCTACCCCTAAATAAGCCCCCTAAACTTTTGTAATCAATGGAAGATACATGTGATTTTCATAGGTTTCAGCACTGTTTTCTTTCTATTAAATTGGGATTCCTTGTTCTGGAAGGTGCAAGTACTCCTGCTTTTACAACAGCATCACAAAAGACACAAGGGTTATAAGAACAGAAAGGGACAATGCTGAATGTCTGAAAACTTTGGACAGTTGAACATGTCTTGAACTGACCCACATGGCATGGAACATGGAAAGGGGTAAATAGTGGTGTCCCCAGGGGTCTGTACTGGGAGCAGTACTGATCAACATATTGATAAGTGATCTGGAAAAAGGGTTAAACAGTGAGGTGGCAAAATTTGTAGATGATACTAAACTACTCGAGATAGTTAAGTCCAAAGCAGATTGCGAAGAGTTACAAACAGATCTGACAAAACTGGGTGATTCAATGTTGATAAATGTGAAGTAATACACATTGGAAAACACAATCCCAACTATACATACAAAATGATGGGGTCTAAATTAGCTATTACCACTCAAGAAAGAGATCTTGGAGTCACTGTGGACAGTTCTCTGAAAACATCTCCTCAGTGTGCAGCGGCAGTCAAAAAAGCAAACAGATTGTTGGGAATCATTAAGAAAGGGGATAGATAATAAGACAGAAAATATCATAATGCCGCTATATAAATCCATGGTACACCCACATCTTGAATATTATGTGCAGAGCTGGTCACCTCATCTCAAAAAAGAGATGTTTGCATTGGAAAAGGTATAGAGAAGGGCAACAAAAATGTTTAGGGGTATGGAACTACTTCCATATGAGGAGAGATTAAAAAGACTGGAACCTTTTAGCTCGGAAAAGAGATGACTAAGGAGGGATACAATAGAGGTCTATAAAATCTTGACTGGTGTGAAGAAAGTAAAATCAGGAAATGTTATTTACTTCTTCACATAACACAAGAACTAGGGATCACCCAATGAAGTTAATAGGCAGTAGGTTTAAAACAAACAAAAGGAAGTACTGTACACAATGTCAACCTGTGGAACTCCTTGCCAGAGGACATTGTGAAGGCCAAAACTATAACAGGGTTCAAAAAAGAACTAGCTAAGTTCCTGGAGGATAGGTCCATCAGTGGCTATTAGCAAGGATGGGCAGGGTTGGAACGCCATGTTCTGAGTGTCCCTGGCCTCTGTTTGCCAGAAGTTGGGAGTGGATGCCATGAGATGGATCACTTGATGATTATCTGTTCTGTTCATTCCCTTTGACGTATCTAGCATTGGCTACTGTTGGAAGACAGGATATTGGGCTAGATCAGGGATTCTCAAACTGTGGGGCAGGACCCTTGAGGAGGTTGCGAGGTTATTACATGGAGGTTTGAAAGCTGTCAGGCTCCCCCCCAAACCCCGCTTTGCCTCCAGCATTTTCAATGGTGTTAAATATATTAAAAAGTGTTTTTCCATTTATAAGGGTCGCACTCAGAGGCTTGGTATGTGAAAGGGGTCATCAATACAAAAGACTGAGAACCACTGGGCTAGAGGGAACATTGGTCTGACCCAGTATGGCTGTTCTTATGTAACTAATAGCTACTTAAACCTTCCAGGGCTAGCTTACTGGCTAAGATAATGGCCCTTACTGGTGAGCTCCTGGAACTCTTCCAACCACTGTCAATGTCAGTTTTTCATCTCTCTTTCTTCCTTGCAATCTGTCTGACTGTTTTCATTCCCATTTGTGGAAGTAGAGGGGAGGGCCTAAAGTGGATCCAGTCAGATCCTTTCATTTCTTCTGCAATTACCTTTTGAAATGGACATATAAAACCTTATTCTGTACAGAAAAAGTGATAAAGAGATGTGCCTGAGGTCACACAATAAGTACACGATAAAACCAGGAATCCTGACTCCTAGTTGCTTACTCTAGCCGCTAAATAACAATCTTTCCTTGCATACATCTGTGGAATTACCTCTTTGAGCAAGACTCTCTTATCTCCAATTTCTCCTACTTCAAGTCCCTTCTTAAAACACACTTCTTTCATATGTACTTGAAAAGTACAATGATAAATGTCATAGAAAACTCTAAAAGATGGCGGATTTCCTAACACTGAAGCATTAATATCTTTATCATTAGAAACAAATCAACAAAAAATTCATGGTCCCAAGGGTGACTAGGAGCAAGTGGTCATCTTTCCAGAGTGCAACTCTCTACATCACATAATATCATCTATATCTCATAATTTTCATGCCTTTTTTTAAAAAACCCAAACCAGAATGGTCCTTCTTGCTGCCCATCATCTCTGACAGAACTACAAAGTTTGCACAGCTCTGCACTATTGTCCTAAGCATTGTAAGCAAAGGACACATGACAGTCCTATATTTGCAGAGCCGTAAGAAGATTAGCAGGGGGCATGATGGTTTCTTGGATTGTTTGGGCCATAGGAAGAACCAATTCAAGGTTGTTGGTGGCATTCATGGAGCAACTGCAGATGGTGGCAGGCTGCTTCTGGGCCTGAGAAATGAGTACTGACTGATGGGATTGCACTGTCATACAAGCTTGGGATGACAAGTAGTGGCTGCAGAACTTTCAGATGCACAAGGCCATATTCCTGGATCTTTGTGCTGAGTTTTCTCCAGCCATGCAGCACAGGGACACCAGAAGGAGAGCTGCATTGACAGTGGAGAAGTGATAGCAGTCACACTGTGGAAACTTATAATGCCTGATTGCTATTGGTCAGTTGGAAATCATTATGGAGTTGGATGATCCACTGTGGGGGGCCGCTGTCATGCAAGTTTGCAGGGCCATTGTTTCCTGTTACACAAGACTGTAACTGCTGGGAATGTGCAGGACATATAGGATGGATTTGCAGCAATGAGGTTCTTGAACTGCAATGGAACAATAACCCTGTTTTGGCACCAGACCACTTGTCACAGTGTATACAGAACAAGGTGACAGAACAAGAAGTAATGGTCTCAAAATGCAGTGGGGAAGGTTTAAGTTGGATATTAGGAAAAACTTTTCACTAGGAGGGTGGTGATTTTAGCTGATATTTCACTCCTCAGGGTAACAAAGGCACAGACAACACAGGTGTTGCTGGCATCTGAATAGTATGCTGCTAGCTTGTGTACTGCAATGGGGCCTGCCAAAGTGATCACTGATTGGTGTGGGAAAGTGTCCTACCACAGAGGAAGTAATAAGGCTGCCATCCCCAGAAACCTTTAGAGGAAGATTTCCAAGTACCTCCATGAATGCTTCATCAAGATCTCTCAGAGAATTCAAGGGACATCCCACTGTGCACAAACAGACTCCTCTTCATGACTCCACCCTCCTTTGCCTAACTCTACAGGGGAATGAAAACCATATAACAACTCTAACTCTTTTTATTATCCTACTGTCTCTTCTAATATGAGAAAATTAATGAAAACTTGATGGCTCTGCCCTGCTAAGTTGGGGGCACCATCAGTACATCACTGTAATGAGAAATATCATTACACAGTTACCCAAAGTTCCTTCCCCTGCATTGGGCTCACTTGTGCTTGACTGCCAGGAGTGACTAGATTGCAGTGGAGTCTCAGAAAGGTCTTGGCTTGCAGCATAGCTGGAACCCCATCCTTTTCTTCTTCCTCTACCTCCTGATTGTCCTCACTCTTCACACCAGGGGCCTGTTGCTCAGGCTCTTTGGAGGAATCCACAGGGATGTATGGGGTGATGGTGGATTTTCTGCAAAATGTGGCATGCAGTTCTTTGTAATAGTGGCAAGTCTGTTGCTTGGCACTGGATTGATGTTGGCCTCCTTGGCCTTCTGGTATGCCTGATACAGTTCCTTCACTTTCCTATGGCACTGCTGCTGGTGCCTGTTATATCCCTTCTCCTGCATCCCCCATGCAATCTGCTTCTGGATGTCCACAGTTCTAAGGCTCACACAGCCTCTTCTCCTCAGAGGCCCAGGAGATGCAATATCTCCTGTCTATCCAAGCTGGAGCATGTCTGGAGGGTATGTAGTTGGCATAGTCAGATGGACAATTGCACACAAAAATTGAGAGCTGCTAGGTGTTCACCAAGTGGACAACAAGGAAAAGGTAATTCAAAAATTCATGGGGCTTTAAAGTGGAGGGAGGCCTTCTAATCTCTGTTGCTCTCGGGCAGTTGAGTTCATAGTTGTGACCAGTGTAAGCCACTGTGAGACAACTGCTGGAGGACTGTGTGGGTCGACATAAGTAACAGAGTGTCTACACTTGTCCTATGTCAACCTCAGTAAGTTGACTATGGGAGGTGGTGTTACTGAGTCTCTGTAATGGGACACTTACATCAATGAAAGACAAATTCAAGTGTAGACACCTGCACTACTAGATGAACAAAAGTCAGCTTGCATCAGCCCAATTTTGTAATGTAGACCAGGACTAAGTAGAATCTGGTCTATAATTATTAGAGGGGCACACTAATTGCCATACTAGATCAGACCAGTGACCAATGGCATTGGAACAATTTTTATAGCAAGGCTGCTGAAAGCTGTTGAACAAAACTGTAAAGCCTGTACAGGGTGGAAGCTTCTTTAAGCCATGGGGTGCTGACACATCCTCAGCACCTCATCCAGTGGCACACCTACTCTGCTATCCACTATCTGACAGTGGGTAATACGAGATTCTTCAAAGAAAGGTGTTAAAATCCCCACGATGGGTAATTATGAGATGACCTGTTAACAGTGTACTTCCCCCCTAACTTTATTCCTTGATTTTTTCACATGCTCCTGAGGCTGAGTGGAAAAACCATTTACCTCATTCATAAGGGATTTCAAAATGCTTAACGAGGTCACAGATGAAATGATACACTGACCTTGGCCTTTGGGACCAAAATATAACTTTTCATCTGTTATCCTATGCATTTTTGAGAACATACAGAAATTAAGTACAACTGTTTTCCCCATCCCCATGGCGTTGACAAAATCTGCCATCTAGAGGATTTTTTGTTGGATAGATAGGTGATGCAGAAGGTGACTGAAGAATTTAATGATCAGTACATTTACTTAAAAAAGAAACAACCCTGTGGGCACATCTACATTACAGGTGCTACAGGGTCAGTTACAGCTGTGTTATTATAGGACTGCAGAATAGATGTTTAGACTGATGGAAGGGGTTTTTCTGTTGATATAGGTAATCCATGTCTGTGAGCGAAGGTAGCTAGGTAGCCAGAAGAATTCTACCATCAGCACAGCTGTGTCTACACTTGGAGTAAGTCGGCTTAACTGTGGCACTCAAGGGCTAATTTGACCTAATTTTTATATGTATATCAGGCATAAATTTCTCTTCACGATACCTTATCCCAACCTGATTGCTATAGCTGCCTGAGTCAGCCAAAGTGTTTCCTAGAACTCTTGCTGGCATGGAATGTTTCCAAATACTCCATCAACACAGGTTATGACTTAAAAACCACAACATAGGTCATATGTGGTATGATGTATTATGACTGCCCTCAAAATAATGAGAAGTCCTATTTAAGGAGGAAATAGCAATCAAGCTGGTGTTTCAGTCTAAGTTATGGTGAAGATCAAGTACAGTATATGTCTGTCCAGTTCCATCTTCCCCATGAAAGTGAGTTAGGCAACCATTTCCAATTACAATTCCCATGCAGAAGAAGGAATAATAATTGCACAAGCCAAGGTGATGCGTGGCATATGGGAAAATATGCAAGAAATGCAATGGATTACTTCACTTTTCAAGCATTTGCACATACCAGCAGTATGTATCGACTTGGTCAAACAGGATGGCAACAGCACTACAAGTTCAGACAAATTCTTCATAGGAAGAATGGACAATGTTGCAAATGAAGAGGACTGGACTATCAACCTGAAGGCAAACGGGACTTTTATTAATTTTAAGTGGACACCGATGGGAACTAAATCTATCGATCAATAAGAGATTGGAAAAGATACAATTTATAATAGTATAATAGTACCAGGGAGAAGAACACCTATTATTGCGTTAAAAGCATTTCAAGTCTTTGGTCTCATCAAGACAGTGCACATTTTGGAGGGGCAGGAGACCAAAACAATTGAAGAAGATTTGAAGATGTCTTAACAAGCGATAGGGCAGTTCTTGGGGTACAAAACAGATCTGAAGGAGGCCAACCACCCTACAGTCCATCTGCCTGTGTGACAGCATATAACAACCCTGCACTGTGTGAAGCAACGGTTAAAGAACAGTTCTTGCCTCAAGCGGTCACATCCCATCACTCCCGCTGGGCATGCTTCCAGTAGAAGCAGCATTCAGAATGGAGAAGGAAGCTGCCAGGACTCCAAGCCACTGCGGTCAAGCCTTCTAGCTGCACCACAAGAAGCCAGCCAACTATGGAAGCCAAGAGGGACGGCTTGCAGTTGGCCAGCAGAGGAGTTTCTGGAGATGACACAGAAAGACATGAGACCCCCATGTCTAATCCCAGAGATGACACCAGAGTGACTGGGACATGGGCAGGAAGCCTCTCAGGGAATGCATTTGAGGGTATTGGGACCCAAACCCTATGTCAGGATACCTTGTTTCAAAGACCCTGTTTTGGAACCTGGTACAGTAGGGCAGGTACAGGTTCCCCTACCTTCCCCACTCTTGTTGCTAGGTAGAGTGGTCCTTTGAACTCTCACTAGCAGGCATTACAACCTAGAGTATGGCTATTAGGCAATACTGGCAGCCTGAGACACCCAGACAACCCCTAACAGCTAGTAGGGTTGCCAACTTTCTAATTGTAGAAAACCGAAAACACTTGCCTTGTCCTTTCATCAGGCCCTGCCCCCACCCCATCCCCTCCTCTGATATCCTGCCCCCACTCCCTCCAACTCCCCTCCCTTCATCGCTTGCTCTTCCCCACCCTCACTCATTTTCACTGGGCTGGGGGAGGGGATTGGGGTGTGGAATGGGGTCGGGGTGCAGGCTCTGGAAGGGAGTTAGGGTGCAGGAGGTGATTCCGACTTGGGCAGGGGCTTGGGGTGCAGAGTCTGGGAGGGAGTTAGGGTGAGGAAGGGGGTTCCAATCTGGGGCAGGGGTTTAGGGTACAGGCTCTGGCCAGGTGGCACTTATCTTAGGCAGCTCTCAGTCAGCAGCTTCCAGGCAATGGAAGCTGTGGAGCTGGTGCTGGGGGCGGGGGTAGCATATGAGCTTCCCTAATTGCTCCTGCTGTGCCTAGGGTCGGACATCCCTGCCACTTCAGAGGAGCCGCGCAGAGCCAGGGCAGGAAGGGTGCCTGCCTTACCCCTGCTGCACAGCCACCTGGACTTTTAATGGCCACCAGGGTCCCTTTTCGACGGGTGTTGTGGTTGAAAACCGGATGATTAGCAACCGTAGAGCCTAG
This sequence comes from Dermatemys mawii, assembly GCA_007922305.1. NCBI lineage: Eukaryota > Metazoa > Chordata > Testudines > Dermatemydidae > Dermatemys > Dermatemys mawii. Next base: position 34,783,774 of record ML677343.1, on the reverse strand, counting down.
GCAAGTTCCTTTTGCCCTAAGGTAGAGGCTAAAAGAGGAGCTAGATAGACTCATCGGTCTGGGAAGCATAGAGCAAGTAGAAGAATCAACTGAGTGGGTACACTTGTTGGTCGTTGTAGAAAATTTTTCTACTATTCTCAAGAGAGAAATTTTTGGGGAAACGGCTGATGTCAAATATCTTTCTACTCTCATTACATCACTTTGGTTCTGTCAGGTGCCTTTAGAAAAAGAGAATACTGTTTGCGTTCATTCCACTCTCCTTTGGGAGAGACACTTTCTACAGATTGCCATTTGGGTTGTTTTTAGTATCCACGGTGTTTCACCAGAAAATAAAACATTTTGATGGTATAGAGGGTACTAAGGTTTATACAGATGACAGTTTGAGCTTGGGAAAAAATGTAGAAGAACATGACCAGAGGCTCTGAGCAGATTTGAAAAGAATCACAGCTGCTGGGCTAAAGCTAGACAAAGAGAAATATAAATTCCATGTAATGGAAATAACATATCTGGAGGAGAAGTTAACATTGCAATGTGTACAGGTAGATCACAGTAAGGGTGAGACAATCACCAACATGCTTGCCCCAACAGATAAGAGACAAGTCCAAAGATTTCTTGGAATGGTGAACTCTATAGGGAAATTCATGCCTAATTTAGCTGCCCAAACCAGCAATCTGAGAGTGTCACTGTGAAAAGATGTCCAATAGACCTGGGATGTGAATTTTAATTAAGAGTTTAAGAAACTAAAGAATGTAATTAAAGAGCCTCCAATCCTGAGGTACTACGATAGTAAGCACAAAACTACGATGTCCACAGATGCTTTCCCAGAAGGGTATTAGTATGGCCCGTTGACAAAGACTTATAGTTCAAACTGGAGACCAGTGGCTTATGTGTCATGGATGCTAACAAAAACTGAGTGTCAATAAGCTAAGAGAGAGAAGGTGACTTTAGTCTTAGTCTATGGATGTAAAAAGTTATGTCTATTTATCGGGGGCCTGTATTATCTGAAACTGAACACAAACCACTTACTGAGATTGCTAAAAGGGCAAAGAAAACACCCTCCTAAGAATAAAGAGATTGTTTTTCAGCTATAAATATATTATTAGAAAAAATTCATACAAATCTAGAACAGATTTGGTGGTGTAGACACACTTTCTAGACCATTTGCCAAAAGAGTCGTGGAGCAAAATTTGGAGCTAAATGTCAGTGTCAATCTGATTAAAAAAAGAAAAAACCTGTCTGGTCTCAGACAACACATGGACTGTTATTGTCACAGCAACTGCTCAGGATGTAGGGGGTGTGACAAAGCTCCAAGTCTGTCCTTGTGGGTCCTGCGCTTCCTGGCAGATTTAGGGGCCTCAGAAACTCATCTAGGCCCCAGAGTGACCTCCCTTTCTCAGTATAATTGGCAAGAGTCACCACCTAGTGAGTTACCTTCATCACAGGCCAGTATGGAAGATGGAAAAGGGGGGAGCCCGGGCCCGCCCTCTACTCCGGACTCCAGCCCAGGGACCCTAATAGTATCAGCTAAGATGGCTGACCTTTTAGGCACAAAACACAATACAATTCCCTGGGCTACTTCCCCACAGCAGTCCCTGCTTCTTCAAACTCCACTTCACCCTTACCTCAGGGCCTCCTTCCTTCAATATGATATGTTGTCCAACACTCAGTCTCACCAACAGCATAACTTCCTTCCACAGCTCCTGACACCCACAGCCCACCTGACTAACTGGGAGGTTTTTATCTGGATTCAGCCAGTCCCTGATTGGCTTCAGGTGTCCCAATTAGGCTAGCTGTTTCTACTCCTTTCTAGAAGGTTCTTAATTGGCCCCAGGTGTCTTGATTGGTCTGGAGTAGCCTTTGTTTGGCTATCCAGGGAACAAGGACCTGCACATCCTAAGGCTGATATACCTGCCTTCCAGCACTCTCCTATACCCTTCCGGTCTGACTCCGTCACAGGGGTAATTAAAACTGCTAGTGCAAGATGGCCAGGACAGCATATTCCCGGTCCCTATTATAAACTTAAGGCAGAGTTCTCACGACTAAATGGGATTTGTTTTAAAGACACTGTTAGAAGAGCGTTTTGAGTCTGAGGCCAGCACTACCGTCTAGTGGCAATACTCCAGACTGTACCAGCCAGAGGTGAGAGTCAGTGGCCATGTCACCCAATAGTAAGAGTCAGTGGCTGCTCTGCCTAGTGACAAGATTCAGCAGCTATGGTGTCCACTGGTGAAAATCAATGGCTGCCTTGTCTAACTGTGGGATCCAGTGGCTGTGTTGTTCGCTGCCGAGAGTTGGTGGCTGGGGAGCATGGGTCCTCCCTTCTCCACTGGGTTCCAATTCAGGAGCCAAAGAAACAATAATTAAAATAGCATAGCCTAGGAGATAGAAGCCCCTACATCTTCTCTCTGGGCTATTTCCTACCGCATTTTTGGATCCTCTGCTTGGTGGTCTTTCTTGAGGTCCCCCTTGGAGTTTTTTCAGGCCACTTTCCAGGAGGTCTTCTGCTGCCTGTGGCGGTTCAGCATCTTTGGCCCCTTTTGGCTGAAGGGTCTGCTGCAGCTTGACCGTAAGGCCTGGTCTCGGCCTTTCGGAGCCTGGGTGGAACTAGGACCCAACTGCTCTCCTGCTCAGTCAGCCCAAACTGAGCAGGGTTTTTTCCTTTGAACCCAACCTCTACAGAGAGCATGTCCAGCAGGGGCAATGGGTTGTGGCTTCCTGTGTCCAGAGCAATTTCTTAACTCTTGCCTCACCAGTGTAGGGCTGGTACACCCCATCATAGCACCAGGATGGTGATTCTTAAACTGTTACAGAAAAATATGTTAAAAGGGATCATTGAAGGTCATTTAGGATTGAAAAGCATAAGGGAAGGGCCAAAGATAAGGGAAGGGTCAAAAAGCACACTAAACACATACTCCGGAAGGGGGGACCAATCTGTCACAGCCCTTACTTCTGTTTTTCTCAGGAGTCCTTGGGAAAGCTGGTAAGGATCTGTAGTTTCCAGTCTGTTCTCCACATGGATTTTTAAAGTGTTGATACATTTTAGTTCAAAAATATTGTTGGGTTCTGGACAATGATCCAATAGGAAGCATATTTCAGCTACAATATCCTTTCATATTCAGGAATGCACTTTGTTTCTGGCACTGAGAGTTTTCAAGAAGCTTCATTTTCTGCCCAGAACTTCAATATCAAATTTAATACATTCATCTCATATTTACTAAAAGTGAAGGGCACGGTAAGATAAGATGATGCAGACAAAGCTGGGTAAGTAGCTAGGGGTTCTAGATTTTCAGCATAGACGCTTAAAATAATTGGCTTCAATACAACATATTCTCAAACTCAGATAGAACAAACTTAATTACAAGAACTCTAGTCTTTGCTCTTCCCCGTTACATCCACCAGGTTCCAACACTCTGTAGTTTATCTACTTTGATTTTAGTAAAATCTAGATGATGTGGTTGGTTTCCATCAGTTTAAACATTCTGTCCTTTTAAAAGTGGAGTGTATTGACCTGTGACTACAGCTGTGTTATACAGATAGTGTCAGAAGAGCCCAATTACTGAAGTGGATTGAGAATAATCAAACAGAAGCCAAACAAGAAGAAAAATCCAAGCTACCACACAAAACGTTGTCCTGCTTTCAGTTCTGCTGCTTGAATTACCGCTGTGTTAACAGAAGACAATAAATCAAGATTGATATTTACTGATCAAAATTACAGAAACCTGCAGGAAAAAGATTATAAACTGCACTAAGAACAAGCCTTAGAGGGCTAAGTGGAGGTGTACACTATTTTTTCCAGTCTTAGCTAGCCACTTTTACATTCAGTCAACTCTGATTCAGAGTGCTACAAAATATGCAAGTAACTTTGGTCCTTGTGCAGTCCATCCAAGTTGGTTAATCAATGAATTGGAATTCATTACAAGAATTAGAAGAAAGCTTTCATTCTTCTGATGAGGAGGGGGTGAATTTTCTGAGCTTACGCTGTACATTTCCATGTGCAGTGCAAGGTGGTATCATTTTGGATTTATACTCCAGAGGGGGTACATGCCTGGGGAGCTGGGAGTTGCCTTAACTGTAGCTTTCCTATGCAGAGGCTGGTCAGAGAGCTTGCATGTAAGTGTAGTTGGGTGTGTCCCCACTTGTATATATGCTGGTGAAAGCACAGGCTAAAGGGCTTTGGACCTTTTCATAGCAGTACAGTGTGAGAGGGAACCCAGGCTGATGGGCCGGGGGCTCAATGGTACCCCAGATCCAGGGGGGACCCAAGGGAGAACCCATCATAGTGATAATATTGGTATTTTACTTGGTGTTTTCCATGGGTTGGTAAAGATTCTTTCTATTTTTCTACTCTGAACAATTTACATACAAAAGGATGTTAATTTTCCTCCAACACACCTAATATGCTTTAACATGTAAGGTATGTTTTTCAAATAGGTATTAACTAATTACTGTAAAATGCCTGTGTGATAAGGTGAAGGGTTCTTCCATTACAGAGCACAGACCTACTGGGCTCCATCACCATAAAATTGGCATTTGCACTGCATATGCCAGTATCTACTAACAGAACAAATCAAATAAAGAAGTGCCATTACTGTATTCAGTAGGTGTATTTTTCAGGAAATAAACTAGTAAAAAACAAGAATTATAAAATGTTAGGGTTATAGTGATTTTCAAATTTGTGTAAACTAGATATAAGTTTCAAGGTTAGGCTCTGTGACCATCTTCTAGAACTTGGAAGTAGAAGGTAAAGAAAACCCAAAATACACACATTAAAATTTTGCATTTAACTTGAACATGAAGGCAATTAACTCCCTATGTAATTTTTCCAGTTCCTTCCATGTTCTCTCTCTGGTAAATAGAGATTGATGTGAGCATTTCTTTGCCTTTTGTCTCCTTCCAAAGAGATTCAGCAGGCCTTTTGCAGTGAATTACTGGCTATACTGTGTCTGTGAGCTCATCTCTTTTCATCTTCCTCTGGAGGCTGTGCAGGTCAAATGTCATACACTGTCTTTAATTCTGAAAAAGACTGAGACTTTTAAAAAGGAAGTTATCTTTAAAGGAGCTCAGTGACAGCCCCAAAGTTTTTAGTGTTAGGATACGGTCCAGTATACCTTGCAACGATGAGGTCATCAGTGGAATATATTTGAGGTCACAGTGACAGACAAATCTTGTCCATTTTTGAGAGTATGTGTAGCAATTGAATGTACGTGAATAAAGTAGCTGGAGTTGACATAGCTTAGGTCGACCTTTTGCGGTGTCTATACCTTGCTGGATTAATGGGAGAAACTCTCCTGTTGACTTACCTTATGTTTCTCATTCTGGTGGAGTACCGGAGTCGACAGTGGAGTGATCAGTGGTCACTTTAGTGGGTCTTCACTAGTCCCACTAAATCAACCCCTGGTGGATCAATCACTGTGCATCGATCCCCTGGTAACTGGAGACAAGTCGTAAGGCTCCCCAGAAAAGGGGAGGGAGAGGAAAACAAAGTCAATCCTCTTAGTATACAGTTAAACAGAGAAGTAGTAACTGCGAAAATAGCATGAAATTACTAACGCTAAAATAATCCTAAGTAAACTGTACAATAATACCATAATAGTGCAAGGCAGACACACTAAGGCTCCATCTCAGGCTGAGCATTTGAGAAGAAACTGAAGGCAGTTCACCTGTGCAGCCTACATACCCTCAGCATGCGCCATGAGGTTATATGAGTGCATGTGTAGGCCAAATGGATCTGTGAAGCAAACACCTCAGAACTGAAGTATAAGGAGGGGGAAGGAAGAAAAAAACCTAAAAAGAACCGTTTGCAAATTACTAAAGAACTAAATCAGCTAAGCTAAACTAAAACTATAATTATATCTAAAACGTGAGGCTAAAGTAAGCAAAGCTGAAGCAGGCATACTTAGATGCTCCATCTCAGACTGGCAGCTGGTTGAAAAGGAATTGAGTCTGATTAGCCCATGCAATTCTCTATATCCTTGGTATAAAGCAGTGGCTCTCAACTGTTCCAGAATACTGTACTCCTTTCAGGAATCTGATTTGTCTTACTTACCCCCATGTTACACTTCACTTAAAAACTACTTGCTTACAAAATCAGAAATAAAAATACAAAAGTATCATATCATATATTAATAAAAATTGCTTATTTTCTCATTTTTCTCATATAATTATAAAAGAAATCAACTGGAATATAAATATTACAGTTATTTCAGTGCATAGTATATAGAGCAGTATAAACATGTCATTGTCTATATTAAATTTTAGTTTGTACAGATTTTGCTAGTACTTTTAATGTAGCCTGTTGTAAAACTAGGCAAATATTTAGATCAGTTGCTGTACTGCCTGGAAGATTTCTCTGTACCCCAGGGACACATGTACCCTTGGTTGTGAACCGCTGGTATAAAGCATGAGGATGCCTGGAGCACATGTGCGGGGCAAATGGGCACCTCTCCCAAAACATCTCTGATCAAAGGTGCATGGGGCACATATATGCCTGAAGTGGACCACACATAAGGACACTACTTGAAGAAGGAGGATCTGGTTTACGATCCGCATAAATCTCTGTTGACATCTAGGCAGATGGTTAGGCAGTGGGCAGAAGCAGCAAATGAATGACTGTTTGAATTCAATCTTAGTAATTAGGTACCAATTTGAAAAATACCTACATTTTATGCAAAGCAGAGGCAACAAGGAAAACAGGAAACACACAAATGTAAAAGTATAGTGTTGTGGATCCAAACCTGCTTAGAACTACTTGGATCAGTTATTCTCAGAATTTTCATAATGTAGACCATCTTCTCTGTCATCTGCAATCATATTGACCACTTGTCTTTACATTTGTGATTCCATAACATTCTCGGGGCAGCAACAATGATTGCTTATGTGGAAAAGTAATATTAGGAACTATTTAATGTGTTGTTAGCTTCTTTTAATATAAATGCAGCAGTTGCAGACAAGGAGTTAAGACAACACCCTGTGACAAACAAACTCTCCAAACTGCCAGTAAATGCACTGCAGGCCACCAGTGAGCTAGAGACTACAATTTCAGAATATCTGATTCATATTATAAGATGCTATTCGAAAAAAAATTAATGAAATTAAGAGAATATAGCAATGAACTGAGTTCATTTCTGAGATACCATGAGTTTTTGACAGATGCCACACAACTAATAACAATATTCTGGAAAGAACTGCCCCCACCTATGTTTGCAATCAGGACTGTGGGACAACCAAGAGAAGATTGCCCTCACAGAATTCATTCCAGGTTTTACAGAGGACTCAGTTTTATTTGTTATATATACTTAATCTGGATCTCAGAGTACTCTCTTCGGGCTCTGAAATTCAACAGTAACATCAACAGTAATCCTGGAAAACTGTCTCGCTTGTAACACACCTGTACAACAAGATTGTGTTTCAGCACACCTGACAATGTTTACAACTAATTTTGTGTTTCCATCCTGAAACGTGTCACACCATCTTTGAAAGGAAAGATATCCTTTGTGGATAAGACATCTTATGCGGGTCAGAAATCTTCATGGAATATTGTCAGATATAGAATATATTCATGAAAGACATATCTACATAGAAGGGATATCCTTGTGGGCAAGATATTTTACATTGGTGAAATACTGTATTCTGTGTGAATGATAACTATTATATATTTCCTCTCTATCAAAGTTGCCTTATAAATAAAAATAATGAAACAAAAACAAATTTCATTATTATCTTTAAAGCTTTTTATACAAGAAGTGTTACATTTATACTGAAAGTTAATCACACTTTGAAAGTATTTCCATCTGAATGGTATCTTGGGTTTATTAGATTAAGCCTGAGAATTCAGATAATCTTTGTAACTCCAGATAAAAGTATAAATACTACTGAAAGTGGAAACTATTTCTGTGCTTATAAGTAATTCTGTGGGAGTGAATTTGTTCACAGTTTCCAGGCCAGGAAAACTGACCCTTCCAGATCTTTAAAAGGCTGTGGAAAAACTGTAAAAATCAAATCAAATAAAAATAGACACATGCTTTCTTACAATAAAGCTGCTCAGAAAAAAGTCTAGAGACTGACAAATTATGTGTAAAAAGCACGCATGCATTAGTAAACGTCTTTTTAAAAAATTAAATTAAAAACATAAAGTGGTAGTATTATTGTCTCTCATTTCCAGCTTATTCTTATCAGAATTCTGTCAGCCCCCAAACTGACATTTTCCTGTCCTGATCATTCCTGAGATAGTGAAGAAGGAATTTTTTTTATTAGCCTGATGCAAACAGCAGATCTTCCTACAGAGAAACGTCAAGGACTGTTTGGAGTCCTAATCCCTGACCTGCTTGCCCTCTCCTAACTAGCTATTGACATTGAACTTAAAAAGCTGCAATGCCAAGATGAGATAATGAATTCTGTTTGCTTTTAGTGAGAAAAGGGAAGAGGTCTCTGGTGGGGAATAGTGGGGGAGGGCCTTCAGAAGTAAAAGTGCTGTTAAGGGGCAATATAACTGAAATCTTCTAATACATGAACTTGTTTAGCAAAAAAATAATTCAGGAATATTAATCATGGCCTCTTCTGAAATGCATCTTGGTGGAAGTAGCAATGCAACATAAAAAATATCTTTAAATTTTTGGGCACTTTGCTTGGCAGTATTTCATCCTGAATAGCTAATAAAAAACACATGGCATTTATAGATGTCACTTCTAGTCTGAAAAATTCACTAGTCACTGGTATACTTCTGTAGTTTGTTTGGTCTTCATTTTCTTTTTCTTTTTGTCATCCTTTCTTTGCCTTTTACTTTTATCTTTGCTCGATAAAAATGTTTTCATGAAATGGACCTCTTCTATTTGACAAATGCTAGAAGAACTGATTTCTTTCTGTTCAGGAATACAGTAGCTTCAATTTAGCACTAAGAATGAAGAATAGAACAGTCATAGCATTCAATGGCACAACAGTCTCACAACAGAAGAACAAAGTGACATTCAATAAAACTGAAATATAGCAAATTAGAAATGGATAAAAGAATTGTGTTTCAACCAATACGTAAACCGAGGAACTCACTGCCACAGGATGTTATTGGTGAATACTTGTTCTTAACATCTTTGCTGGGATGCTTATTCCTTCATGTTTCCTACTGATTGAAGGGACACCATTATAAATACTGAACTGACCTTGTCATTTCCAACAGACATGGTATTTTTGCTAAGTAACTTGTGCTAACTGTATCCTGGTAGTTCTCAGAATGAACTTTCAAGAGCAACATGCTATTGCCATAATCATCTTCTCATTTAAATGCCTCCTAAAACTCAGTTCTGCCATATCACCTTCAAAAAGTATTACATTAAAAAACAAAAACAAATCTACGCAAACCACCAAAATATGGCTAAACCAAGATGTCCCTAAACTGAGGAATTCTTATTATTGTAAACCTTGTCTTACCTTATGCCTACTCTACTTTTATGTGCCATCTCTAAAATCTAAACTGTGAAGTCCTCAGGGCAGGGAACTCTCTTTCACTTATTCTGTGAAGTGCCCAGCACTCTATTGGTCACTGTAAAAATAAACAATCTATGCTTTTATGACCATGAGGATCAATTATTATAATAATGGCCCCATAGAAAGGCTTTAGATTGGACAGTATTTGTTACATTATATCTGTCCTGCTTGACACTTATCTTTTGAGGTCTTTACATAAGAATATAAGAATGACCATACTGGGTCAGACCAAAGGTCCATCTGGCCCAGTATCCTGTCTTCTGACAGTGGCCAATGCCAGGTGCTCCAGAGGGAATGAACCGAACAGGTAATCATCATGTGATCCATTCCCTGTCTTTAAAATTAACTAGATCAATATGATCAATATGAAAATTGAAAGGTGGATAAGGAACTGGCTAAAGGGGAGACAACAGAGGGTCATACTGAAGGGCGAACTGTCAGGCTGAAGGGAGGTTACCAGTGGAGTTCCTCAGGGATCGCTTTTGGGACCAATATTATTTAATCTTTTTATTACTGACCTAGTCACAAAATGTGGGAATGTGTTAATAAAGTTTGCAGACGACACACAGCTGGGAGGTATTGCCAATTCAGAGAAGGACCGGGATATCATACAGGAAGACCTGGATGACCTTGTAAACTGGAGTAACAGGAATAGGATGAAATTTAATAGTGAGAAGTGTAAGGTCATGCACTTAGGGATTAATAACAATAATTTTAGTTATAAACTGGGGATGCATCAGTTGGAAGTAACAGAGGAAGAGAAGGATCTTGGAGTATTAGTTGAGTATTAGTATTAGTATCAGTGCCCAGGATCTTGGAGTATTAGTTGAGTATTAGTATTAGTATCAGTGCCCATCCACAGAATTGACTATGAACAGCTGCACCAGGCGATATGCCTTTGTGCAGTTACATCATGCGACACTATTCACCTTTCTTCTGAGCGGCTAGAACAGTGGTTCTCAACTCGTTTCAGACCACGGACCACCTGGCCAATCAAAAAAATTTTGTGGACCACCTCCTTTTTTAAATTTATTTTTAAAAAGTCACCATGGACCACCAGTGGTCAATGGACCATCAGTTGAGACCACTGTGCTAGAGTATGTAATAACCATCATTCCTCGTTGGATTTGAAATTAATTTTGATAAGTTACAGTACAGAGGCCAAAAGGGAAACCAGAGGCGAGCAGAGAATTGGAGATATTTACTGATTTCTGGTGGTACATCTAGAGTTATAGTTTATAAAAATGATTTATCATGTTTTTAAAGTATTTGCTGCTTGGGAAGATTTACTTTTTTCTAACAATTGCTATCACAGACAATTTGACCTTTGCCTTGCATTACTTTGATCCAGGCACCCACTGCATTAAAAAATAAGCATGAAATGGCAGGCCCATTGAAGTAAATGAAAGTTAAAATTAGTTTTGATTGTGTTAAAGTTACCTAAATAAGTCTGTTAATTAGCTGGGCATCTTGTACTAGATATCAGTTACAGGGGTTATCTAAATATGAAAGCTTATGCAGTAGTCTGATGAAAATTCAGGATGCAAATCATGAGACTGAATTCATCTGTCCAGTTCTGCAAAGTTCCATAGGCCACCCACCCCTGCACAAGAATGAGGCTTCAAAGTCAGCATGACCAGCAACCAATTTCCACAGGTGCCTTCCCAGTTTGACTTGTTCTAATAGCTACAGAGAGTGTGCAGTTGGGATTAAAATAATTTTTTGGTGGAGGAGGGCAGAGAAAAATGAATGAGCTTTTTCTAAAATATATGATCTTTTGACCTGAAATGGTTATTTGTCAGCTTTCTTCACACACTGACATGTCAGTACAACATCTACAAAAGAAAACCTGCCACTGAAATAGAGCTTACTCTATCATCTCCCCCAAGAACCCCCATTAGCATAATTCATGGTGAAGAGGGAGGAAAAAGTGCCTACTTCTATGGATATTTCATCAAGATTTTGTGAGCTTCATAAGCAGCCCCTCAGAAACCAGAAAATGAAACAAGACGTATTTCTAGGGTTGTCAGCAAGTAGATCCACTGGTTTTGTGGTAAGTAATCTCTCTGGGAGGAAGTCTTTGCTGTGATGTCTGTGTTCAATGTTCTGTGGCTCCCCAAAGCCGCACCAGTGCAAGTCTGTTCACTGGGAGACAAGGCAGTGATGATATTGCTTCTAACAGCCAGAATGAAGTGTAGCCTGAGGCTATCTCCAAAGCCCCCTCCAAACAGCCTCTAATTAATTTTTATCCTGCCACTCCAATGAGTCCCAAGAGTGCAGCAACCAAAACAACAAAAAACCCTCATCAAGTCATTCAGAAAAGCTTTGATGGTAACACTTCAAGATTTTAGAGCTCAACCAGAAAATGGTGCAGAAGCTTTTTAATCTGATATTCCTCTACTTTCTCTTATTTATTTTATTTCCTGGTGGCTGTAAAGCAACATCTCACCACTGGTGAACAAGACACTACACTTTTCTCTACAGGTGCTCAGGAGTTCATTCCAAAGGACACTTTGATAATTATGCTGTAAACCATTGCGACCAAAGATGAAAAACAGTCCCCTCCAGAGCCTGGATTCAGTACCTCTGCAATGTTCCCCTTTGCATTCATCTACAGGCCTCAATCTCTAAGTAGAAAGACTACCTGGAAGAGTTGGAAACAGAAGTAAGGAAACACACAGAGGAATTCTGACATCAAATACACAACATTATGACCTCAGTCTTTGGAGCTGTTGCTGGTAATAACACAGGTAAACTGGACGTCAGCAGCAGGAACTCTCTTCAGAGTCCATTAAAAAGGTCTGCTTGAGTTATTCTACTCTTTATTATGAAGGGAGATCATACTTTTTCTCTCTTAGTCTGTCAACAGAGATGGGTGAATACAGCAAAATTTTTTTTAAAAAAAATCTGGGAATACTTGCTTGAACATATCAGTGAATGTACTTTGCCATGCTATCACCCTTTCTGTGTTTGCTTTCTGCAAACATTTATGCAGTTGGCTTTTACTCAAACACACGTTAAGGGAAAACAAATTTTCAAACTGCCAGCATAAAAATTCACAAAAATTTAATTTTAAATGTACACATATAAGTATTTGTGATGGAAAATATTTGCATCTAGAATTAACATGTGACATAAGAAAGAGTGAAGATAGTCACCGAGGGAAGCATGGGTAAGACAGTGCTATTAATTAAGACTATACAGTCATTCTAGTAGGTTTGCGCATAGTCTTAATGAACCAGCCCCACAATTAAACATTTTTTACAATATTTTTTTTTCATAATGTCAAGGATATTTTATGGAAGAATTAAAGTTTTAAGAGAGATTTAAAAAGGGTAAGTGCAGTAGCTTGGTAAGCAGATTTTAGATAAGCGATCCAGCCATAGAGGTAGCCGGAATAGAGCTGGGAGATGCTTGTGAGAGGAGACAAAAGAGTCACTGACATTGATGGCAGAGCATAGAGGGAAATGTGAAAGAAGATCAGGTCAGAGATCAGGAGGGGTGAGTGAGGAAGGGTCCTTAAGGCAACGACCTGAAGTTTGAATTTTTTGCAAAGAACAAGGGTGAGTATATGGAGAGCTTGAAATAGAGAAATAATATAATAGCAGGAAAGAGATAAGTTTGGCAGAGGCAATTTGGACAACCAGTGGGTGAGGAAGGTATTAAGAAGACTAAAGAAGATCTGGCTTTGAGGCTTGATTCGGCAAGTTGGGTAGACATACCTTCATTGTTCTTTTTTGCCTTTCTTCTCTCTTGTGTCTTTCAACTCACCCACTCCTACCATTCTTACTCTGCCTTCTACATAATAACAATGAGTACACACAAAAACCAAAAATAAAATAAAAATCCATGTATAGAGCTTAATGTCTCTATGTCTTCTTCTATACTAACCCCAATGTATGGAACATCCTTTTTGAGCTCATTTTCAAGGCCTATAATCCAGTACTTATTTAAATCTCTACTGAAAATCCACTTCTATTATATTACTTGAGGAATCTAGCTGACCATTTAACCCAAGACATGGCCACACAGCATCTTGATTGCTCTGTTTACATATTGCACTCAAAACCCTCTACTTTAAAAGAATACTATTAAAACTGAAAAGTCAAGCACTCAAAAGATACAAAATGCCAGATCTAAGGTTGCAAGAGCATACATATTATGAGATAGTTTTAATTACATGATCACATAATATTTTTTCCAGTCACTCCACCAACACCAGTTTCCCTCCCCGCTCCAATGACCAGTGTCCTTGCCCAGCCAGTCCCAACTTCCTCATTCATACCAATTCCCAAACCAGTTTCCCCTCTCCTGCCCCCACCATCCTCCAGTCCCAGTTTCTGCCCCCCCACTCTTCCTCACAGGTTTCTTGTTCCAATCTACTACCCCCACTGCTCCTGCAAGTCTGGCTCTTGTCCTCTCCACATTTGAATCAGGTAACTGCCTCATCTAGGCTTCCAGGCCTACCAGGGTGGGGTTGGGTAGGGTGAGGAGGGAAAGGATCATTAAGAGCACAAGAAAGACAAGCTCCTCACTCTCTGTTGAGGTGCCTGGCCTCAGACCTAATACCATCAACATCAGCCCAGAGTTGCAATTGCAGGAAAAGTCCTGCTTATCCCCAGATAGAAGCACTGGATGGAGTCTTCAGAGAATTTAGATGTTAAAATCTAAGAAGTCTCTACAGAAAGTGTAGGCAAACATAACAGGTGGCAGTGCTACCAGTCTTGCATATCACTATAGCTTTCCCCATTCTTAGTCTGTTTGTGTTTAGACTGTAAGTTTCCCAACTGAGTCTTCTTTCTGTTTGAAAAGCATTAACGGATGTTAACAAATAAATAAATAAATAGATAAATAAATGTGAGCAATTTTTAGCTAAGAAAGCTGCAATGATGGCCTTCCAGGAGAGAAACAATGTAGTCATGACACATAGACTCATAGACTTTAAGGCCAGAAGGGACCATTATGATCTTCTAGTCTGACCTCCTGCACAACGCAGGCCACAGAATTTTACCCACCCATTCCTGCAATAAACCTCTCACCTATATCTGAGCTACTGAAGTCCTCAAATCTTGGTCTAAGGACTTCAAAGTACAGCGAATCCTCCAGCAAGTGATTCATGCCCCCTGCTGCAGAGGAAGGCGAAAGACCTCCAGGGCCTCTGCCAATTTGCCCTGGAGGAAAATTCCTTCCCGACCCCAAATATGGCAATCAGCTGAACTCTGAGCATGTGGGCAAGACTCACCAGCCAGACACCCAGGAAAGAGTTTTCCGTAGTATCTTAGATCCCATCCCCTCCAACTTTCCATCATATACCACCAGGCCCCTCTATTACCATACTCAAAGATCAATTGCCAAAATTATGTTTTTCCATCACACCATCTCCTCCATAAACTTATCAAGCTTTGTCTTGAAGCCAGATAGGTCTTTTGCCCCCACTGCTTCCCCTGGAAGGCTGTTCCAGAATTTCACTCCTCTAATGGTTAGAAACCTTCATCTAATTTCGAGTCTAAACTTCCTGTTGACTAGTTTATATCCATTTGTTCTTGTGGCCACATTAGTACTAAAGTTAAATAATTCGTCTCCCTCCATGGTATTTATCCCTCTGATATATTTATAGAGAGTAATCATATCTCCCCTCAACCTTCTTTTGGATAGGCTATACAAGTCCAGCTCCCTGAGTCTCCCCTCATAAGACAGGTTTTCCATTCCTCAGATCATCCTAGTAGCCCTTCTCTGCACCTGCTCTAGTTTGAATTCATCCTTCTTAAACATGGGAGACCAGAACTGCATCCAGTATTCCGGATGAGGTCTCACCAGTGCCTGATATAACGGTACTAATACCTCCTAATCTCTACTAGAAATACCTCGCCTAATGCAACTCAAGACCGCATTAGTTTTTCTCATAGCCATATCACATTGGTGGCTCATAGTCATCTTGTGATCAACTAATATCCAAGGTCCTTCTCCTCCTTTGTTACTTCCAATTGATGCATCCCCAGTTTATAACTAAAATTATTGTTATTAATCCCTAAATGCATGATCTTACACTTCTCACTATTAAATTTCATCCTATTCCTGTTACTCCAGTTTACAAGGTCATCCAGGTCTTCCTGTATGATATCCCGGTCCTTCTCTGAATTGGCAATATCTCCCAGCTTTGTGTTGTCTGCAAACTTTATTAACACATTCCCACTTTTTGTGATTAGGTCAGTAATAAAAAGATTAAATAATATTGGTCCCAAAAGCGATCCCTGAGGAACTCCACTGGTAACCTCCCTCCAGCCTGACAGTTCGCCCTTCAGTATGACTCTCTGTTGTCTCCCCTTTAACCGGTTCTTTATTCACCTTTCAATTTTCATATTGATCCCCATCTTTTCTAATTTAACTAGTAATTACCCATGTGGCACCGTATCAAACGCCTTACTAAAGTAAAGGTAAATTAGATCCACTGCATTTCCTTATCTAAAAAATCTGCTACTTTTTCAAAGAAGGAGATCAGGTTGGTTTGGCACGATCTACCTTTTGTAAAACCATGTTGTATTTTGTCCCATTTGCCATTGACCTCAATGCCCTTAACTACTTTCTCCTTCAAATTTTTTTCCAAGACCTTGCATACTACAGATGTCAAACTAACAGGCCTGTAGTTACCCGGATCACCTTTTTTCCCTTTCTTAAAAATAGGAACTACATTAGCAATTCTCCAGTCACATGGTACAACCCCTGAGTTTAAAGATTCATTAAAAATTATTGCTAATGGGCTTGCAATTTCATGAGCCAGTTCCTTTAATATTCTTGTATGAAGATTATCTGGGCCCCCCGATTTAGTCCCATTAAGCTGTTTGACACTTGCTTTAACAGAGTTCCCCTACTGTTTCACTATGACATCACTGCTGAGGATTACCCTACAGCCTAGTATAAAGCTCAACTCTCCAATTTTCTACCTGATGGCCAGATTGTGGATAATTCTACACAGATGTGAGGGTTCCAAGTGGAAGGAAGGGGAGCAAAGAGCCTTCGCCTCCTGTATCTCTGCAAAGAGATAGTCTGAGTGCCTACCATAGGTGTGAGCAGCACATTTCATTAGGGTGTGCACCCAGAGAATTTTATTTTTTTTAAAGGCGCCGCACTGTGCATTGAAAGCCACTTTTTTCTGGCGACATTAGGGTGTGCCTGGGAAACACCCAGCACACCCTGTGCGCACGCATATGGTGCCTACAGCCACCAACTATGCTAACCTCACTAAAATAAATACGGTGGGAGTGGAGCCATGCTCCTGGTCCTCTCCAGATGGGTCAATGGCATATCTATCTCCAATGGGAAAATGAAAAGCCTTAAATGTTCCTCTTAGTTTCCCTTAGGCCCATAACCTCCTTAGTACTTTTGGTTTCTTTTTACTATTTGAGTGGGGGGAAAGGCATTTAACATTGTAATTTGTTTTAAATAAGAAAAATAAACTCTCTCTGACTTTAAATTCTAACTGTAGGGATCAAGGATTTCAGAGTGGGTGTGATTGCAGACTGACCTGCTAGGATCCATCTCTCTATTCCTTCTCTAATCCATTAATGAAACTTCCATCTGTACAGCCTCTACAGCCATGGCATTTACAGCAGCACTGAAAGTCATTGTCACACCAAAAGTCTTCCACAGGTCTGAGATTAGGTAGGTCTGGTCATACAAGTTCATGCAACAGAGGACTTTGCCTCTCACCTTAGCTTTTTATACAAAATCCCACTTATCAGACTTTAAATCCAATTCTAAACAAACTACCATTCTTGAAAGGAAGGACTGGAAGTGGGAGCAAACAACGAAAAGCCAAAATGTGTTACTCTTGTTACTTTAACAACCACTTGGCCAAGATGGAGTTTGCTCTGAAGGAAGCTCTGGCCAGAAAAGGCGCATGAAGGAATGCAGCAGGGAAACCCCTTTCCAGCCCAGGAAAACCTGTTCCAAATCTCCTGGAGTGAACACACACACACTGAACTAGTATAATGAATATGGGAGAAGGAAGTATTTATTCACAGAGGGATGAATGGAGAAAAACAACTGGGGGGGTGGGAAAGATGGTTGGGAGCAGTATACATTCAACACAAGGCCTCACAGGCCAAGTAGTATCACAGTCTGAAAAGGCAGACACTGAGCAATGTGTCTGCACTCAGAATTCAGGAGTCCTGGACAAAGTTCCAGTCCTGTAATGAGTCTTGGGCATTCCTGGTTATCTTGGGTTCCAGTAAACTTTCCCCAACAAACTCCACTGGTGGCTTCTTCCGCCACTATCTGCAAAGCCACACAGAGCGACAACCTCCCCACTCCTTATTCCCAGTGCAAGTTCACAAGCCCCAGTACTCATGGCTCAGATAGCTCTGGGAAGCAGCGATACTGGGTCCAGCTCACGTTTGTCCTTCTCAGATTATTACTCCTTGGCACATCTCCTGCTGATAATACCCCATCTAAATTAAATAGCCTCTTAAAATTGGTATGGCAACTTCCACCTTTACATATTTTCTGTGTGTATATATATCTTACCTACCATGTGTTCCATTCTATGCATCTGATGAAGTGGGCTATAGCCTACGAAAGCTTATGCTGAAATAAATTTGTTAGTCTCTAAGGTGCTACGAGTACTCCTGTTCTTTTTATGCATATAGACTAATACGGCTGCTACTCTGAATCCTTGGCACAGTGCTTCTCCTAGCTCCTGTCCTGGGATGTCGCTGGTTGGCTGCTCTGTCCCTTCCAGGCTTCAGGCAGGCTCTTGTCTGCTTTGCTATGTAATGACCTGCTTACTGTCGCCCTTTTTTCTAGCGCTCCAAACACACACTCCCTTTTGCTCTCCCTCTATCCACATTCCCAACCCACAAACAGCACTTTCTTTTCCTGAAATAATCACCACTTCCTTGCACCCCAAAATAAAGTTTTATAGGAGCCAGGCTTGCTAAACTCCCAGGGGATAACACTATATTGCCAGAACCCTATCTGGTAATTTCCAATCAACAAGAGATTGGATATTCAACATACCAGTAGCAAGAAGGGGTGTCAGATTTATATAAATGTTTTTGTTTCCAAGACCAACATTTTATATCTCACTGTATCTCATGAGATCACATTCGTGTGTACATGCTACTGCTGATCTGTAGCTTGATCTAACTAAGTATTTACATTGCACCTAACATATCTGGCAAGAAAAGAGAGCTCTGGTTTCTGTAACTAAGAGAACTTAGGATGGAATGAACAGCCTGATCCAAACTCATTGAAGCAAATGGGTGTCTTTCCATTAAAAGACCTGACCTGAATTTCTTGGCTCACTTCTAGACTGTTCAATTGCCAACTCAATCAGGACATTTCCCAACTGTGGTGGTAGTAGTTGTTCATTTTCTGCACACCAGTTAGTTCCCTGTGGTTACCTCTTAATTACAAGGAAGAGCCTAATGACCTATATCAGCAGATAGAATCTGGGATGAGAAGCCAGTTCTCCAAAGACTATAACTTGAGAGCCACTGATTTAAGCCAAAATTTATCAGCATATGGGATTCTTTGTCAGAATTTTACTGACCAATACCTGTTTAAACAGAAAACATCAAACTGTATAAAATAATCCACTGACATTACAGACAATGTTTTCCCATCTCCTCAAGCTTCAGTGTTCATGTATGGCAAAGGACTGAAGGACACAAGACCTAACCCCGAAGACAGTGGAGAAGCATTCTATTTTCAATCCAGAGAAATGAATTCAGAATCATTAAAAAATTCAAAAAAACCCCAACAAAAGATTATTGTTTTGTCACTTTTTCTCTGAAGTCTTTATATTTTCTCTATGACCTGGTCCTACAGAAATAGCTAGCAGCTCACTATACTTTACACTCACTTCCTTTTATAGGCAGACATCCAAAGAGGGAAATAGATTGAGCATGATAACAAAGGGCAGGGCAGAGCAGTGGATCCTCCTCTAGTACCAGAAAGTAGGCAGGTTTCTCCTTGACAAGGATGATCTGGCTTGTTAGGGTTTTAGTAATTCATTCTATTAAAAAAAAACATACTTTAATCAACCCTGTAAGTTCAAGAAGAAATACCTCCTCAGTGTGAAGAATTAAATCTAGAGAAACTTCATATACGGATTTAAATGAAAGACTATCTAAAAGTACCATTCAGCTTTTGGAAGCTTATTTCAGCTCAACTGTTTTCATCTTCACATGTTTTTCTTTTGGAACAAAACTTTTTTTTTATGTACAATACATTATTTCAGGTCTGCATATTTTCTGCATAATGAGAGCCCTTTCATATCAAAACCTGAAACAAAAGTCACACTCCCCAAAGCTTCTGATGATTTTTCTAACAAAAAAATTATTCTGAGGTACTGAACTCCATGGCAGAAGAAATGTCCTCCCGTTGCTGCTTCTACTCCTCCAAACCTAATATGTCTAATGTGACGGAGTCAGTCCAAAAGGATATAAGAGTGTGCTGGAAGGCAGGTATATTAGTCTCAGAATGTGCAGGTCCCTGTTCCCTGGATAGCCAAACAAAGGCTATTCCAGGCCAATCAAGACACCTGGGGCCAATTAAGAACCTTCTAGAAAGGAGTAGAAACAGCTAGCCTGATTGGGACACCTGAAGCCAATCAGGGACTGGCTGAAACCAGATAAAAAACCTCTCAGTTAGTCAGGTGGGTGTGGGTGTCAGGAGCTGTGAGAGGAAGTTGTGCTGTTGGTGAGACTGAGTGGTGGACAACATATCATACAGAAGGAAGGAGGCCCTGAGGTAAGGGTGAAGTGGAGTTTGAAGAAGCGGGGACTGCTGTGGGGAAGTAGCCCAGGGAATTGTGTTTTGCGGATAAAAGGTCAGCCATCTTAGCTGATACTATTAGGGTTCCTGGGCTGGAGTCCGGAGTAGAGCGCAGGCCCGGGCTCCCCACTGTTTCCATCTTTCATACTGGCCTGTGATGAAGGTAACTCACTAGGCGGTGACTCTTGCCAATTATACTGAGAAAGGGAGGTCACTCTGGGGCCTAGATGAGTTTCTGAGGCCCCTAAATCTGCCAGGAAGCGCAGGACCCACAAGTACAAACTTGGAGCTTTGTCACGCTAAGTATGTTAGGAAGAATGGATTTGGTGATTCTTGGGAATTCAGAGCAGACACGAAATGATGCAAGAAGCCAGGAGATGTCTGAGTCCAGAGCACATGAAGACTGACAACCATTTCCATTGATTCATTAAAGAAAAGCAAAATGACTGATTCATCTGCCACAGTAGGATTACATGGAGCTCACTGCATTGTTATGGAAGATGAGAAAGAGGCACATGCTAAACCTTTGCTACTCCTCTGTGGGGGCAGAATTTTATAGCATCTTTTTTATACTTGGACAAAAAGGAACTAAATCCTTGGGACTTTTCCATCCGTTGCTTTTTTGGCTACTTCACTAGACTTATTTAATTAATTACTGATTTTTCAGCATGTCTGCATCACTATAATTTACACGAGTTCTGATAGAGAGTCCTGTGGCACCTTAAAGACTAACAAAAAATATTGAAGCATAAGCTTTCGTGGGCTAGTACCCACTTCGTCGGATGCATGCAGTGGAACTCTCTGTCACTTCTGCAAATCCAGACTAACACGGCTACCTCTTTGATTCTTGACAAGTTCTGATAGTCATTAGCAATTCTTAACACCTCAAGGTGTGATTATAGAGCTCACCTGGGATAGTAAATGTAGGCAACTAGCTCTTCAGAAAAGATGACAAACTGGCAAACTTGATAGTCAAAGAGGAAATGTTAGTAGCTGGAGATGTGGCATGCAGTGAATTATCAAGATGCTTACTGTATTTGGCCATGTTACATTAGAGCAGCTTTGCACCCCAGTATTACCGTGGCCTGTAAGTTACAGCAAGGGAATATGGAAAGCAGCCAAATCATTCATTACATATGTTCCTTTTATAGCAGTTGTTCCCACACTATTTTTATCCTGGTACTTTTGAAGTCAACTGGGATAAGCACTGGTGTATGGACACTATGCACTATCCTCCATTCAACAAAGAATCCATCAGTGTGGGACTCAGTGAAGCATTTTCCTCCAACCGGTGTATATGTTAATGGCGATCGGCAAATGCTCATGTGAGGTTCTTGCTGCGAAGATGTACAACTAGAGGAAACAATCTTAAGAAAAATATAGATTCATCATTAAGAGGAACAATTACTTGCTGTACACTAATTGTAGTTCTTTGAGTTGTATTTTCCATACCTTTTCCACTCCTTGTGCTCAAATTCAGATTCTTTTGGCCAGAAGTGTCTATAGGGTCCAAATCTTGCCCTAGGTGTCGTCATGTCACAAATGAGGGCATAGAGGACAGACAGCACACTACAAACATCACTTAATTTTTTCAGCAACATAAACTCCATACAATAAAGTGAGAAAGAGGACATTCCATTTGAAAAGGCTGACCATCCCTCTGCTGGGATTTCCCTATTACATTATGTGAGGTACAGTGGCACAATACTTCAGACAGCGCACTTAAAGAGAATATGTCCACCAGATATGTATGAGAATGTGAAACTACTCCTGAACACACGATTGCTGGCAAAAAGATTCCTGTAAAAGTGGATAAGACAAATGATAAAGAGCACAGGGCAAATTCTCTGCTCCTTAATGAAGAATGGCACTGGACAGTCAACACTCTTTTTAGCACGTCTCATAGTAATTGCAATAAGGTTCCTCATATCTTTGCACCAAAGAATGCAGCATGCATGAAAACAACTTTTACTGATGCGCTGAATGATCCTTTTTTCAAAATTGCATGTACAACACTTATCAAGCTCACAGAATGGACCTAATTCTGGATGCACTTGAAAAGCTGTTCACTTAAAATGGCTTTCATGAAATTGTTCAGGAAACTGTGTGCCTTGCCAAGTAGAAGGAAGACAAAATACTTACAACATATGAGAGAAAATGATCCCATAAGAAGGACAATAATGCTATTTGATCCCTGTAGAAAGGGGTGGCTATTTAAGGCAGCTGCATACCATCTAAACCACTTTAAATATCAGCAGTCCCTCCTGCTAAGAGAACTATGCATAATCAGGACACGAAGTCCATTTTTACAGAGTTTTAAGCTGGGTGTGGATAAGTGAGCTTACATTAAGCTACCTCTTCACAAGTATTATTGCTCATTTTAGAAATTGTGTAACTGAGACATACACATACACCTACCCACCCAGATGAATAAAATTTATACAAATTCTGACAGTTACAATTGAGGAATATCTCAAAGAAATCAAGAAAACTCTGACCAAAATCTGCGGGTGGTGAGCCTTTTCCTTCTTGGAAGAGGAAGAAGTTCTGAGGCCAGTGTCTGGCTCTCTTGCACTTGTTAAATGCAAGTCTGAAGTCTGGTCCTTAGTGGATTTCATAGCAGTATTGGCATAGTACTTTCAAATTCTGCACAAGTACCTTTTAAGTACATACCCCTTAAAAGATCAATGCATTATTGCACTAAAAAGAGGTAACAATGTATTTATAGAAATATGAACTGAGGAGGTTTATTCATGAATTTTTTTCATTTTGGAAGAAAACCCCTTGAAATTAATTGCAAAAATATTTTTCTCATGGCAAAGTTGCAGAGTTAAGCTAAGAATTTTTAAAAGTCAGAAAAAGTGAACATTAAGGTTGGCTGAACTTGGCATTGTTGTACATTTGTAGTATTTTCCACTTCTGTTTCTCTCTCCCTCAAATGAATGCCTTAATCTATCATTATTTAAAATTATTAAATAAATACCATAAAATGTATATGTGCAATGAGGCCAAATATATATTATTATTTATTGAGCCACAGTAGTGTTCTCAGTGCTGTATAGTACAGAAAGGAAGACATGAATAGTCCTATGAGAATCGTAACTATTGCATTTCCTGACTTTATTTTAGCTGTGTAACTTACACATTGTATTATGGGTATTTTGCATTATATAATTCTTTACAACTTATGATTGCATCAAATTGCTTATCGAGGTTTTGTGAATAATGCCAGGAAAAGACACTCCTCTAAAAATCAATACGTTAAAAGTGCTGTTTTAGGGTTGCTGTAGTGTTCATTGTGTTTCTGTGTTATTCCTATTGACCTGAGTTCAAAAACAAGGTATTGATTTATAAAGTACCTTCAGTAAATAAATGCACATTCTTTCTGCTACCCCTAATAACCTGTAGCATACAGAACAAGGTTTCAACTCAGCTCAGTACAGCACAACTCATAGTGTCAAGAGTTTTCTAAAAGCTGCCAGCGTTTTCTGATATAAAGGATAATGGAGATAATATTTAAGAAAGCAGTGCAGTTGGTGGGGCAGTAAGGAGAAATTAGAAGGGGCATGAAGGAGAGCTGGCAGAGGTAAAAAAATTTTCAAGGAAGCCCTGTAAAAGATTAGATTTAGATTTGCTGAGTATTTGAAGGCTACAGTGTTACTGGGTATAGTTCATAAAGCTTTATGTAAACTGATGACCAATAAGCATTTGCTTTTAAACCTTAATGATAAACGTAGAATGTCTCTGATTGTTGGATGGGGGCACCTATTAAAAAAAACGATAAAGTCAGACACTGGTTTTTTGACCACAGTGTAATGTATTTAAACTATAACAAGTTTGCATTCTTCAGAATATTACTGCCATGTGTAAATCTGCAGCTGTTTGTGGGCTTGATCAGCTCCTACTGTAGGCAATGATAAAGCTCCCATTGACTTCACTGTTGCCACATCAGGCACTGTGTGTTTTAGGTGACATTACTGCCAGTGTGAAATCCACAAGGTTAAAGATTGAGATCAATAGTACAACTTAAGTGGGAAAGAATGTTCAGAGACTAGGGCTATAAATATAAATAGAGACTGGTAGTAGATGTATTCAATCTATTGTAGCTATTGCCGTGTACCTCTGATTTTGTACTATCACCACAAACACATTGATCCTCAACATTGGGTCATTTTTTCACGTACCAGGCCTTTAAGAGGAACATGCTCAACATTTTCTCATTTCTTCACAGTGTCAACATGGTGAACCATAAAAATAATGACTGTAGAAGGGAAACAGAAAGCAAAGGGAATGTATGGCTATTGTGTGACCTACTATTCCATAAGCATATCATGTCACCTAACACCCACAGTGTCCTTATAAAAATAAGAACAGTTCCGTCACTACAAGACCCTTGCATTTTTTCCATTAGTAAACATTATTCTGTTTTGAAAATCTTGATTTTTGCTACATTTGTATTTTTTCTGTTCACTTGCATTTATCTAATGAAATGTTCTGCTTGGTTGCAACTCTCCCTATAGCATTCTGGGGAACTGGAATAGGCTGGAATAGTGAAGGGAAATCAGAGACTTGAAGAAGATTTCTTCTTCTACCAGAAGAGATTCTGCTTAACACTTTTTCTGTCATTGTTTTCCTATTCCATTATTTATCATTAGAGCCCCTTTTCTTTCTAGGGGTAAGATAGCAAGTGGGCAAGGATGGTGGGCTGCCTCCACAAGACTGTCTATTGCAAACGCACTGACCGTCAATATGGCAATGGTAAAGAATCACAGAAAGAGTTGTATTTTTCTATCAAATAACTTTATTAGAATAAGAAAAATAATAATATCCCTAAAGCTCCTTCACCCACTTGACTAAACCTTCTGCCTAGGCCATCCCCAACCTCTCCTGTCATGTTTCCAGCTACAGATTTAAAGAAAGAGTGTACATATGCTAAGAGCGACCAGCAAGGCATGTTGTAAGAAGAACGCAGAAGATTCTCAGCCCTGGAGACCAATGTGTTACCTCTATAATGTCAATGTCCTTTCCAGACTGCTGCTAAGTGGGATTTTGTAGGTCACAGAAATGTCCTACTCCAACAAGTAATGTAAATTAAGTTTTACCATTAGCAATTAGTCAGAGCAGTGCTGCTAATTGGAGTCTGTACCTGACCTTTATTCAACAGGAAGGGATCATGGTAGACCAGCATTTTACTGAAGTAGGTTGTGCTGTATACTGAAGTACATTATTATAATCATCATTATTTAAAGAGAAAGTCAAGCCTAATAATACTTCAGTTACATAGCATCATGTGGCTTAGATAACTGCCTATTATCCATAGTTATTTACAAATCAAGATGATTAGGAGCTATACTGATGCATTTGGAACTTCATAGGTCCAAAGAGAAGATGACCACCATTTACTGGACTCCTCTTTATTATTATGAAACCATTCTGTCAATGTCAATGGTCTTTTATTATTATCCTTTGTTCTAAGCCTCTTAATTATTAGCAGAGTTCTCAAGTATACACAGTTTTGTGGATCACTCTACTTTAGAATGGAATCCAGCTGTAAAATTGTTTGGAAATTTTCCAGTCTAATATTTTTTCATCAGAGAATGCCAATTCATCAAAAGAAAAATGTTCCACAGAAATGTGTCAATTTCAACAAACATTTTGAAGGACACTAGGGAGGCTTCATGTGGAAACCTGTATAGTTTCCTGTCAATTTACCCACCTTTCTCCCTAGTTCCTGGTAGGCTGCTGAGGAGTGGGGCTTCCTGGGCTTCCAGGCTCTTCAGCAGCTCAAGCTCCCTGGCTTTTAGTAGACAAGTAGTCAAGGAACATATTTCATTTTAGAAACACCAAAACATTCCCATTGTAGGGAAGTTTTGGTGTTTCTGAAATGAAATATTGAGAATTTAACTTCTGCAAAAAATTTGAGGCTGTGGCTTTTCATCCTGATTTGGGACAATTTCCCCCTCCCCCAATCTCAACATTTTTAATGGAAATTAAATTCACTTACACAGCTCATCTTGTCCAGCTGCCTATTCTACTGCACTAACACATCAAGAAACATTCTGCAAGAACATGTGTGCTCCTCATGAAAATACCCTGTAGTCTAGGGGAAGGAATACTGAGCTGGAAGTAAGAAGATCATATATTCTAGTCTTATCTCTACTGACTGCCATTTATATTTCTGTGCTTTATGACAAATCCAAGTCTCATCCATTCAGTCACACTGCCTTTCAGAACAATTGGACCAAATTTACATATTTTGATTATCCTATCACCAATTCAGAAAGGGGAACTACACAAAAATTAGGAAGCTAGTTAAATGGAAATTGAAAAGGCACATACCCAAAAGTGAAATTTATGCAAGCTGCAGTAATAAGTCACCAGGACCAGATGGTATTCACCCAAGAGTTCTGAAGGAACTTAAATATGAAACTGCAGAACTACTAACTGTGGGATGTAACCTATCCTTTAAATCAGCTTCTTCATTAGATGACTTGAGGATACCTAATGTGGTGGCCAATTTTTAAAAAGGCTCTTGAGATGATCCTGGCACTTACAAGCTGGTAAGCCTACATTCAGTACCAGACAAATTGGTTGACATTATAGTAAATAACAGAATTGTCAGACACAGAGATGAACATAATTTTTGGGGGGAAGAGTCAACTTGGCTTTTGTAAATGGAAATATCATGCCTCCTCAATCTATTCAAATTCTTTGGGGAGGGGTGTCAACAAATATGTGGACAAGGGTGATTCAATGAATATAGTGTACTTAGACTTTCATAAAACCCTTGACAAGGTCCTTCACCAAAGGCTCTGAAGCAAAGTAAGTAGTCCTGGGAAAAGGAAGGAAGGTCCTCTCATGGGTCAGTAACTGGTTAAAAGATAGGAAACAAAGGATAGCAATAAATGGTCACTTTTCAGAATGGAAAGTGGTAAATAGGGGTGTCCCTAAGGGTATGTACAGGTCCCAGTGCTGTTCAACTTATTCATGTTTGGGTTGGACTAGATGACCTCCCGAGGTCCCTTTCAACTCTGATATTCTGTGATCTGGAAAAGGAGATAAACAGTGAGGAGCAAAATTTGCAGACAATAAAAAATTACTCAAGATAGTTAAGTCCAAGGCAGACTGGGAAGCATTACAAAGGGATCTCATTAAACTGGGTGACTGGGCAATAAAATGGCAGATGAAATTCAATGTTGATAAATGCAAAGTAATGCACATTGGAAAACTTAAATCCCAACTATACTTTCAAAATGATGGGATCTAAATTAGTTGTTGCCACTCAAGAAAGGGATTTTGGCATCGTTGTGGATAGTTTTCTGAAAACATCCGCTCAATGTGCAGTGGCAGTCAAAAAGGCTAATAATGTTATGAACCATTAGGAAAGGCATAAATAAGACAGACAATTGCCTCTATACAAATTCATTATATATATAACCATCTTGAATATTGCATGCAGAGTTGGTTCCTCCTCCCCCTCCCAAAAAAAAGATATATAGAATTGGTAAAGGTTCAGAGAAGAGCAACAAAACTGTTAGGGATACGGAACAGCTTCTGTAAGAGGTGAGATTAAAAAATCTGGGTTTTTTCAGCGTGGAAAAGAGATGTCTAAGACGGAATATGATATAAAATATTGAGTGGTGTGGAGAAGGTGAATAAGAAAATGTTACTCATTCAGATAACATAAGAACTAGGGGTCACCCAACAAAATTAATAGACAGTAGGTTTAAAACATACAAAAGAAAAGTATTTTTTCCCACAACACTCAGTGAACTTGTGCAGCTCATTGGCAGGGGATGTTCTGAAGGCCAGAAGTATAACTGGGTTCAAAAGAAAACTAGATAAATTCAAGGAGATGGAGTGGCCTCCCTCCAAAGTGGAATGTGAGGGATCACTACACTGCTCAGGGTGGGTGGAGCCAAATATGCCCCACCCCCTCACCAGAAGTACCAGGGTAGGACAGGAAGTAGAAAATGAGAGCCTTGGAGCTCAGTTGCTGCTGAGCCACAGGAAAGAATGGACATCTCTTCTAGGGAGCAGACCCCTCTGCAAGACTCCAGCATAGCCCCAGAGTGCACCAACACCTTGCTATCAGGGGAGGAAGATGAGGACCCCAAGGAGCTGTTAGAGCTACCAGCGTCTGAATATCCTGAGGAGACGGGGGACTGTTTAACCACAGGACCCTACACCCAGACTGTCGTAGGAAGTTCTCCTAACCTCTGCCACCCCACCCTGGGGGTGGTAGCCCTCCCACTCCTTAGGCCAAGAGGCCTGGTTTGGTGCTCACCCCATCTGAGTCCCTAGACTGCTTTGATGCTCACACTTGCCGGAGCCTCTAGACTGCTTTGGTGCTCTCCCATGCCTGAGTCCTAACTGTTTGCCACCCCCACCTTGCTTGAGAGCCAGGTTTGTATACTGCCACAGTTCTGCCTTGAATACAGACCAGACCCCTAACTGCCTGTGGCTCTGCCCTGCCCAGAGCTCCCTGATTTTCCATTCCAAGGACCTCTCACCTGGCTTGTTGGGCCACAGTTATTGTCCAATTGCATCAACAGGGTGGTGCAAAGGGAATAATTTTTGACCCACCAATCCTGCCCTTTAGATTTAGGGCATTTGACCATGATATATTGGATGAGAAGGTAACTCACCTTGTGCAATAACTGAGGTTCTTCGAGATGTGTCTCCCTCTGAGTGCTCCACTTCAAGTATTGGTGAATTGGAGATTTTCGGTAGCAGTATCTGATTGGGGTGCTCCTGCGCAGAAGCAGTCTTGCAGAACCACTTGTGTCTCATCTAACACGTGCACAGCCCGACCCCTTCAGTTTCTTCCCTACTGTGTAATGCTTAACTTGTACTCCGAAGTAGAGGAGAGAAGGGTGGTTAGTGGAACACTCACAGGGACACACATCCCGAAGAACCTCAGTTACTGTTCAAGGTAAGTAACCTTTTCTTCTTCTTTGAGTGCTGCCCTGTGGGTGCTCTACTTCAGATGAATGTAGAGCAGTGCCCTCATGAGGATGGAAGGGTCTTGAGTTCATTGATGAGGCTAGTAAAGTGAAGCCTAGTCTTATCTCTGAGCTTGAACAGAGAGTAATTGCAGAGTGGTTCATGAATGCATGATCAGAGGCTCAGATGGCCGCCCTGCAGATATCTAGAATGGGCACTTTGTGTAGGAATACTGTGAAAGTAGATAAAGCTCTCATTGAGTGGGTTCTGACGCCCGGAGGGGCCTCCGTGTTATATAGTGACTAGCACATATGGATACAGCTGGAGATCCATAGTCTTGTTCACGTCACCTGAATGTGAGAACAGGCATTCTTATGATATTATTGTAGCTGGTGTTGCAAGATATTTACATGCCAGATATGCTGAACATTCATATGTCCCTTCATGCTTCAGCCACCATTCCAGAGGACATACGTCCATGCTGACGATGGGTTCTGCTTGATAACCATCCAAAGCATTGCAGACTGACGCATATTCATTTTCATCCTCTGATTCAGATGCCACCAGCAGAAGGTTGATTTTCTTCTTTGGTGGTTTGGGTTCCGTCGTCTGCGTTGCTCTTTTAAGACTTCTGAAAGCATGCTCCACACCTCATCCCTCTCAGATTTTTGGAAGGCACTTCAGATTCTTAAAAGTGCTGTAGTGTTTCTTTAGAACTCTCATAATCGTATCTTTTTTGCATTTTGTCAAATCTGCAGCAAAAGTGTTCTTAAAATGAACAACATGTGCTGAGTCTTCATCCGAGACTGCTATAACATGAAATATAGGGCAGAATGCAGGTAAAATAGAGCTGCAGACATACAATTCGCTTACAAGGAGTTCAGTCACTAATTTAATTAACACACTATTTTCTTAACGAACATCATCAGCATGGAAGCATGTCCACTGGAACAGTGGCATAGGAATGTTTAGCATATCTGGCATGTAAATACTTTGTAATGCCGGCTACAAAAGTCCCATGCAAACACCTGTTCTTACTTTATGGTGATATTGTAAATAAAAGTGGGCAGCATTATCTCCTGTAAATGTAAACAAACTTGTTTGTCTTAGTGATTGGCTGAACGAGAAGTAGAACTGAGTGGACTTGTAGCTCAAAAGTTTTGCATTGTTTTGTTTCTGAGTTCCGTTATGTAACAAAAAAAAATCTACATTTGTAAGTTGCACTTTCATGATAAAGAGATTGAACGACAGTACTTGTATGAAGTGAACTGAAAAATACTGTTTCTTTTATCATTTTTACAGTGCAAATATTTGTAATAAAAATTATAATATAGAGTGAGCAGTGTACATTTTGTATTCTGTGTTGTAATTGAAATCAATGTATTTTAAAACATAGAAAAAAAATCCAAAAATATTTAATACATTTCAATTGGTATTCTGTTGTTTAACAATGCAATTAAAACTGTGATTAATCATGATTAATTTTTTTCATCATGATTACTTTTTGAGTTAATCATGTGAGTTAACAGTGATTAATTGACAGCCCTAGAAAGAAAATTCCATATGTGAAGGAGAGTGTGCAGATCACCATATGTGTTAGATAAGGGAACAATGTCTATCTTGGCCATATCAGGACTATGAGTATTATATTGGTCCTGTCAGTTCATATTTTGTGTATTACTCTGGAGATTAAAGGTATTAGTGGGAATGTGTGTAAGAGAGAAGAGTTCCATCGGATGAGAAAAGTGTCCCCTAGGGATCATGCTCCTAGTCCTGCTCATGAGCAAAACTTTGGGAATTTCTTGTTTACTGATGTTGTGAACAGATCTGTGTGTGTGGATCCCCACATGTGAAATGTGTGTGCCGTTATTTCATTGTTCAGCTCCCATTTGTGCTCTTTGGAAAATGGCCTGCTTGATGTGTCCACCACCGTGTTCTGTCATAGAATCATAGAATATCAGGGTTGGAAGGGACCTCGAGAGATCATCTAGTCCAACCCCCTGCTCAAAGCAGGACCAATCTCCAATTAAATTATCCCAGCCAGGGCTTTATCAAGCCTGACCTTAAAAACCTCTAAGGAAGGAGATTCTGCCACCTTCCATTCCAATGCTTTACCACTCTCCAAGTGAAAAAGTTTTTCCTAATATCCAACCTAAACCTTCCCCACTGCAACTTGAGACCATTACTCCTTGTTCTGTCATCTGGTACCACTGAGAACAGTCTAGATCCGTCCTCTTTGGAACCCCCTTTCAGGTGGTTGAAAGCAGCTATCAAATCTCCCTATAGTCTTCTCTTCTGTAGACTAAACAATCCCTTTCTCTCAGCCTCTCCTCATAAGTCATGTGCTCCAGGCTCCTAATCATTTTTGTGGTTCTCCTCTGGACTCTTTCCAATTTTTCCACATCCTTCTTGTAGTGTGGGCCCCAAAACTGGACACAGTACTCCAGATGAGGCCTCACCAATGTTGAATAGAGGGGAACAATCACATCCCTTGATCTGCTAGCAATGCCCCTACTTATACAGCCCAAAATGCCATTAGCCTTCTTGGCAACAAGGGCACACTGTTGACTCATATCCACCTTCTCATCCACTGTAACCCCTAGGACCTTTTCTGCAAAGGTATGCTGCTGTAATAGTAATGTTGTGTTTTATGCACCAGGTCCATAGTTTTAAGCCTCTGTGTATAGGGAGTGGGAACATGCTCCACCCTCGTGGTTGATATAGAACGCAATATTGTCCATCAGGATTTGTTTTGCCTCGTATAATAGGGAGGAAATGTAGGCACACGTTACGGACTGTGTGTAATTCGAGCAGGTTGATGTGTAAATGTGTTTCTGTGTGGGACCACTTGCCTTGGATTACATGTTGGTTCAAGTGAGCTCCCCATCTGATCAGTGAGGCATCTTTTGTGATTTATTTGGATGGTAGCACCTATTGAAATGGGATACCTGACCAAATGCTTATTGGATGTGTTCATCATTGTAGTGATGGTAGAACTTCTGGGGTCAGTATGATCTTTCGTTCAGGCTGTGCTTTCGTGGTATATATACCGAGCTCAGCCATCCTTGTAGGCAGTGCATGTGTAGTCTTGCATGTTTTACAATAAAAGAGGTGGCTGCCATATATCCAAGAGTTGCAGGCAGGTGCATGCAGACACCCATGGGCTGTCTAAAATCACCAATATAAGGGAGGTCATTGCTGTGAATTGGGGTGTTGGCAATGGTGCTTTGACCTCCACTGAGTTCAGGGGTGCTCCTATGAAGTCCAGTTGTTGTACTGGAGTTAGGGTAGATTTTTGCTCATTGATTTGTAGTCCAAGGGAGTGAAAAAGAGCTATGGTTTATTGAGTGATGTGCAATGTTTCTGTCTGGGTAGGGCCTTTTAGAAGGCATTTGTCCAGGTATGGGAAGATCAATATTCTCTGCCTGTGCAATTGCGCCAATACCACTGCTAGGGCTTTAGTGAAAACTCATGGAGTCATCGATAGTCTGAATGGCTATACTCTGTACTGGAAGTCTTGTCCCACTGTGAATTGTAGGAATCAACTGTGAGCAGGATGGATGGTAATGTGAAAATATGCATCTCGTAGGTCGACAGCTGACAACCAGTTCTCCTCTTCCAGAGCCAGGATGATCAAGTTCAGTGTGACCATTATGAATCTGTGGGATGGACAAATTTGTTGAGTTTTCTGTGATCTAGAATGGGTCTCCAACCTTCATTTTTCTTTTGAGTCAGGAAATAAAGGGAATAAAATCCCTTCCGTGTGCTGCATTAGAACTTGTTCCACAGTCATTACTTGTAGAAGGCATATGTGTCTTTTCTCAAAAGGTGTTCATGAGAAGGATCCCTGAAGAGGGACTGGGAAGAGGGGTGGGTCAGAGGATGGAGGTAAAGGAGATGGTATAACCCATTTGAATCATTTCTAAAACCCATTGGTCAGTGGTGATAGATGCTCATGTATGGCAAAATGGTCAAAGCTGATGACCAAAGGTTTTTGATACTCATCTTACTGGCACTGTGGTCGGGGGAAGTCAGTCAGACCCTTGATCAACATTTCAAAATTGCTTCTTGTTTGGTGGTGCGTGGGGATGTAGCAGCCTGAGGTTGGTTCTGTGGTCTGTGCCTTTGTCTTTGGTTATCATATGGTCTCTGATGGCACTGTGTCGTGTTGTCTCTGCTATGATTGTAAGGTTGGTATATGTGTCTCCTATTAGAGCGTGTGTAAATTCCGAGGGTCCTTAGTGTCGATCTAGAGTCCTTCATGGAATGGAGAACTTAATCTGTCTTAAGTGGAGAAGAGCGTGTTCCTGTTGAAGGGAGAGGTGCTTTACTTTGTTCTGAAGTTCCCTTGGGATACCCGATGAGTGTAACCAATATGCTCTGCATATGACAATGGCTGTCACAGTTGCGTATACTGCTGTGCCTGCCACACTGAGAGATGCCTGGAATGCTGTTCTAGCAATAAGTTGGTCCTTGTTGATGATGCCTCAGAATTGGTCTCTTTTTTTCCTCTGGAATTTCCTGGACAAAATTATTCATTTTGGTATAATTGTCACGATCGTAGTTAGTGAGTAATTCCATGTAATTGACCGTGCAGAAATGAAGAGCGCTGATGAGTAAACTTTTCGGCCCAAGAGGTCTAATGTCTTCCAATATTTTTCTTGGTGCGTGGATCTGAATTGAGGTTGTTTGCCCTGTTGGTTGACCACATCCACCATTAAGGAGTTATGTTGTGGGTGTGAGAAGAGGAAGTGCATGCCTTTATTTGGCGTATAGTATTTCCTGTCCGTATGCTTAGTAGTTGAAAGGATGGTAGCAGGTGTTTGCCACACTGTTTCTTCAGGTTCCATCAAAGGGTCATTTATGGGGGATGCTATTTTTGTTGTGGAAGAAGTATGTAAGATCTTGAGGAGTTGGTATGGCATCTCTGATACCTTCTCAAGAGGAATACTTTGGCTCTGTGTAACCTGCCTGAATAACTCCTGAAAGTGTTTGAAGTCATGTGTAGTAGTGGAAGGTGGGAGCATTACTGCCTCATCAGGGAGGAAGACGAGTTGTGATCAGGGGATGTTTCGTGTTCCGTGGTCTCATCCCTGTCTTCCTTCACATCCTCTGTCCTCTCAGAGGGCTCAAATACTAAGCTCATTGCAGAGCATATAGGTTTCCTGTGAGAAGTGGGAGGTCTGTGGAATTGAGACCTGTAGGCTGCCCATAGGTCCCATTGTAGCCACTGAATGGGGAATGGCATGGACGATCACATCCAAGTGTTAAAGAGCCATGGTGGCATGTCCCTGGTGCTCTGTACCCTGGATCTATGAGGATCTGTGCCAGAGGGAGAGCACAGATCCTCATAGATCCAGATGAGATCCATCTGGAACTATCCAGATGAGAAAGTTACCTTCTCCATGTCATCCTCTTCATCACTTGAGAAAGATGGAGCATTGGGGGATTCTGGTTGATCTGGTGCTCTTGGTACCAGCAAGCAGAAGGTGCTGAGCAGTGGAGATCCGGGAGCAGAGGACACTTCCATATCTGATGTGTGCATAAGGGGGATCAGTGCCATCATATGCAGTAATGTATCCTTCTGAGTGCCACCTTCGGTGGAAATGTGACTGGTGGCAACCCTTTGTGTGTAACCTTCTTTGATGCTGGTCTTAGAGGTTCCACGGTTGGCGCCCATGAGCTCGGTGCTAGAAGAGGTGCCATCACATGTGGTTGAGGTTGCAGTACCATGCCCTTTGTAGGGGTAGTCAATGCCATGGAGGAGCAAGCTGCTTTATGCCTGCTACTCGACTCCTTTTTCCTGTCAGCAGAGGTCCTGGAGTGGACAGTGCCAGAGGTGCCTAGTGCATCAAAGGTGCTCACTCTAGAGGAGATCGGCACTGCAGGCAGCAGTCTAGTGATGGAGACCATTTCTTTTCCAATGGCTCTCAGTTTGGTGGAGATGTGGCCCTTTTCCTTGATTTTGTAGAGGAGTTGGTATTTCATCTGTGCCTAGAGGATGTGCCCAAGGAGTCCCTTATCCCAGGTTGTCCGGGGTCTGATGTTGGAGTAAGGGATTTCTCCATTAAAATAAGTTTAAGGAGAAAATCCCTGTCTCTCCTTGTTCTTGTTTTAAGATTCTTGCAGTGAGTGTGCTTCTGCGATATGTGCGACACCTAAGCATTGGATACATAAGGAATGGCCATCAGAGACTGGCATTGCATCCTTGCACAAAGCGCATTTTTTCAAGCTGGGGAGCCAGGCATATTTGAGGCATCCCTTTTGTGAAAAATGGAGGATGCGGAAAACAAACAGTTTTTTTAAAAACTGTTATCTAACTAGGTTTAACTAATGATAACTATACAAAATAACAAACTGTTAATAAGCAAGGGTAAAAACTAAGCTATCTAACTTAACCTAATTTTAACATTTTCAGTAACATTGCTAATGGACTCCATCTCAAGCCAAGGATGGTTGAGAAGGAATTGAAAGGGTCGGGCCGTACGCATGCTATATGGGGCACCAATGGTGCACCCTGACCAGATACCGCTACTGAAAATCTCTGATCGATGGCACCTGGATGCACTGATGTGGAGGACCCACAGGGGCAGCATTTGAAGAAGAACATCCCCTCTCTCATTTCGTCCTTAGAGTAAGGCTTGGAGAAATGCTGCTCTCGTTAAATGCCTTCAGGATTCTTAGAGAGCTCAGAGAAGTTGTAACAGCTCATATCTGAGAATTGCTTTCCTTCAAGACAGCCACAAGGTTTAGCTAAACAACTGATTACTAACTGGGGACTTGAAATGCTTTCTGTAAGTGACAAAAGGCAATTTAGATCCTCACAATAAACAATAGATTAAGAAGCTTAGATATAAATTAAAAATGTGAAACAAATTACACTAGCCTCATAAAACAATTAAATCATTACCAAAGTATGTAATATGACAGTAGCAATGGGCTGTTATAGCACACATTGGGCAGAGCAAGATCAAGAGTCTGTCAGGATTCCTTGCAAGATCAGGAGTCTGTCAGAATCCTTCTATGTCCCCATTTCCAGTGCTCTTTTTCCCTTTATCAGTTTTTCATGATAGTTTCTCCTCTCTGCCGGCCCTCTCCCCCACAAAAGCAGATGCAAAAACAAACTTCACAGCTGAGCAGCTCACAGATCAAATCAAATCATATGGGCAGCTGGCTTGCAGCTGCTGCTAACACTATTTCTCAACCAGAAGTCCATGATTGTTCCAACCATTCAGCCAATGTTTTAAGATTCTTATGCATTCAGCAATTCTTGGGTGATACTGACTTTTTTAGACAATGGGCAGGGACTGTTATGTAAACATCTGTAGCTGCTATGAGCTGTTATCTGCTTGAATTTTAGAAGGGTAATTGGGTTCCTTCACTTTAAAAGATCTCTCTGTTCTACAGGGACACATGAGTGTGATATATTGGGATCCAGATTCTCTCTGACATGCTGCAAGTGACTGCAGCAGGAGCAGGAGGTATCCATGTACTATAACCACCCCAGGATCCAGATATGAGACTCTGAAAGATCATATATACCTCTCTGAGCACTAGTGGCAGACTTCACACTCCTGGTGCAATCTCCATTGGGACAGATGGCATACTCCTCTTTACAGTGGCCTCTCTCAATCTATAATGTAGGCTGTAATGCTAACCCAAGGGCTGCCTTCTTCAGAGGGGAAGGAAGAAAAGAACTGAGTATGATTTTTCCTGCTAGATTTTGTACAGTTTTGCTGGTAATAACGCTGTTTTCCATGTGCTCACAGAGATGCTGCCAGTTGGATGAGTGGGCCCTGCAGCCCTTGGATAGATCGATCCTATCGATCCCAGAGGCTCCATGTCATTTCCAGGGGATTTGCTAAAGAAGCTACTTATGTCCCTTTTTCATTTTCATCAACTCATTACCAGCTGCTGCTGCTGCTGCATGTAATTCAGCAACACCTGCAGAAATGAAACCCTCCCCCCTCCCACACCCTTTCTAGCCAATTCTGGTTTAGATAACTTTCTTTATACTTAAAAATGAGACAACATTAAAACAACTGATCAGACCTAAAAACTGAAACCAGGTCACATCAGCACACAAGGTTGGTTTTTCTTTTTCCATTTTTTTTTAAAGGGCAGCCCAGCTCTAGACTAAGGAACTGATCCCTGGCTTAACT
Organism: Dermatemys mawii; assembly: GCA_007922305.1. Classification (NCBI taxonomy): domain Eukaryota; kingdom Metazoa; phylum Chordata; order Testudines; family Dermatemydidae; genus Dermatemys; species Dermatemys mawii. The sequence continues at coordinate 34,746,413 of ML677343.1, read as the reverse complement.
TTTAAATTAAGACCATTGTAAATTTGGGAACTTGAGAAGAGATAGAGAGGACACCCATAATCCTTTGCAAATGTCAAGTGGCTCTCAATATTGGTTACTTTTCAAAGGTAGCTAGGTTACAGTGTACTGCAGTAATGAAAAAGCCTTGTCAAGACCACTCCATAGGGTTTCAGTCAATATGCATAATATTATTGGGCTCTGAAAGGATTAAAGATTGTTTCTCCTGCTTCCTCATAATATGGTGATCTCTCGAGCTCCAGGCACAGAAGGTGCCTCCTTGTTTAAAGAGGTACATAGGGATTTTAGCATTAGACAGGAGGTCAGGATGCCACTATCAATTGCTCCCCCTGGTGGCGAGCTTGTTTATACAGACAATATTTTTCCATTCAAATATTTGTCTCATTATTTTAAATAGTTTACACATACTTCTCTGATTGCTGTTATTGACAGTTTATTTATTCCATTTATTAAGTGATCTTGATGTAAAGAAATTCCACCTGAATCCCTTTATCAAGTGCTTTCCATGGGCTGAAAGGAGAAATGAAATATTCTTAAAGTAAATTTTAAAAGATGCTTAAGATTCTAAATTAACAGAATATGGGGATGGATTTAGAAATTAAAAATACATTCTTGAACAAAATATCTGAAAAATAATTTCCATTTCATATACCTGTCTGAAGCTGATTCAGGACTGTTTCCCCTCCAACTGTTTATTTCTTGATGAACACCTGATACAGAACAAGGAATTATAATACCTAACACTTACATAGTGATTTATATTTTCAGAAACTGATCTCTTCACCTCCATGAAAGTTTTGCCTGAGGAAGGGGTGTAGGATCAAGCACTCAAAGCAATGTAAATATGTATTGTTATGAGCTCTTTGTTCTCCGTGTTAAATGATTTTGAAGGCATCATCTCTTACAGAAGACACATGAACTGCTGAATTCAGATCGGAATTCTGTCAGATACAATAACCTTTTGGTAAAAATTTCACTTCCCCTTCAAGTTTGTATTACCTTGTTCTGGTATTAAATACAATTTCAACTAACCCAATAACACTTAGCTCCTCAGCTGCCTTCTGAATTTTACAGACTTTGGTGATGTTCCCTCTGAATCTACTTTTTACAAATACATATATAGAAATTGTGGGCAAAATTCTGCTTTTACTTACACTGACACTCAACCCCACTCAAGTCAATTACATTACTACAGATTTACCCCAGTATAATGAAGAGCAAAAATTGGCCTATTTGGATAACAGTGCTTTTTGAATCTCTGTATCATGCTGGCTGTCACTGCTGTACTTTTTCCAGTTCTAAAATATGCTTTTTATATTGTAATGACAGTGGTTTGTGGTATCTATATGTGGCTTCGCTAGTACACTGTATCAGAGTTGGAATCACCCCTCATATTGACTTGATATCTTGAGATCTGCAAAGCATAGCTATTTTCTCTGAAGATGATAGTTCTAAAATATCATTGTTTCTTTCTTATTAACTGTATTATCTTTACTGTATATAAAGAAAACAAGACCATAGGAAATCAGAACCTATAAACTTATGTAAGTAAAGAAGCAATATCTCTAGCTCAGCCCAGTGAAATATTACAGTCAAAATGATTATGTGCATTGCAAAAAATGAAATGTAACATCAGTCCTTCACAATGCAAATTGAACAAAGGTCTTGATGCAATAAAATATGTAGCAAAATCTCCCAGTCGGATCTTTCTGGACATATTCACACCAGCAAAACTTGTGTCATGGCACATGACCTGGAGGTACAGGCTGAAAATAACCTTGGAAAGTACACATCTTCAGTTAATCTCAAGATAGTAACAATGGAAAGCGAAGCTCAGGAAGTATCAAAAGCCTGACTGCTGTTTTAGAATCCCCAGTCCTCCAGTAAGTCCTAAGAACTAATCCTAACACAGGTGCTTACCCAAATGTCAATACATCAATCCTACCCCAGGTCACTTCTTCCTTAAGGGCTGATTAAAAGCCCATTAATAACATATCAAAATATTGTCAGGTCTAAAAAGAAGCAATTTTCTTGAAATTAAACATTAAATATTTGATTAAATTTTAAAAAATCAGTTTACATATACTTCTTTGATCTGATCCTGCCCACACTGAAATCAATGGAAAACTGCCATTAACTTTACTGGTGCAGGATCAAGACCTTTTCATTATCCTATCACTGAAGCAGGCAGATCACTGAGGGCTTGTCTTTACTACCAGCTGAATTGCAGCCACATTAATTTAGCAGGTCTGGTGAAAACATGATATGTTGATGGGAGAGTGCTCTCCCATCGATGTCAGTACTCTACCTCCTTCAGAGGCAGAAACTATGTCGACCGGAGAGTGTCCCGCATTGACATAGTGCGATGTAGACATTGACATAAGTAGACCTAAGCTAATGCGACTTCAGTTACATAACTTATGTAACCTTAGCTTGACCATCACCTCATTAGTATAAATCAGGCCTGAGAGAGTGCAATGAAATTGTTTTCCAGATGGGTTTTTTTAGCTCAACATGAACTTTTGTATTATAAACAAAATTAAAAATAAGTTAAGAAATAAAAGGGTTTTATTTCTGTTTTTTTCTAGTGTCCTAATATTGGGGAGACTTACGCCTAATTTTTCTCCTGTGTTGCAGCTGCTTTTTGATGTTTCATCCGTGGATACTGGATGTAAATGCTGGCATATCTGGGCTCAAAAGCATCACACAAGCATAGGAGTGGTATGGAATTAGGGTAACAGCACCCGTGGCCTATTTCCCAGCTACTGACACAGAGAAGCCTAGTCTTTTTTGTACACAGCCTCCTTAGTTGTGACTATGGCTAAGGCTGGCCATATGTAGTGAAAATAACCGTCCATTTTCAGTATGATTTTGACAGACATACAATGTCACCAAAACTAAACCAATCAACATAATTTCATAATTGTGTCCTTATGCCAACATATACGTTTTCTGGAAAATCTGGGAGAAATTGAACAAAGGACTAGTGAAATATGAGGGTTCCAAACATAGAATGGCCTGTCTTTTTGAACATTGTCTTAAGTTTGATGCATGGCATAACAATCTTGGAGAAAATCCCAGTCTCAGTCAAAGCTAATGCAGTTACGTTGTGGTGAGTTTCTACTGGTTAGAAATCCATTAGCTGCTCCCCAATAATTTCTGAAGGAAAGCTGACAGGTGCAGAGGAGCATGTGGTTTGGACAGAGACATCCCTTAGGGGAGGATCTATTAATGGAGAGATTCTATGTCCTAGTAAGGAGGAGAGGATGGAAATACAGGTAGGATCTGACGAGAAATAGTCAAATGAAAAAAGTCCCACTCAATTACATCATGTAATGGCAGGAAGCTAAGAAGTGAGAAGTTTTTAAAGTGCTTATATTCAAAGCTAGAAGTTTAAATAATAAGATGGGTGAACTAGAGTATTTCATATTAAATGAGGATATTTATAGAATAGGCCTCACAGAAAGTTGGTAGATGAGGATAATCAATGGGACACAGTAATACCAGGGTATAAAATATACAGGAAGGACAGAAGAGGTCGTGCTGGTTGGAGAGTGGCACTATACGTGAAAGAGAAAGTACAGTAGAATCAAATGAAGTAAAAATCTTAAATGAGCCAAACTGTACCACAGAATCTCTATGGATAGTAATTCAAGACTCTGTTAATAAGAATATAGCAGTAGGAATATATCACTGACCACCTAACCAAGATGGTGATAGTGACTGTGAAATGTTCAGGGATACTAGAGGGGCTATAAAAATAAAAAATTCAGTAACAATGGGGAATTTCAACTATCCCCATATTGACTCAATACATGTTGCCTCAGGGTGGGATGCAAAGATAAAGTTTCTTGACACCTTAAATGACTGTTGCTTGGAGCAGCTAGTCCTGGAACCCACAAGAAGAGAGGCAATTGCTGATTTAGTCCTAACTGGAGCACAGGATCAGGTCCAAGAGGTGAATATAATTGGACCACTTGCTAATAGTGACCATAATTTAAATAAATTTAACATCCCTGTGGCGGAAAAAAACACTACAGTAGCCCAACACTGTAGCATTTAATTTCGGAAAGGGGGACTATACAAATATGAGGACGTTAAACAGGAATTAAAAGGTACAGTGCAAATAGTGAAATCCCTGAAAGCTGCATGGAAACTTTTTAAAGACACCATAATAGAGGCTCAACTTAAATGTATATCGCAAATTAAAAAGCATAGTAAGAGAACAAAAAAAGTGCTACTGTGGCTAAACAACAAAGTAAAAGAAGCAATGAGAAGCAAAAAGACACCCTTTAAAAAGTAGAAGTCAACTTCTAGTGAGGAAACTACAAAGGAGCATAAACTCTGGAAAATGAAGTGTAAAAAATTTAATTAGGAAGAGCAAAAAAGATTTTGAAGAACAGCTGGCCAAAGACTCAAAAACTAATAGCAAAAAAATGTTTAGGTACATTAGAAGGAGGAAGCCTGCTAAATAGCCAGTGGAGCTACTGGATGATTGAGATGCTAAAGGAACACTCAAGGATGATAAGGCCCTTGCAGAAAAACTAAATGAATTCTTTGCATCAGTCTTCAACGGTGGTTGGCAACCTGTGGCTGTCGGGCTGCATGCGGCCCATCAGAGTAATCTGATTGTGGGCTGCGAGACATTTTGCTGACGTTTACCATCTGCAGGCACGTCCCCGCCCCCGCAGCTCCCAGTGGCTGCTGTTCACCATTCCTCGCCAATGGGAGCTGTGGGAAGTGGCGGCCAGCACGTCCCTGTGGTGAATGGCAAACCATGGCCCCCGCGGACCACAGGTTGCTCACCACTTGTCTTCATGGCTGAGGGTGTGAAGGAAATTCCCAAACCTGAGTCATTCTTTTTAGGTGATTGTAAGCGTGTGGCGACTCACCCTGTGGCGCCTCCTGCTGGTACATCCAGGGAATTAGCTCACTCCAGCGTCTGGAGCGCCCTCTGCAGCCTGTGGTCCCGCTTGCTACTTGGCTCTGTGTCCCTCCTGGATCCCGGTGCCCTTTTCCGCAGGGGTGCTACACCGATACAGTATCTTCACAGTCTCAGGGTCTCCCTTCCCTGGGGAACCCCCACCCACTATCCCCACCTTGCCTCAGTCTAGGCAACTGCCAGTCACCACTTGCCCCCGTTCTCTGGGGCAGACTGCAGTCTCATTGCCATTCATCACCGGCAAGGGAGGTTGGCCTGCTGCCTCAACCTCGGTAGCCCTGAGCTGCCCCCTACAACCCCAGTACCCTCTGTTGAGCCTTCCCCCTAGGTCCTGCAGCCTGGGGGTTTCCAGGCCAGAGCTTCCCTAGCTTGCCTCTTGCCTGGCCCAGCCCTGCTCCACTCTAGGTACCTTGTGCTTCCCAGCAGCCAGGCCTGTCCACCTCTGCAGAAAGAGGAGACACTGCCCGAGCACCAAACTGTCAGCCCTTTTTATCAGGGCCAGCTGGGCTCTGACTGACCCAGCCGCAGCTGTGGCTGCTATGCCTAATCAGCCTGGGAGCTTGCTTGCTCCCAGCCACAGCCCTAGCTACAGCCCTCTGCAGGACTGTTTTAAGCCCTTTTTCCTGGAGTGGGGCAGCCGCCCCACTACAGTGACAAATCTGAGGCACTGACCCAGATTGAGGTGTCATTAGAGGAGGTTTCGGAACAAACAGATAAGCTAAACATTAATAAGTCACCAAGACCAGATGGTATTTACCCAAGAGTCAAATGTGAAATTGCATAACTACTAGCTGTGGTGTAAAACCTATCACTTAAATCAGCTTCTGAATGAAACGACTGGAGGATAGCTAATGCGACCCCAGTTTTTAAAAAGGGCTCTAGAGGAGATCCCAGAAATTACAGGCTGGTAAGCTTGACTTCAGTACCAGGCAAATTGGTTGAAACTATAGTAAAGAACAAAATTGTCAAACACATAGATGAATGTAATTTGTTGTGGAAGAGTCAACCTGTTTTTTGTAAAGGGAAATCATGCCTTACCTATCTACTAGAATTTTTTGAGGCGTTCAACAAGCATATGGACAAGGGGGATCCAATGGATGGTGTACTTAGATTTTCAGAAAGCCTTTGACAAGGTCCCTCAGCAAAGGCTCTTAAGCAAAGTAAGCTATCACGGGATTAGAGGGAAGGTCCTGTCTTGGATTGGTAAGTGGTTAAAAGATAGGAAATGAAAGGTAGAAATAAATGGCCAGTTTTCAGAATGGAGTGTGGTAAATAGTGATGTCCCCCAGAGGTCTGTACTGGGCCCAGTCCTACTCAGCATATTCATAAACGATCTGGAAAAGGGGGTAAACAGTGAGGTGGCAAAATTTGCAGATGGTACAAAACTACTCAAGATAGTTGAGTCCTAGGCAGACTGCGAAGAGCTACAAAAGGATCTCACAAAACTGGGTGACTGAGCAACAAAATGGCATATGAAATTCAACGTTGATAAATGCAAAGTAATGTACCTTGGAAAACACAATCCCAACTATACATATAAAGTTATGGGATATAAATTAGTTGTTACCACTCAAGAAAGAGATCTTGGAGTCATTGTGGATAGTTCTCAGAAAACATCTACTAAATGTGCAGCGGCAGTCAAAAAAATCAAACAGAATGTTGGGAATCATTAAGAAAGGGATAGATAATAAGTCAGAAAATATCATATTGCCTTTATATAAATCCATATTATGCCCACATCTTGAATACTGTGTGCAGATATGGTCTTCCTGTCTCAAAAAAGATATATTGAAATGGGAAAAGGTTCAGAAAATGGCAACAAAATTTATTAGGGGTATGGAACAGCTGCCATATGAGGAAAGATTAATAAAACTGGGACTTTTCAGCTTGGAAAAGAGATGACTAAGGGAGGGATATGATAGCGGTCTATAAAATCATAACCAGCATTGAGAAAGTAAATAAGGAAGTGCTATTTACTCCTTCTCATAACACAAGAACTAAGGGTCACCAAATGAAATTAATAGGTAGCAGATTTAAAACAAACAAAATAAAGTATTTTTTCACACAACAAACAGTCCACCTGTGGAACTCCTTTCCAGAGGGTGTTGTGAAGGCCATGACTATAACAGGGTTAAAAAAGAGAACTAGATAAGTTCATGGAGATATGTCCATCAATGGCTATTAGCCAGGATGGGCAGGGATGGTGTCCCTAGCCTCTGTTTCCCAGGTACTGGGAATGGGTGACAGGGGATGAATCATTTGATTACCTGTTCTGTTCATTCCCTTTGGGGCACCTGGCATTGGCCACTGTAGGAAGACAGGATACTGGGCTAGGTGGACCTTAGGTCTGACCCAATATGGCCATTCTTATGTTCCCCCACCATACTGCCTCTCAAGAACTCTGCCAATATGTTACCTTGTAACCGAAGATGAATTTTTATATTTTGAAAAGATAGGGAACCATGTACACCATGTGCTGGAAATGGTGACAGCAAGGATGGGAGGAGCCTGTCTATTGGCCCTTGTATGACTAAGGCATAGCTTTGCCAATAAAATGTTCAATGTTGCAGAAGTCCATGGGACAGTGCAGGATGGTTAAGTCATTCATCACATATATTTAAAGTTGAATTTGCTGATATTTTATGGTATTGGATATTATTTCTATTAACATTTTATGCTGAAATTACAGAATGATTCGTGAGTACTGAATTTTTGATTGCTTTTACACTTGCTGGGACACTATTAAAGCTGATTTATGTTAATAGCACCGTAAGAAGATATTAACAATGAAATTTCCAAAAGCACTTAGCATCCAATAATTGGAATTAAATGACAAAAAAAAAAAAGAGTGGATAATAAAGTAAAGAGAGAGAGAGAGAGAAATTTTTGTCAATTTCCCCTTTAACCTGTGTTTTCAGAAAGAATTTATGCAGGACTGTTTTATAAAAGAATAAAACCACTAATCAGGAAAGGGAACACTAGTTTACTGATTGAACAATATGATGGCAAATTGAGATATGGGTCAAGGTGAAGGCTTCATGATTTGGCTCTCTTAGCTACTGGAGACATAATGGAGAATTAAGAGGGAGATACTGATTGTATGTTCCTCCTCTATTTGGCAGTTGCCAGTCTATTTTAAAATAGGATGCTTACTGGGTAGAAATCAAAGGTGTAGCCATGACAGACTGATGAAAACACCTAGAGATACAGAAATTAAAATTAAACAAAGAAAAAGCACCAAAAAATATTTTCTCTTCCATTTTCCTGGGCAAATCTCAGCATAATTGATCTTTGCAGCTCAGAATTCCAATGGAGACCAGTATTTCACTTCATCTAGGGAAGCCAAAGTCAAACACCAAAGACAGAAGCACAGAAATTAGAAAGAGAAAAAATATACTAGGTTCCAGCTAATCCATCCCCTAAAGAACAATGCAAGATTGTTCTCTACAGTATACGTACAAGTGCTGGACATATAAGTTTTATTCTTTGCTTTATTCCTGAATCTCTGTGAATGATGTTGGGCCTGTGTCTCTTGTCATTGCAAAAAACCCACAAACTTAGCTGCACTCTTAATGCAGCAACAGGCTAGCTTTATTCGCGTCAGCTCTGGAGGTTGCTGATTCTAGTCAACAAATGGAAGCAAAATAAAATAAAATGAAATAATCATGGTTCCATGTTTTACTAAAACAACAACAGTATGAAGCCCCTTTAAGGATATGGCTGTGAGAGAAACTGATCTACTTCAGCTAGCACACTGAAAATATTGCACAGGCAACGGCATTGGTTAACTGCCCAAGTATAAATCCATCTGATCCTTGGGTCTGTGCTTGCATGGTTAGCTCATTCACCACCTATACTGCAACATCCACACTGCTGTTTTTAATGTGTTTACTCTAATGGAGCTACTGCATGTCTGCCTACCCAGGCTGGGAAGCATACTCCCAGCTGCAATGTAGACATACCTCGGACGTCTTCTCCATATGCCACTTTCTGCACAAAGGTAAAGAGATGAAGCTCCATAGTATATTGGGAAATATTTGCTGTTATTCATTCATCTCCAAAGTATTTCTTGCCCCCTTATACTTTATCAATTTATGTTAGCATTTGGACTTCATCAGATCCCACCAGGGTTAAATTTTCAACAAGCTTGAAGAATTTGCTCTGGGTGGCTAAAAACACCCTAAGGAAAAGAAGCAGGAGAGAGCGTGATGGATGTTTTCAATTTCCCTGTATAAAATCTCTGTAAAAATTGAGTAGTTTTCACATTTCTCTTTCAAATATGTTTGCATCTCAGTATATTCTCTCAATTAAAGAATTAAAAAATAGAATTGGCTCAATGGCATCCAGTAAGTTTCAACCTCAGTTGAGGGTGGGTTTCCTGCATGTCAGCCAAGGCCTTTTTTTAAGGGAGCATCTGGACAGTAAGGAAGACATGAAGAGAAACAATTGTGAATCAAAATGATAACAGGAGGATGAGAGATTTTTAAAAACACTTTTTTGATTTCTTCTTCAATAACCAGTAAGGAAGAAAACCCCCCAAAGTTTTGCCAAAAAACCTGCACTGGCATCGTTCCATGTTCTACTAAAAAGGGGATAGTAAAGTCATATTGGCAGGCAAACTTCACAGCAATTTAAAGAATAGTTCCTATTAAACCCTAGATAAACCTAACTTACATTAAGTTAGGAGTGTGAAATAAAAAGATCAAAGCCAAAGGAGTCTGACATTGGACCAGATACAACCTAGATGTAAATCCATTAATTAATTTTAACGCCAATCTAAATGTTCAATGGAGCAATTTCTGCCTCAGGTCCATGTCTTGTGGTTGAGTTGTTTAGAAGAACATAAATCTTAATCTGAAGACTTCAAATAATGAAGAATCCACCATATCACTTAGCAAGTTGTTCCAATGATTACTCACCCTAACTATTAAAATGTGTACTTTATCATTAGCCTGAATTTATCTAGCTTCAGCTTCCTGCCACTGGATCTTTAGAGTTGAGAGTAGGAGTGAAGAGTGGCTTTAGCTGATACTAAACAACAAATAATGTTACTTGTAAATTTGTAAATTTACAATTGTACAATTGTAAATTGTAATGTAAATTTTGTTGTTATATAAAAAGGAAAATATCTGGTTTGAAAGTTTATATAAAGTGTCATTTTCTTTTGAAAGAGGGAGATATCTTTCATAGACAGGGAAGACTTGTGCCTGAACATGTTTTTATCCAGCTGAGACTGTTTCCCTACACTGGAATCAGAGGGGTAGCCGTGTTAGACTGGAATTGCAGAAGTGACAAAGAGTCCTGTGGCATCTTAAAGACTAACTAAAGTATTGAGAGCATAAGCTTTTGTGGGCTAATACCCACTTCGTCGGATGCATTCGATGAAGTGGGTATTAGCCCACGAAAGCTTATGCTCTAATACTTTAGTTAGTCTTTAAGGTGCCACAGGACTCTTTGTCACTCCTTATACTGGGTGTTCGATAGGAGACCACAGTGAATCAAATGGAGCTGACCATAGAATCATAGAATATCAGGGTTGGAAGGGACCTCAAGAGGTCATCTAGTCCAATCCGCTGCTTAAAGCAGGACTAACCCCAACTAAATCATCCCAGCCAGGGATATGTTAAGCCTGACCTTAAAAACCTCTAAGGAAGGAGATTCTACCACCTCCCTCGGGAACCCATTCCAGTGCTTCATCACCCTCTTAGTGAAAAAGTTTTTCCTAATATCCAACCTAAACCTTCCACACTGCAACTTGAGACCATTACTCCTTGTTCTGTCATCTGGTACCACTGAGAACAGTCTAGATGTACCATGTCTATCAAGTAAACAGAAATTTTGATACATAACCTCATTTTGAAATTATTTACCTAATGAATATTTTAATGTTAACAATAGACCTCTATATAAATTGATAGAAACCCTAATCACAAATACATTTTTGATTGATGATTGAATGGAGGGATACATGAATGGATAGGCTGATGAACTGATTAAAAATTGAGAGATGAATAATAGAGATGAATTGATTAACTTAATACATGATTGATAAAAAGATAGATCACACCAATAAAGAAACAAATTAATAGATTAATAGATGATGGATACATACATGGATATATGGCTAGACAGAGAGATATGAATGGAAAAATACATAGACAAATGGATAGTTGAATAAATAGTTGATATACAAAAAATAGGTAGATGATAATGCCAATAAGATGAATGGATATATATTGCAGCTTGATGGAGAAAAAGAGAGAGTTAGAAATAGATAATGGTAGACACGATATGACAATACAAAATATTCTCTGTATCCATCTGGAGGTTCTCCTATTTTCAACTTGCTGTAGCATCATTTCAGGAAATACCATCTCTAGAGGGACTCACAATACATCTCCAGGAAATCAACAGTAGTACCATCTCAAAAGAGCAGCATTTCCAGGAATGAAACACCTGCAAATTACCATTTCTGGAACAGACGTGTTAGTTGCGGGAAAATTATCTTCTAGATGGCAGAGCTTCCGGGAAAGCCATGAACAAAGAATAAGGAGGGCTCCACTGTAGTTAAACAGTGATTTCAGTAACACTGAGTACATTCTGCCCAAGATCAGTGACCATCTCAGTGTTGTGAAGTACATCACTGGGTGGGGTATGCACTATCTCAAGCAGAAGAAAAACTAAGGTTTCATCTAGCATCCCTTTCAGCACTCAAGCATAAGAATACATTTAAAATTAATTTTTTTGTAATAAAGCCACAGGTACAGAATTCATAATATACTCCTAATACCCCCGCCAGGTTCTTTGTATTTCTATGTCAAAATAATGTGCACATCTAGTTCACCTAACACCATGATCCTCTTCTGAACAATCCACAGGTGCTCTAGCACAACATCAGTGAATCCTTCATGAACATAAAACTCATTCAGTTTTTCTCCTCTTTAATTCTGATATTCATGTGCACCTTCGTTTGCAAACCTTCTCTTGAAGGCCCAGAGCTGTAATTAATCCATGTCACAAGGAAGATGTAGTGTCGGCAGAATTTATGACTGGGTCTGAGCTGCTGTGATGAGCAGGGGCACCTCAGCCCCTTGTGATATAAATGCCTCCGCTAATTGGATTGCTGGAACTAATCAGAAGCCAGGGAGAAAATAAAAAATCAGCCTCCCTCCTGCTGGTGCTGGCTGATAAAGTGGGCAGCTCCTCTCAGGAAAGGAGACATTAGAATTGAATCCTCACATCGAGGTTTCACTCAAGATTGCTATCTCAAAGGTTACTCATACTTCTGTCATGAAACCAGCAGCAGTGTGCATGCATAGAAAAGGAAGCAATGAGAGAGGGTACTGTAATCATACAAATAAGATTTTACTATCCAATGAGAGAGAGAAAGAGAGAGAGCGCGCTGTATGTGTGTGAAAGAAAAATACCATACCAACAAGCTATCTGAAACCAGAGGTTTTTAGATAAATCATGGTGCACCCCACTAGGTCACTTTTGCAAATGACACCAAACACAACAAGCAAAACAGAGGAAGTGCACACCAGGTCCAATGAAATGGCAGCTTGATTTATCAGACATAGCCACAACAACAGAAGGAACTAAAGAGACATTCTTCTCTCCCACCTTCAATATTTTTCCATGAGTTATGTTGCCCACCTCAAGCCTTTAAAAGACTGAATAATCAGTGACCCTGATATTCTAATAGTATTTTAAACTTGGTTGTTCCATTTCCCAGAAAGACAGAAAATGGGAGAGATAAAGGTGGGAAAAAAAGAGGAGAAAATTCCATGCAGTGACACTTCCTCATGAAAAAAGGGGTGGGGGGTGTCAGCTGCACTGAGCGAAATTCAAATGTGTGTCACCAACAGCTTGCCCCCAGATACTCTGGGGCCACAGAAATATTTTCATTTATTGGTGTGTCTATGAGGGAATAGTGCCCAAAGAGGGCTTTAGGGTGTTCTGTGAAATCTCACTGACTATAATCTTTGCAGCAAGTTTCTTTCCCTGAATAGTATCATCTCCCAGTTAGAATGGATCAACTCAGCTGAGCTGAAATAGATGGGGGAATAGATATGATTCAAGTAGTTGGTCTTTTTCATGTCATACCTCTCTCTATCCCCTGAAGAAAGTTCACAGATTTCCCATTGCAGAATTTTATGTTTGCAACCTCAAATTCTTCCAGACATTTAATACCCTTCATTTCTCCCTAACTCTTTCTATTGCCACTTTTCTGTATCCCCTTCACTCACGTGCATGGATTCCAAAGTAAATCCTCAGCACTGATGATTAGATAGTAAACCCTCTTTCATATAATAATTTTCTGTGTTTTAAAAATCTTTTTGGCAACATGATAACATATAACCTGGTATTTATGCAAATTTAAGAGTAGCATGTGATGATGGAAACAAAGCAGTGTTGGCCTGCAGCCAAGGCCTGGAACTGATGGGGCCTATGAGCCATTTGCCTCTTGATTCTTCAGAGAAAGCAGCTGTAGAGAAATGAAAATACAGAACCTCACCCCCACAACCATATGTGCGCGCGCACACATACATTCCAATACCCGTCACCTCGGAGCTAGCAAGACTCGGGATCCGAATAAGGTTCTGCCTCCAGCTGCTGCAAGAATCACCCCGTCGTCCCCCACGAGCCTCCCTATCCCCCATTCCTGATTCCTTTTTAGGAATTTATAAACATTTTCCACAGATCAATATCTGTATTGATTATTCATTGTGCGCGAGTTGTGTGTCTTTGGTGATCCAACCTGGCAGAGAGAGCAGCCAAAGGCTGCTGCAGAAAAAATAACAGAAGGAGAGAGGGACCCAGCTCTTGCTGGGTTTGCTGCTGCCGGCAACACAGAGACAGAGAGAGAGGAAGAAAGAAAGAAAAGGAAAAAGCATAAAAAAGCATGAAGAGAGGAGGGAGCCAGAGAGAGAGAGAGAGAGAGCGCGATAGCAAGAAAGACAAAGTCACGGCTGGAAAACTGGTTCCGGGGCATGTTAGTAGCTTGGGGAAATTTCCAGCCTTGTGTCTGCCATTACTAACACAGATGCAGTGGACTTATTGCTCTGGGAGTGAAAAGTGACTCACAGATTTGGTATCTGCTACGTAAGAGCTTTGGGGGGATTCCTTGGCTCGCTGACAGGAAAGGAAGAAAACAGCAGCAGTGAGGTAAAACACGATTCCTTTCTACTACCTTCCTGGGAATATGCAGTCGACTGGTCTGACTTGAGCAGCTTGCTGCTCTCTTATGGTACGTGAAAGGAGAATAATTAAAAGGGCCAGCATCACTTACAAAGTGAGTAAACACAAAGCCTTTCAAAAAGTACTCTACAGCTTATGAGAAGCTGTAATTTCTTAAACTTAAGGACAAAACAAGACAATGATGGGACTCACTGGAGAGTGAGTGAGTGTGTATGTGTATGTGCATGTGCGTGTGCGCGCGTGGAGACGGGAGAGGGGAGATCGGCTAATTGTTGGTGATGTTTAAAAAAGGGATTACGAGAAAAGACAGTGAAATGATGGCAGGAAAGCATCTTGGACTAGAGCCAAAAAAAAACAAACCCCACCAAGGACAAGCAAATCTGCAGCTTCAGAGAAAGTGCTGGTTGCTGCCGTCGGGGACTTGGGACAGAAATATCCCGGTGCTTCTGAGATGCGAATGGAATACACCCTTGGCACTAGGGGATAGAACCGAAAGAAGCAATGTGCCAGGAGACTGGAACAACTAAAGGAAAAGCTACAGTTGTGCTGTAATTCAGGGCAGAAAAAGACGTTTTTTTTTCCTTTTAATTGGAGCCTCATGCTTGCTCACAACTGATTTGGTCTATAAAATAAACAACTTTCTGAATCTACTAATGCTGATGATTCTCCACTTATCTCTTGGGAACTGCTGCAACACTACAAATACATATGGAAAGGGAGGTCTGGGATATTAAGTTCTCCTTTGGTTAGAGATCCAGAAAACATACCAGGTTATCATCTGTATCAGCTGGACCTGATCACATGAACTGGTTCTGGATTCAAACCCTTTTCTAATTCTGTGAATCCCAACCTCCAAGAATGAGAACTGCAATTCAGGTGCTTCAAAGCTACATGAAAAAATGGCAAACCCCTGGAATAATAGGAGCTGGCTTTTCTTCTGAGTGTATGATTTTCATACAAAACAAATGGTACACAGGGCTGTTTTTCACCTTCAGCTGAGGGGCAAGGGGAGAAATCTTCCAAGGATTCTTATGGTGGGAGGTGTTTACAAAAGGTGTCATTCATCTGTTTGGGATTTTAACCTCCATGTTACTTCACTATTGCTGAATTTTGGCCCATTACAATGTGAGCTTCTACAGCAGAAGGAATACATTGTTTGCACAAGTGGCCGCCGTTGGGGACACAGAGAAGGAATTATCCAATCACAGATGGCTTTTTCACATTTAATGTTTTCAGCATTTGTAGAAAGCTACTTGGATGGTATATTGTGTGTGTGGGAGGGGTGGGGGTGGGTGGCGGGAGGGTGGCTAACATGGGGGAGAGCACACCAGGAGCAGATAGAATGTTTGGGTATTTATGTAATTCATGCACAGAATGTTCAATGCTGCTAGGCAGACACCCATTCCTGAGCTCCAGAGCTCTGGAGAGTCTGCCCAGACCTGATCTGAATGTTAAATGCAAAAGACTAAATTAGCATACTAAGCAAGTCATGTCAACCACAGGCAATCAGCAAAAGGCCATCTCCTCTCTAAGGCTGGTGCAGCAGTCTGCCAGCTACTTAACCATGTCCTTTGTCAGATCTCTTTTTATGTTTGTATTTTATTTTTCAAGCAGAGCCTGGAAATTAATTAATGAGAAGGGAAGGTAGAACTTTAAAGAGATATAATTAAAAAAAAGAGAGATCCCTTTAAACACTGTGATGGCCAAAAGGAGGGGACTTGCAGCACTGGGACCAGACAAAAAGAAAACCCTGCGGAATGGAAAATGTCTGGACATCCAGAGTGTCCATTCCAGCATGTGGGTTCAAAACAGACATTCAGTAGAATCCCAGGGCTGAGCAAACAGCATAGCCTTTCTGAAAATAACATAGAAGGGAATGGCATCACTCTGCCAAGAGAGAAACTCTCAATTGTTCCTATTCTGGCTATTATTATTATTACTCAACCTTTAATCTGAAAAAGGTTTAAACTCCTCCAAATGTAGGAAGATTCCTCTTAGATCATCTGACCACACTCTCATTTTCCCTTTGGTTTTGAAATAACAAGCATTTGTTTTGTGGTCTAAACGGTCAGGACATCTGCTTTTATTTTGATCTGTACCATATAAGAAAGCACCAGGTAAAAGGCATTGCTCCCATACTGATGTGCTTCAGTGAGTATAGATTGCCCACCAGCCATGATGATGGCCCTGGGTTAGTGAAATCTTTATCTTGTGTGTGTGGTGTATTTTTTTTTAAACAAATTAATTCACAAAAATTAAATTGTCCCTTAACTACCACATTGTAATGGAGAATAAATAAGTTAAATTCCAGATGACCTTTTGATAAGAACATTGATGATGGGGACAAATCCAAAGAAAAGCTATGTGTGATTTTCTTAAAATAGTGGGGGTTGAAAGGTCAAGGAGGCAGGATCTATATTTTTGCAAGGAGAGTGGCTAATACAAAACATTAATGTAAGGAAGGGCATGATCAGCCTCAAAGATCCTCTTGTAGTTTATGTCTCTATATAAGCTTCGGGCTTTTGTCCCTCTAGCTCACTGAGTGTCAGAGACACCCTTTACACAGCCCAGGGATACTCTCCCTGCTGGTCATCTCTGAGTAAAGGAATCTGAATACTGCCACACAAAAAATAACCACTGTCTTGAGAATCTTGTGAGTTCAAAATACCTGGGTAATTTACACTTAGTGGTAGCAGGGGAGAGAAAGAAAATGTGTGTTTCACCTAAATCACAGTGCTCCTATTATTTTCAGATTCCCCCATTAGATGCTTTTCCTTTGTCCTTATTGATAAAACTGGCTAAAATGGGTGAAAGTGAACATAAATTAGCAAGGTCCTCATGTGGTGCAACATCCATTTACACCAGCTAAAGATCTGTGTTTCAAATATCTTTGACTGATATATTTTATCTGTTGCATAAATTGATCCATCCTGATTTCCTAGGCCAAAGAAAAAAGCTCAGGTTGAGTAAAACTCCCTGTTGCCCATCTAAGCATCTTCCACATGCCCATGCCTTAACGTAGGGCAAAATAACAAGAGTGTAAAAGGGGCAGCACTGATATTCTTTTTTCAAAAACTCTATTTAATATGTGGTCTGGATACAGATGACCGTACTCAGTATTTAGTATTATTTTACCTGTTTTAGCACTTCATTAATAGACTGAAGGTTATCTACTTTCATTTGGCTTCTGTCCCTGTATCATTTTCCAAAATGATATTTTATAAAATTCCTACAGCACTATGCTTCGGTGATTCCCAACACACAACACTATGCATCTCACAGCAGCCATACACCACAAGGACTATATGTTCTCCTTTTTCAGTAGTGGAAAAGTCGCTAAAAGCAGACGTCTATTCTTTATACTGATGCCAGTGGACTCTGAAGTACTCAAATTGCAGATCTAAAATGAAAGGACCCAATTGTAGATGGGCTGTAGAGAGAAATGTTTCATCTGAGATGTTCAAATTTATTTAGGTCATCTCTTACTGCTGAATGGCCAAACCAGGTCTTAGGGAAAATTCACCATCCTCTGAAATAAATGATGATCTTCCAGACCTCTACTTTTCTCTCAGTGAGATATTGGAAAAGAGAATATTTGCTTTAATGGAACAAACTATGTCATCACATTTGTTGTACTAGATAGGGGTCTCAAACATGCAGCCTGCGGGCTGCATGCAGCCTGCGGGCTGCATGCAGCCTGCGAAGTCCTTCATTCCCTGCGGCCCGCCAAGCTCCCTGGCACTCCTCCCCCACATAGCAATTTCTGTGAGGGAGGGCCCAGAAGCAGAGGCTTCTCTGCTGCCTGGCTGGGCCACTGCCGAGCCCCGGCTTCCAGGTGCTGCTGCTGCAGCTTCAATGAATGAGCTGGGGTGGCGCTTCCCAGGAGCCCACTGCAGCGGCGGCCAGGAATGGTAAGCCTCCTGCAGAGAGAGGCGGGAGGGCGGCAGGGAGCCTGGCTTACTGCTCCTGGCTGCCGCTGCAGAAGGCTTCTGGGAAGCGCCGCCCCAGCTCATTCACTGAAGCCACAGCAGCAGCAACTGGAAGCCGGGGCTTGGCAGCAGCCCAGCCAGACAGCAGAGAAGTCTCCCCACCCTCGGGTGGGTGCCGCTGCCCTGCGAGCAGCCAGAGTTGAGCGCCGTTCCATGGCTCTCTGGCCGGCTGCAGCTGCCTGGGCTTGCTGCGCCGCTCCCTCCCGCCATGCCCACTACCGGTATCCCCTGCAGAGAGTGCTGGGCTCGGGCAAGGGGTTGTGGGGAGGAGAGTCCAGGAAGGCTGAAAGGAGACGGAGAGAGGATACGGGGGACAGCGAGGGACAGCTTAGGGGTGGGAGGTATTGAAGCTGGGGGTGTGGGTGAAGATCTGGGGAACAGGGAGCAGGGTTGGGGGGGGATTTGGGGACAGGGTGCTTGGTTACAAGGATGAGTGGGGGAACATTTGAGATGGAGAACAGGGTTATGGGAGGTGAGTGGGGTGAGATTTAGGGATGGGATACAGGGAGCTGAGTTACAGAGGTGAGTGGGTGGAGATTTGGGGATGGGGCACAGGGAGCTGGGTTACGGGGGTAAGTGGGGATGGGGAACAGGGTTATGAGAATCAGTTTGGGAGAGGGAGACTTTATAAAATTATAACTGATAGGGTGAGATGGACTGAAATTTCTGTCAGATTTATCAGCATATTATATTTGCAAAAAGCTTGAATCATCTGAGGCTGGTAATTTCTTGTTAAATTAGATGTTTGCTTGTGTTTCCAGCTCTGGACTTCCTATATTGCTCTTGCTTTGTTTGCCAAACAACTGTTGGTGGTGCCTAGTGCTTTCCAGGAAGGAGCGGGGAGCTGCGTGCTCAGAGGAGGAGGCGGGGCAGAGGCGGGACCTCATGGAAGAGGTGGAGTGGGTGTGGGGCTGGGGGCAGCGAGGCGGGGCGTGTCTGTGATGCAGCCTTCAGACCAGTGCACTAGTCCTCATGCGGCCCTCGTGGTCATTTGGGTTTGAGATCTCTGTACTAGATTAATAAAACCCAGGGCTTAGTTTCTTTGGCACAACCCCTGGATCAGAAAGTTCAACCAGAGGACAGTGATGGTACAACCTTCCATCTGCCAGGAATCCTTCAGACGACTAGTGCAGCTCCAACATTGGGTGATGATGGCAAACAGGGAGACTGGACAGGTCAATCAAAGGGCAAGTTACTTCAGAATATACCATGGGTCACAGTCTCCACTGTCAGGGCTCTTCTAGAAAGCCCTGACTGCAAATTAAAACTGCATTATCTTGTTGGAACTTCTGAGGGAAGACAGAAGTCCAAACAACATCTGCAAGTGGGGGAAGCAAACGGGAAAGTGAAATCTCCTCTCCACCTTGCCCCTGGTGCAGCAGTCACTGGTTCAGGAAGATACAAACTGTGCTAGTGGAAGTGAACCAAATCTACCTCTGTAAACCCACAGGAACTGTGTCATAGTTGGTTCAGAGTAGCAAAGCCATGTGTTGAGAATAGAACATAAGGTCTTAGTGAAATGTAGTGAAATGATGTAGTGTCAACTGTTTCTTCTGGGCAGCAGAAGCAGTCTCTAAGATGATGAAATTTACTTCTATCATATTGTTTTCAATCCCATTCAAAACAGATCTCCCAAGATAGCTTCTCTTTTTTAAAATTTATTTATATTGTATTGATTCTCTCCTGCCCCCCATAAGGGAGAACAAAAAAAAAAAAAACAGAAAAAAAACAGACAAAAGAACAAAAAGGGAAGGGAGAGAAAGGAAAGGAAGAATGGTTGCCAGGGAAAGGAAAGGAGAGTGACATATCCATGTCCCTCTGCTAGGAGGGTTCTAAAAAGTTAGACCAAACCTTTTCAAATTTGTCTGAAGTCCCTCTTCTCTGAAACGTTATCCACTCTTTGTGCTTCTCTGAAATATTTCAGTGAAATAATATCCAATCATCAATGTTTATAAAAACCTTACAGTTACAAACATTACTAACAAAAGCTACCTGTGTCCTTGTCATTTCTAGACTGGGTTACTGCTATGTGCTCTGTGCAAGACTAGACCTGAAGACCATTCAAACTTCACTTAGTGCAGAATGCAAATTACTCTGCCACTATTTTACACAATGCCTCAAACCATCGGTCTTTAATTAACTCTCTTTAAGCATTACTTTTAAAGTAATTACACTAAGCTCTCCCATTCACCCCAACCCAGATCCCCTATCCACTCCAGAAATTAACATGATGCATACTGTATTACCTAAGCAATAACATAACTTTATTCTGTTTGACTCTTTCACCCTATCCTCACCCTCTTTTTAAATCTCACCTTGCATCCTGTTCTGGTACAAATAATTTAGATTGTCACTTCTTCAGGAAAGGACCCATATGAGCTCTGACTCTGTAAGCAACATGCATACTGAGGGCTTTACATACATAGTCCATCGGGGGAAAAAAACCTACTTTAAGAAAACATCATGAGTGCATGAGTAAGCACTCAATAATCATGAAATGCCAGAGTTAAGGTACATTTATTCCTCCTGTATTAGGCTTCATTAAATACACCGTTTGAGGCGCAGGGAATTATTAAGGCAAGTCAGTGGAAGAAAATTTATCTCCTAGGCCTATGTACTTTCCCATAGACTTAGGGGGCATTTTGGTGAAGAATGAGGCTGGACGAATGAGGGTTCCTTCTAGCACAGCCTATGTTTCACTAAATGATTTGAAAGTTGATTCTATTCAGTATTGCAGTAATTTAGGGGAACTCAAGATTTGAGTTTATTGTGTAGCAAAATTCAGACATGTGCTATGCAGCTTACCTGTGCCTAGAGATTTGGTAAAATGAATTTAAAATTGTACCAAACACAATTTTCAAGGACATTCAAGGATACTTCTCCTCTGTTGGGGTATTCTTCCTGTCAAATTTCAATCCAGCCAGTTTAGCATTAGAACAGCTTTGACACAGTCAAAATAATTATTTTTGATAATGGAACTGTATATTTCTTCTCTGTCATTTGCAAATACAGCCAAGCCAGTTTTGATCATACTTAAAGAGTAAATCACCCTCAGGCAGTGACCAAATGTAAAAAATCATAGCCTAAAATGAACATTTCCAAGAGTTATGAAAAACTGCTAACACCAGGCTATAATGGAAATGCTTTGGAGCAGCCTTAATTATAGCAGTTCCTCCAGCTCCCGCTATAAGTTAAATATAATATTGTTATTATTAGTAACAACAAAGACAGAGTTACCTGCTTGCTTAGTAGCGCTTGTTGAATAAAGAACATTATACCTGTGAACCACAAATTGAACAGGCTTCTACTAGTCTGACTTCTACTGTGTATATATTGCATATGTTTCTTTACCACTATTATAACCTAGCAGTTGAAGTAAACAGACACACTCAAGCCAACAGTCATCATCATATTTAGTTTTATATACTGCTGTTCACCCACAGATTTCTATGTGCTTTACAAGGAGGTTAGTATCATTATCCCTATTTAACAGAATGGAAAACTGAGATCTGTACAATATGTTCATTCATCCATCTTTATGTTCACTCACGCCCTTTTCAGACTTCACTCATAGCTTCACTCTCTCTCAACTCTACATATAACTCTGTTCTGTGGTCAATTATTTCCACAATACAAAAATATAGGGAGGTTCATATTAAGAACAGCCATACTGGGTCAGACCAAGGGTCCATCTATCACAGTATCCTGTCTTGGCACCCTAGAGGAAATGGGCAGGATAGGTAATAAGTTTGGTGCATTTAAGATTTTTACTTCATTTGATTCTACTCTTTCTTTCACATATAGTGCCACTCTCCAACCAGCACAACCTGTTCTGTCCTTCCAATATATTTTGCACCCTGGTATTACTGTGTCTTATTGATTATCCTCATCCACCGACTTCCAGTGATGCCTATTATGTCAATATCCTCCATCTGATTATTTAGACTTCTAGCATTTATATATAAACACTTTAAAAACTTGTCACTTTTTAGCTGTCTGCCATTATGTGTTGTAAATGAACAGGACTTTTTTTCATTTGACTGTTTCTCATCAGATTCTACCCATATTTTATCATCTTCCATTCTCTCCTCTTCACTAGGACATATTGTAATATGACAAGTACACAACACAAGCACTAAAATGCAAGATAGTAACTCAGTATTTCTAGGGAACGATGACTGATTAATACCTAGAAGAAGGTGGCAGAATATTCTCAATGGAAAGTCCTCATGTCACTCCTCTGCCCCATTAGAGCCTCTTTGCATTGCTACCATAATAGTCAGTTTGACCAATTTCCTGGGGAATCTCCCAGCACAGTGAACCCCCACAGGAGGTGTAGGGCTGGCATAGCTGATTCTATGTCGTCCTGCTCACATCCCCTTTGTGTCCTGGATACAACTAGGGAAAGGGGCATGACTGGATCACAGTTATCTTCCAACTACTTGTAAGGTGTTGCCCTTGGACTCAATATAGAGCAGGGTTGAGGTTGCTTCAACTTGCTTTGAGGCTAAGCTAGACCTTTAACAGGTTGACTTAAAGTGCTGTTCAGTTACAGCTAAGTATTGAGCCTCTCAGCTCTGGAATTCACTTCCCTACTACAGAATTCTAACAGAATTTGAATTTGTTGAATTCCATGGAACACAGCAAAGCATATTCAATATTCAGGATTTATAAGTGGAGGTGGTTGAGTGAGGAAGGTGTCTGAGGAGTCTGAGTTGACATTCTGCCATCTTAAGTATATTTTATTTTTATTTTTAAATAGTGATTTTTGAAAGATCAAATAAAATTTACAATATATCAGAATTAGACACACTGCAACATAGAGGTCACTACCAAACACATTCAGACTGTAACTCTGTGCAAATCTTTCCAAAACTCTAAAAGATTAAACTTTTCACTTCTTTCTCCATTCCAGCACTTTTCCTTCCTCTCTCTACCCCATCTCTCCTATCTTCTCTCTCCCTCTTTCTGTTCTTCCTCTGTTTCATCAGTCTCTCTTGTAAATTCAAGCTTAAGGAAGGTGAGATTTCCATGTCAATATCCCTTCCTCAAGACTTTGGATTCAATTTACAAAATTCTTAAAGATGCATATACAACAGATGAAAGGATACAAGGGTTTGAAAAAGTTTACTACATCAACAGGAAAAATGTATATGCCTTATTTTGGATTCTCTGGGATATTCAGAAAAAACCTTTATCCAACAAAGAATTTCCAAGACTTCCATTTATTTAATTAATAAGTTGAATCTCAGGAAGATGGAGATAAAAATAAAGTTGAAAGTTTTTTTGAGGTGTAACCCCAACCCCAGTAAAATAAGTTAATAAAATTAAAAAACAAAAACAAACCAAAATCTTTATCCCAAGCAGAGATTTTAATGTGAAGAGGGAAAAACTTCAGAAACTTGCACTACTAACTTTGCTTTTGTTATTGATTTTACAGGGAAGGTGCTTGGACACAACATGGATAGATGGCAGAATAAAACCCCAAGATATATAGATAGATTAAAAGCAGTCAGCTTGGGAGGACACAGGCAACTTCAGAAGAACTGTATCAAGAAAAATGAACTGTGAGTGGAACACTGAACAGCGGCTTTGTGTTGGAAGTGTAAAACCCTGGACAAATTGCTTTAGAAGCTAGAAATAAAGGAAACAGATATATTCACAAAATTAAATAAACTCAGTCTCCAAGCCTAGCGGGAAGTATTGTAAGTATTGTCTGGGGTGATGGTCTTTGAAGCAGAATGGCAGATTCTTTAAAGGAGTGCAAATTTAATGCAGGGCCTAGCTGATTATACACTATGTAGCTGCCATTACTGTAAAGAAATGTGCTATGTATACTGCATGGTAATGGCACTGAGAAACAGCTCACACAACTGAAGGCCAAATTCACCACTGACATTAGTAGATGCACCTCCATTTAATCACACTTGCTTACACAAGTGGTGAAATCGGCCCTAGACTTCTTAATTTACTGCCAAAGAACAAGGTGTGTAGCACCACTGAAAAAGAACAGCAACAACATGCACTGGCCATAAAGGCTAATCCCATAAACTAGCTACTGAAGGCAAAAATCCAATACACGCTTGTATTTCTAAATTAACAGGCACTCTTCAGATGAGAGTCACCTCCATGCAAGGATCGTCATGGCCCTGAAGAGAATTCCCAAGGGGCTTGGCATAGAATTCCGAGGAGTTGATCACAGTTTCCTGATAGATGGAAGGTGCTATACAGTACTGACATCTCTGGAAACCAAACTCCGCTATTTTTCTACAGCAAGTGCAGCAAAAATGTAGGCTTTCCAACACATACCTGAGGGGAGAAAATACTTTTTAAGAGTCAGAGATTTGTTAAGTCTGTCCACTCAATATATAGCCTCTCTGCTGATATTGCCAACCAGGATGCAAAAATTAAACAGACTGGAAGCCCTGGTCTCCCTTTCTCACCTCTCTCCATTGGCACTTAGACTGTGACAGAGATGAGGAGGTCCAGCTTTCCAACTTCAAACAAAGTAAAGAGGTACCAATCATTTAGCCTCTCCTCTAAGGCCAGGAACTACCAGACAATGCTATCGTGAATAAGGAAATAGTGAAGACTTTAATGTTACTCACCACTCCACTCAGCTAGACCCTGACAAGATGTCACTTGGAAGACACCAGTAAAAAGAAATATCACCTCAAGGAAGATCTTTTTCAAGAAAACTTTACACTCAGTTCATCAAAATCAAAGTATGGAGAATTAAAAGACTCCTATCCAACTGAGATGAGGATGTGGTAGGGTAGGTGCTCAGAGGTACCTTATGCAAATGGTGCTTGTAAAGAGGTATAATCAGGAGATAAAATATTAATCAAACACTAATGTTGTTAACCAGCATACAGTATAAATGCAACAAAGAATTCCTTGAAATGAGCGTGGCTTTTCTACCTATATGTGCATTTCTCTGTGTATTATTGACATTACATGTCCTGGGAGGGTTATCAACATAAAAATCATTTTTACAAGGCTTAAGGCACATAGGTCACAGAAGAAGATTTCCCTACCTCAGCAAGAAAATGTGACAATAACGTGGTGACACCGGGGCACTGTCAAAGACAGAAGCAAGGACTCTGGTTCCTATCCAGCCAAGAGAGAGTTGGTATGGATTCTCCAGATCAACACCTGCAAAATAAAAAAAATGAAGCGTGTCGAGATATCTGAAGAAATTGGGATAATGCATGGAAAGAACACACTGGCAGTGTCACTCTCAAAATCAGACCATAAGACTAGTTATCTAATTCTGACAAATCAAAGTTAAAAATGAACCTGTTTATCTAATGTCTGTTCCAATATTGTGTAGTTTAGATAAGGACTTGGGAAGGCAACACAGGCTGTGTATTTCTCTCGGAGCAAGAGAAAATCTTGGGGGAGGGGGTCTCTCTGTACTCAGTTACCTCAATAAGAATCATCTGGATTGTCACTAAGCACAGATAACAATCCTATGGTCTTACTTTTCCCTTTATATCCATTACAGCTTTGTCCTGTTTCTTGTTTGCCACAAGGAACACTAGACGTGCAAGTTTGGAGAAAAAGTGAATTGTGGAGTTAAAAGAATGATCGGAGTTCAAGGCCAGTCTTAGTCTCCCCAACATCTGGCCTGTGTGAATGAAAAGCATAATTCTCCAGCACCATTTAATGTAGAATTTAGGAGGCTAGAAGAATCACTCAATGAGAGGTGTGGTGTGACAAAGCATTCAAAGGAAGTAAAAGGGGTGGGACCCTCTCAGCTCTAGGGCTCCTCACTGCCACTCTCTCACATAAGCAGGACTTCCCCTTCTTCCCCACCCAGAAATGTTACAAAATAAATATTACTCATGAAACAATGTTTTTCCTTCTACCCATTTTGTCAGCCCCCCTGCTCTCTTTCCCCTATGTTAGGATATATTTACTGGTTTTATCTCTGTGTGAAGTTGTGTTTCGTATATTTGCAAACAGGGCTGGCTCTAACTTTTTTGCCGCCTCAAGCCAAAAAAAGGGCGGCTGGAGGAGCACTGCCAGAACAAAAAAGAAAAAAAAAAAAAAGAGAATGCCTGGATGACCTTACAGAGTGCTGGAGCCGGCCCCGCTCGCAAAATGCCATGTATATCCATGATGGAGTTTCTAAATAATAATGTGAGGATAATTATAACAAGAAAAACAAGGTGAGCCAACATGGTGGGTAAATGCCACAAATCCCACAGCAGGAAAGACCATGATCCTTAAGTCCTTGCCTCACAGATGAGGCACCCAACCGCGTACACACAAGAACAAGTAAACTTGCACAAAGAGCCCCCACCTGGAGTGATGAAAATAGAAGCAGAATTTCTGCCAGATTATCTTCTTTCAACACCAATATTTTTAAAAATACAGAATATGATTAATTCATAGTTCAAATTGTTAGTGGTACTCAGGTGTCCGCATCATTAACTCAACAAAATGACTGGCATGACTAGTATCATTGTTGCAACAGATGGTCCAAGACCTGAACTGGCCAACAAGACCAGATTTAATACATTATTTGTGTTTCCCCCAGTAAAATGATGAAGAACATTGTCAGGGCAGTGCATGGAGAAAGCAATCTCTATCAATGCCATCCTACATTTCTTCAGTCAGAAAACAGAGAAGTTTCCAGGACTCAACAACTTCCTGGATATGTGCATTCAAATATAAATGAAAAAGTAGAAAGTAACATTGTGCTAATATGCAGGCCAGATTTATAAAAAGATATGAGGTAGAAAGAAAATGGCACCAGTCTATAGGTCAGGGTTTCAGAGCTCTGATGTGGCAGTCAGAGAGAGGAGTAGATTACCAGGTTGCAGGTCAAGGTTATGGAGCACAGATATGGTAGTGAGAAGTGAATAGTGTGGTTCTCTGTGGGCCATAGCTAGCTTGGAAATGACAGGTACAGAGTGATCATCAGGGTTATGGGGCTGGGATATACTAGTACTTGCAAAATGGTTGGTGGAATCTTAATTCCTTTCACTCACTCTAACAAAATCATTACTCTTGTGATCTCTCCTAAATCCCTTTTCCAAATTTAATTTGCTACTCTACCTCTCTGGAGTTTCTTGTCCTTCCAGCCTTTTCACTGCCTCACCACTGCTACACACTGTTTACATCTTAGCTCTCTGGGGCAGGGATTTGTTTTGTTACTTGTTTGTACAGCTCCTAGTACAATGGGGCCCTAATTCCTGTTCAGAATCTTTAAGCACTGCTACAATAAAATTTAATACTCATAGCTCTTATTAATATCTTTAAATAACCCATTTAGAAAAAATGCATTTTCCCAAATTTCTGACTCTCTAACGTTAATCCCTGAATATTAACTTAAGAAATACCTTCTTCCAAGGGCTTTGTGTCCTGGACACACTGAATCACTGTGTTTGTTCTCCTCCATTGTTGCCTTTTCTGGGACTTTCTCATAGTCATTACTCAGAAATTTCATTGTCCCCTACGTGTTCCCTTTCCCTCAAGATGTTCCTCTCCAGGGATAAATCTCTTTTCAAGGAGAGAGGATAAACAGTTCCAAATGTCTCCACAATCTTAAATAGTTTGTGATGGTGTGAAATTGCCCCTTTGTAGTATGCTACAAAAGAGGGTTAACTTGCCAGCTCTAGCAGACCCCATGGTGTGAGGGGTAAATCAGTACCTATCAACTGGGAAAAGACTAACCCCCCCCCCCATATCTGGCAGATTTTCTGTAGGGAGCTAGGGCGAGTGAAGACTAAATCTGTCCCTTTGGGGGCATATTACTGGGAAGAGGACTGATTCCTCTGTGTATGGCAGATAACTTGGGGTTAAATCCCCTCAGTATCCAGAATATTATTGGAGACGGGGGGGAGGGCATAATCATATTATCCCTGTCAGATTATTGAGAGAAGAATAAATCATCACACACCCCGGCAGATTAGATTGAAGGGAGGAGTAAATCATCCCCATTTCTGACAGATTACTGAGTGGGCTGTTCCTCCATGTTTCTGGCAGACTATGGGAGGTCAATCCCCCCTTGGCTCTGGCAACTTCCTCCATCTCTGGCATGGAACAGGGGTGAATCACCCCCATGTCTCTGACAGATTATAAAGTATTATAATCCCTTCCCCCCATATCTGTGGCGGGGGAAGGGCAGTGAGACTACGGGGTAAATTCTGTTCCCCTCGTCTCCAGAGGATTATGGGGAGTAAATCCCCCTTTTCCTCAGGCCTGGCGTTGAGACACGAGTCTTGATTGCACTCTGCTCTTTCCCGCTCTCGCCAACTGTCACTCCGAACTGCCGTGGAACTTTCCAGCATCAACAGTCCATCTGCCTCCTGAAGGGGCCAACACTCTCAATACTACTCTTCTGTTAATTCAGACATCTTGTCCTCAGAAAGACTCACTGTACGGGGAGGCGGCTGGGCTGGGGGCACAGCGTACCCCTTGACATTGTAACCATCCCTTGTATGGCAACATTCATTCCTCTTGCCTCCCACAGCAGATCCAAGGGGTGACTGAGCAGTGGCCCTGCCAGCAGCACGATTCAGTGAAAGGACAAAGAGCATAGGGAATGGCCTCTGCTCTCCCTGTTGCCGGGAGGGAGGGAGGGAAGGAAGGAGTAGTAGGGCTGGCTCTTTCTGGGGTCTATACTTGTCTCCAGCAGCCTTCCACAGGCAGACCTGACTGCCGCTGCATCATTCTCTCTTTCTAGCAAGGGTGGTTGTAGGGGGAAGGGACAAGGGTGTCAGAATTGTTTGTGTGTCTGGGGGAGGAGATGGGGGGGGGTTTACAGCTGATCCTCCTCTTCTCCATCATTGTTTGACCCGGGAAATAAGGAGTTGCTTGAGTCTGCCTCTTGCCTCAGGCTTGCTGTAGTAGGGAGCCTTGGGTCTGAATCCTCACTGCCACTGTAGCTGCTGAAGAGCATCTTCATGAGAAGGGGGTTCTCCCTCTCTGGTGCCCTGACTTCTGATTTCACCACAGAGTCTTACTTAGTTAAATTCAGTCATATAGCAATGTCTAACCATTTGTAACTGAAAATAAAATGAAGACCTGGATATTGTAGCACAGAGAGAAAATGGACCACAGACATCCTCTGACTACTAGAGGAAAGAGAGAAAGAGGAAAGAAACGTACATGGTTGCCCAGATATGCTTCTGTGTCTCTCCCATGTCTGCTCTGCCCATTGGAGAATGACATGCAGAAAACCCACTCCCAGCTGTCTTTGTGCATAGGGCTGTCTGGCAGTTCATATTGTGGAGCATTACTCTGGAAAGCTTAGGCATCTGTTTTGTCTTGCTGCATGCCCACATACTGAGGATGCTTGTTTTCATCTGATTACAATTAGCACCGTGCTAAATTCCTTGTGCCCTGCACTAATTCAGGAGGATGAGCACGTCACACCCCACCAAGAATTACAACTAATCACAGAGGACTCTGGGGGCATGCCAACCCTTTCATTATGCTTTTGTTTCAAAAGAGGGAGATGGTGGAAGTTTTAATCTGTGTTTTCCTTTTTGTTGGAAATAACCGTGGAGGCATTGGAGGGTGCAGATGCCATCAAGAATGGCCTAGGGGTGCATGTGTGTGCGCATGTGGGAAACGCAGCAAGCCAGCTGGCTGTATTTAGACCTCATCTCTTCACCACCAATGGCTGATTGACAGGTTAGAAAACATCCATGCTGGAAATCCGATGGAACACCCATGCTACAAACCTGGATTACAGTGTTGTCTAACTGCAAGGCAACTAATAAACTAGTCTAGCAAGAGCACTACAAGCTGAGGAAAAATATGCAATCAAATGTTATTGCCCTTCTCCACTTTTCTGAAATGGCATGTATGTTTAAAACAAATGTTCTCAGGGCAGGAATGTTCCTAGAT
Organism: Dermatemys mawii; assembly: GCA_007922305.1. Lineage (NCBI taxonomy): Eukaryota > Metazoa > Chordata > Testudines > Dermatemydidae > Dermatemys > Dermatemys mawii. Next base: position 34,716,398 of record ML677343.1, on the reverse strand, counting down.
TACACTTGTTTGACTATATAAAATAACTTCAAATAAGAGGAAAGAACACAACCAGTATTGTTAGAGTTTAGTATTTAATGGCATAGGTGCCTGATACCCACACCTTTAAACACACAGAATGTCTCCAAATGTGCAGCTCACCAATGGAGCCATCATTTCTCAGTGCAGAAGAGTGGCCACTGGAGGGAGGGAGAGTCCTCTGACTACCAACTCCGTCACAATGATACTATTACCCATTGTGCATAGGTATTAGAGAGGTCTTCAAAACACTGGGTGAATTTGACATACCTTGAATATATAGATAGGTTCATGGGGCAGGGAAAAGACAAAGCCTCTATTTTAACTTAACATTTGCTGGCTCTGGTTGTTTTTAATCACCAGTTTAATGTAGTTCATTATGTGAACCTTACGAAATTGAAGAAGATGTGACTGGCAAGAATGCAAACCGCAAACTCTGTATGTTAAACTAGCATAATTCCTTATGCTTATGAATGGTGATTCCTATGAGCTTGATGACAGTCACCGTCTGACACTGATTCAACTGGACGCTATTTCAAGCTTTTCCAAGCCAGTACAGGTACCTTTCATTCAAACAGATCTTTGGTGACTTGGTTTCAACATTCAGAAGCCTCTGATTGTTGAATCTTGTATTTTTATAGTCTACCTCAGTAATTCACACTAGTGATGAGGAGACTATTGTGAATTATTATATTTATCAGATTAGCAAGTATGCAGAGAAACATAATATAAAAAAGGCCGAATAGTGCATCACAAAATTCACTTTGTTAATTTATTTTGATAACCAGAGTTTATTTATGACAATTCATAATGTAATAGTAAATGTACAATAGTATACTTGGTAAAAATAATGACTTCTTAGTAATACTAGAGACTCGCACATTTCATTGCTTATGTAAGATGAGCTTTGCACTCCGCTAGGCCCTTGTCCCACTATGACACACAGACATGTCACTGAGTTTAAGTACAGGGCCTTCTTTTGCTCGGCCAGTGAAGCCTCATTATTATATCCTGGGATTAAATCTTCACTGAAAAGTGGGAAATATATACATCTTCTGTGCCAGCTCTACAGTGCAACATAGAGCAAGATACTGCTATACTTAATCAAGCCTTCTGTAAAATGTCACACTCTACTCTCCAGTAGACATGGGAACCTGACAGGTATCATATGGATTGTGTCATCCACTGCTCCATGACAATATTGTGATGTCGGAAATATGAGAGAAGGACACATTGGTAAAGGTACTCAGATAGTGATTACTTAGGAGAAATAAATGGAGAATATCAGAATCTCCAGGAGGAAAGTTACTACAACACAACATTAAATCAGGACATCTAAATAGTAATTTTTACATCCCAGTTTCTATCTCATTAGTCTGTATAATTTATATTCTTTAGACTAGTGAGAGCAGGTTGGTTGTACAGTTTGATTAAAGGAACCAGGCACTTGATCTGTAATTGTTTTTCCAATGGCTGTATCTTTTTCTGTATTATTGCTTTACACGGCTTTGGTTTGTACAATATTGAAAATCAATAAAATGCATGAAAAAAGTATTTTTTTCTTGAAAGTGAAATGATCTTGTTAGGATTCTGGTGCAGTCATTCTAAATTGGGTAGCCTCATCTACCTAATTTTCTTCTTCTTGTGCTCTTATATACCTGTAGATCAGATCTGTAGGTACCAGGCCAAATGTTGAAGGAGCTCATTGGAAAAAGACTGTCACCTACACACTACATGAAGATCTGGGGGTTACAGTGGATCACAAATTGAATGAGTCAACAATGTGATGCATTTGCAAAAAAGGCTAATATTATGTGATATATTAACATGAGTGTCACGTGTAAGACTCATGAGAACTGTCCCTCTCTATTTAGCACTGGTGAGGCCACAGCTGGAATACTGTGTCCAGTTCTGGGTGTCACACTTGAGGAAACATGTGGACAAACTGGAGAGATTCCAAAGGAAAGCATCAAAAATGACAAAAGGTTTAGAAAATTTGATCTATGAGGAAAAGTTAAAAAAAAGGGCATATTTAGTCTTGGGAAATGAAGCTGGGTGGGAGGGGAATGTTTATTTTTGTTAAAAGAGGATGCTAAAATGGACTGTGATCAATTTTTCTCCATGTCCACTGAAGGTAGGACAAGCAGTAATGGGCTTAATGTGCAGTAAGGAAGATCTACTCTTAATATTAGGAAAAACTTTCTAACTGTATGGGTAGTTAAGATCTGAAACAGCCTTTCAAGGGGGCTGTAGAATCCCTAGTATTGGAGGTTTTTAAGAACAGGCTAGCTAAATAACTGTCAGGGATGGTCCTGTCTCAGTGAAAGGGGCTGGACTAGATGACTTCTCAAGGTCCTTTTTATCCTTATATCTCTATGGTTCTAAAATACTATGTCCTCATGTTACAGGGTGCTAGGCAGGAACTCCTGACCCAGCCCTCCGTCACCCCAGCTCCAATTAAGGGAGGTAAATTTGAGCTGGCTAGAGAAACCTGCACCAGATTGGCAAATGGGAAACTGCTGCCAGCCTAAATAGCCTGGGGCTACATTCAGGTCCAGAGGAAGGCAGCCAGTGGGGGGAGCCAGAGAGTGGAAGGAGATTGGTAGCTCTTCCCTCCTGGGTGCAGAAGTTGAGAAGTCCTTAAGGCTGAAAACCCAAACTGTATATGGTGAGAAGGTGGTGGGAGAGCATGCCGTAAATAAACTACACCAATGATTGCTAAGGTCTGTGAGTGGTTTGTGAACACAACAGAGACTGGAGCAAAGGGGCCCTGCTACATCCCAGTTGAGCAAAACAGTTAATCATGTACTTAATCCCATCCCTAGTCTAGTCTAAGGTACTTATGTGACTCACCATTGCCATAGTATCTGAGAACCTCATAATGTTTAATGTATTTATCCTCCTACCATCCCTGTGAGGTAGGGCTGTACAATTATTTCCATTTTACAGATGAGGACTGAGGCACATAGAGAATAAGTGATTCACCCAAGGCCACACAAGAAGTCTGTAGCAGAGCAGAGAACTGAATAATGCCCGTTGCCAGTACAATACCATTTCTTGTATATTTTGCTCATCACCATGACCTGCCTGATTTCTCACTGCCAGAGAACACACTTAGGTCTTAAAAATGAGCATGACTGAAATCACTGACCAGAGCAGTGCCCTCTTTTTTTGTGGCTTCTTGTGGGGTTGCACAGCAGAATCATATAAAATAAAAGTACAACATTCACTATTTACCTGTCAACCCCAGATTAGGATTAGGATATAGATGTTATGCACGGTAATGACCATGAGGAGATGAGAAAAATATAGCTACTTAAAGAGATTAAGGGATTCACTGCACAGTAATTGAAAGGCCCAGCAGTCTCACTGTGACCATTAATATCTAAAGGTAAAGGAGACCAGTCTGTTATAGCATTAAACAAAAAAATCAACACAGCAATAATGTGCAAGGTGTGACATAAATTGACAGAAGACAGGACATTCATAGGCAAGGGTGATAACTTGGCACTAACACATGATGATACAAAATGATCCAACATAGTAAATCAAGGACAGGATGTCAGTCTGACTCTGCTACCATCTGTCTCAGCATAATGTTATTAGACCTTTGTATGTAAGGCTGTAAAATGTATATTGTTTACATGTTAGTAGAGCTGGGCTAAATTTTTCAACCAAAACTTTGGTTGGCATAAAACACAGATTTGGCAACACAAACATTTTGCAAATGTTTCGGTCAAAAAACCAACCAACCAAACACACACACACACAAAATCCCAAATTACTGAAACCTTTAGTTCAGACATTTTCAGAACAGAATGTTTTGATACAAAATGACTTTTCATTTAAAAATTTCCTTTCATAGAATCACAGAATATCAGTGTTGGAACAGTAGCATAACTAGGGAGGATCTGGGAGAGCAGCTGCTTCCTGTGAGGCCAGATTGCCAAAAGTGGCGCTTACTCACTGGGTGGCTGGAGCAGTGACTGGGTGGCTGGGTGAGTCGTGGAACCGCCACCGAAACACCGCCGTTGGAGGAAATGAAGCTTGTCTGTCCACCGAAATGCTGCCGAAAGGGCTCCACTTCTTTTGGCGGCGTTTCGGCGGACATACCTGCTTCACCGGTTTCTCCAGGGGGCAGTGTTTCGGCGGCAGCTACGCCAAGTGGAAGTTGCACCTTGTTTTTTGGTGGTGCCTTTCTTTTTGAAGGTGGTGCCTTTTTTTTTCATGGTCGCTCCCCCATCTGGTGAAACCTGGCTACACCCCTGGGTTGGAAGGGACCTCAGGAGGTCATTTAGTACAACCCCCTGCTCAAAGCAGGACCAATCCCCAACTAAATCATTCCAGCCAGGGCTTTGTCAAACCTGACCTTAAAAACCTCTAAGGAAGGAACATTTACAAACATTCTGTAAAGTTAAAAATGCTCATACCTGAAACAAAATATTTTGTTTGACTCAATTGTTTTTTGTTACTTTGTTTGCTGGATTATTTTAAAATTGGTTTTGGTTTTACCTGAAAAATCCATTATTCTCACATCTCTGCTTGTGAGGCTTTTGTAGCTGTACCAGACTATTAAATAAATATGTATTTATGAAGAGTTTGATATATTTTCCATATTTACATTTTTTGGGACCTCAATATTATTTTCCTGAGATTCTGAATTAATACAGGCGCTAGAGAAATAGATATACTTGGTCATCTAGGATTTTTCTTTTACTTGTAAGATCCTTCTACAGACTAGCCTCAAGTCACTACAGATTTATATCATTCTTTGCACATATAGGTCAAGGTCTCATCTGGTGTAAATCAGTGTAGCTCCTTTGAAGTGAATGGAGTTATACCAATTTATACTACTCAAGGATCTGGCCAAGTCTTTGGGATTCTTCAGAAATAAAAGATGCCACATAAATATATTACTTAGTTAACTTTAGTGTTGTATCATAAGATTTTAAATATATTTTTAATGTGTACTGTAGTGTTTTTTAATGCACACTAATCACAGTCTGTTACAGCTATATTTATTATGTTGCAGGTCATCACAGCAACGGATATGTAGATAAACAACATTCAAAAGGTACAGAATGCTATGTGGCACCTTTCCCAGGTTCATAACTCACTTTCCAAACTGCCAGCTCCAGTGAAGACATGCAGAATGGATCGTGGGACAACTTATATCTTTTTAAACTAAAATATTTTTCAGTTAAAGTATCTGAGTTTAAAACATAGCATAATTATTTATTCATTTGTTGTTCCCTTTAAATAGTTGGAAAATGTCTACGTTAACTGCTTTGAAAAGTTATCCAAAATTTCCCCCTAGGCTGTGACCATGTGGCCAATTTAAGTCTAAAAGCAAATTCAAAAGAGTCTGTAACAAAAACATCAATTGGCAGTAAACACTTGGCTTTAAAGAATTGACTTACTCTTTCGCAAACTAGGATTACCAGCCAATTTGAGTTCTTTGGCCTGAGTTTCAAACATGGGCTCTTCACCAGGATGCCCAAATTCAGAGTTACCAACTCTCAATGTCTTATTGCAAGTTTTGTGATATTTGGTGATTTTCTTAAAGTCCTGGCTCCTGGAGTCATGTGAAAATGTCAGAATCTTAACTTTGGTTAAAAACAGAAAAGGAAGTTTCTAGAATGCACAGTTGCGCAGAAAAGTTTGAAAATGGGTGTAATAAAAACTCAGAAACCAGAAGGCAAATACAAAGGATACAAGATTTAATTTCTTTTTATGTCAAGCTTATGATTTCTGTGTGTGTGTGTGTGAGAGAGGGATCTAACACTATTTTTGAACACTTGATGTTGGCAATTCTGCCAGTCCCACATACACTGGAACTTGTGTGCATAAAATGGACATATACAGACTAATCTGTTGTATGCAGGGCCATCCCTAGGGAGAGTTCAGAGCCTGGGGCAGAAGTGACAGATTCATCTCTTCCGGAACCAACCACACCAGCCAATCACGCCAGCCCACGGGGCCCCTCAAAGCGTGGGACCTGGAGCGGGGAGCCAGGGCGGAAGTGACGGATTTATCTCTTCCGGAACCAACCATGCCGGCCAATCACACCGGCCTGCGGGGCACCCCAAGGTAGAGGGCCTGAAGCAGTCACCCCTACTCGCTCTACCCAAGGACATCTCTGGTTGTACGTCTTGGGGTGAGCTGTAAGTGACCTTTCCTTCCTCTGCCACCACCAATCTTATATACTAAGGACTAAGAAATTTCATCACACTTTTCAGTGTGAGACGCAATGCTGCAATCAGAGATGTGATGAAGTGCCTATGCCACACTTCTGATCTGACCCTTTGCATTAGCCCAGTGTATTCATCTCAGCAAGATGGGGATTTGCTTGGAGCTAATGAGAAGGATGGATGTTCTGACTGTGTCCCTGCTAACAGTCATCCCTCCATCACCCCACAAGGGAGAGTTAGGGGAAGTCTTTCTATGGTCTTTGCCTGTCAATGTATTCAATGCTGATACCGCCCCTCATTTTCGGTTTTTATCTTGTTTAAAATTTTGGGGGAATTTATAAGTGCTTATTGAATAAATTTTAAAATGCGTGAAAGGTTGATGCAAAAAATTAACTTCACAGTTTTCTGGCTAAATATGGGGGTTAAAATTGGGGACATAAGGGCAGAAAAAAAGCAACAAATAGAGAAAAGCAAGACTACTGAAAGTAAAAGCAGTTAAATGCTGTGATTTATTTTATGAATTGTACATTAACAGTACACACGTGTATCTTCAATTACATTGCCTTACTTTAACAGACAGCCTTGCATTTACACTTAGACTAATTTATTATTAACATAAACACATTTACCTAATGCAGTATATTGGATTTTCTTAACATAATTAGTATTTTCATACATTTGAGTGGCCCAAAAATCAGCAGAAAATAGGTAAAAACCAAACAATAGTTATTGTAAAACTGGGAATTTTTTGATTAAAAATCAGTAAAAACAAAAAACGAAGTCCCTTAAATATAGAGAATAAAATGAGGGAAAGAGAGATAAAGGTGGTGGTGGGGGGATCATTAAACATGTGGCAAAGTAAAAGAATCAGAAGTCTCCAGCCACCTCACCTCTCCTGGAATGGAAACTGGGTTAATGAAGAAGACAGGTAGATTTGTTTCATTTGCTATTTCTTTAACCAGGGGAAAATATGTAGGTAGGGTTCCAAGTCTCTGAGACTGGGCTACTCATTTTATTCTCTATTCACTCATTCTTATACATACAGCTATGGTGAACTAACTAGAACTTGCCATCTGCCTACGTGAATCTTCCCTCTCTTTCTCTCTGCAGACATTTATTGCCTTCATCTTAATATTGCCAAACTAGGATTTTTTCACCACCTAAATCCACACAGCTTCATGGACTGACTCGTGGATTGTGCATGTCTCAACAGCAGCAGCAGCAGTGGTATTGCTGTACAAAAGGAAGCACCAAGAGCCAAGATTATGTCTTCAGCATTTTACAGGCTCATGCAGTGCATCTATATCTTCTGTAAATAACCTCAGTTTTCACATGGATTATTTAGAATTTCTGATGAAACTGCAGAAATGTCAATGCAGAGTGTGAGTAACCAATCCGGGAGCAGCTTTCTGACCTTCGCCCTTCTCTTCTTCAGCACGACTGCTATTATCTTCAAGGAGAAAAAAACCCTCCTTGTCTCTTGTTATACCTTTTTATGATCTAGGATTCTGTTAATAATGACTCCATGTTACATAAAACAGCTACATTAATGTCACTAAGTCCCAAAAGTACTGAATCAACCCGACTCCTTCAGAAAGGAAGAAAGTAACAGATATACAGAAGGCAAAGCCTTAATAAAGGCTCGGATCCTAAAGAAGAGAAGAACTCCACCAGACCGCTTTTTCCTTGCTATTTGAAATGGGATATTTAAAGGGCCATGTGTCCAAAGAAGATCAGAGTCTTTGCAAGATAACTGTGTCTGACTGAATGCGCCATCAAAGTGAACAACTCAAATATGTGATTTTAGTTGGTGCTGTAAAGAGCTGCTCACCCTCTTACACTTGCATGCTCCAATCCCAGCTGCTAATAGGGAAAGGAGAGGGGGAGGCTGGGTGGCTCAGTGAGCAGGCATTCACTTTTCACCTCTCCAATGTGGATGTTGGGTCAGACCAGCATCTTCAGTGAAATGAATTGTTTGGTCTCAGTTTAGTGAAAAAAATAACTCAACTTTCAGCCTTGTGCATCTTGCCACAACTGTTTCTGGGTCTATCTGGTTGGGAGAAAAAGCAAAGCCCAATATGTTGGTAGCACTACACAAATAACTAATAATAATTATAATTTCTTTGCTTTAGAGGAATGAAGAACTTCATGTGCTAGTCTGTTAATATACACAAGCATTAGTTCTCTTAACAGCCAACCCAGGCTAGTCTGGTCAAGGACATTTGCTATAGAATGCAACACTAATGCCTGATGTAAGCAAAAAGAAAAAGTAACAGCTCACACTTCCAACCCATCTGCATTAAATATCTGCATGTGAATGTGAAATTTAAGTCAGAAGAGTTGTGAATTTCCATGTTTGGGGGGTGGGGAATGAAGGTGAATTAACACATTTGTAAGTGGTCAGATCATAAAGCCTAAACCCAGAGTAAAAGCTGTGTGTTAGGTTCGCTGAATCTCTGCTGAACAGGGCATCTTTTCTTCCCTACCTTCCTGATTCTGGGATTTGTCAAAGTCAAAGGGCCAAACTGATATGTGGTATAAGCAGGTGGAACATCCCTTATGGAGTCACACCCACTCACAAAAGAGCTAAATCTGGTAGAGTGGGAGCAGAAAAAGAAAAAGGACATGCACACTATGTGGATAAAGAAGTAACCTAAAATAGGGTTATTTTCATACCACCTGGAACTTGTATTTCTGAATAATTGTGTTCCATTGATGAGACAGTATGAACAGAAAATTTGCTGAAACTTGAATTTGTCCCCTAGCTGGGGGTTTATTAGTTTCTCATTGGTTTAGAGATTATATTCCAGTTCTCCAGGGACACCAGGTTGAGATCATATAAATCCTGTATTCTGGCAGCAGCCAAAAACTACTAATTTTTATATTAGCAACATCTCAACATGGAGCTAGCTGGAAAAGCATCTGTTATCTCCTGATTAGGCACTCAGAAATATGGCTGACATATGCTCTTCTCACCTCTTTCCCTCTCTCTGAAACATAATCACAGAAAGGGTTCAAAACCTCCAGCAAATAGGTATGTCAGTCCTAGTGCCTTTAACAGCTTACTTGCTGGGACTCAGTGCACAAACAGGTATTGGTATTTATGCCAATAGAAGGAGACGTCGCTTATTTTCCAAAGTAAATATGCATTTACAACATCTGACTGTACTGAAATTTGTCAGTGCCCTGTCAATGTATTCAGATACTATCCCCGAAACAAAGCCAAGAAATCAGCATTGAGGGGAAAACTTTCAGGACGTAGTGATTGGTAGAGTTCTCTCGTTTTTTATTGTAACAGCATCACCTATGGAGCTCGATAGCCTCTCACCTAGCATTCTGGGTCAGCATGGAGAATGTTTGGAAATTGAGCAGCTACCATTAATCCAAATGGATCAGGACATAGAGGTGCTGTTTAACGACCAATTCAACATGTTACTTCTCTGACAGACAGCTGGGTGGCTTTGAAAAATATGCCCATTGCCATTTGTAAAGCTAGCAGGGAAAAGAAATCTATTATTAATAGCAGAAAGAGGTGAAATCAGGGAAGGAAAATAACATTATGCATAATTAGTGTGGACATGCATATAGAACAGGACAAAAGATAAAGTAATTCCAAGGGTCTGAAGTCAGGGAATTCTCTCCTTCACCTGCCCTGAAGCACCTGGATACTGCAGCCCATATGCTAGCTAATAACACTCATTACGCAAAGGCAGGCATAACAGGGTGATGGCTTATGGATGAAATGTCATCATTTCCAGGAAGCATCCTGGAATTTGTGGCTTATGGTCACTTTTGCTTTGATTCCAGTATTTATAGGAGTTTAATTATTTTTTTAAATATGAGACTATCCAAATAAAAGATGGAGAGTGTAGCCCATAGAGCTACCCTGCTTGCTTGCTTATATATATTTTCTTATGGGTTTGATTGTTTGTTTTGTTATAATAGATTTATAGATTTGCACTAGAGTATTTCTGGCTTCAGCGCACAGATGGGCCACATCCTGTATGTTGAGCTAAAGCAGGCTAGCATACATACAGACTGGACTTTTAGCCTAGATAAGTGATGATGAGCTAAAACATAAAGTTAGTATATATGTTTGTGATGTAATGATGTGAGACTCACTGCTGCGGTGCCTCCTGCTGGTCACCTTGGGAATTAGCTCTTTTAGCACTTGGAGCACCCTCTGCTGGCCAGTGTCTTGCCTGCCTCAGGCCCCATGTCCCTCCTGGACCCCCTGGTGCCCTTTTCTCTGGGGTTCTGCCCAGGGCCGGCATAAGCTTTTTTGTCACCCTAGGTGGTGGCAGCAGCTCGCAGGGCCCCCGTCCGCTTTGGTGGCATTTCAGTGGACATTCATGAAATCACACAGCGGCCATGAGAGCTGCCGCTAAAATGCTGCCGAAAGTGCCAAAACACCGCCCTCAAAAAACGGTGCTGCCCTAGGTGACCGCCTAGGTCACCTAATGCTTGCACCAGCCCTGGTTCTGCCCCAGAAGTATCCCCACATTCTGAGTCTACACTCCCAGGGGAACCCCCAAACGTCTAAACTCACCTTACCTCAGTGGCTACTGTCAGTCATCATCTAGCCTCCGCTCACTGGGCCAGACTGCAGTCTGTAATGGCCACTCATCACTGGAAAGTGGTTAGGATCTGCTGCCTTTGCCTATTCCCGGGCTGCCCTGCCATAGCGCCAGTACCTCCACTGGCCTGCATCCTAGGGAGTTGCCAGGCTGGAGCTCCCCAGCTCCTCTTGCCTTTCCCCAGCACTTCTCTATCTTTGGTACCCTGTTCCCAGGCAGATAGGTCTTTCTCTCTCCACTGCTAGAGAGAGATTGTGACCCAGCTCCTCCCTGAGCCCTTATAACGGGGCCAGGTTTGGCCTGATTGGGGCATGGCCCACTTTAAACTTAATAGGCACACCTCAAAGAACATGGAACTAATGGGTTAGTCCAGAAACAACAGATTTGAAAATGAGCTAATGGTCATTAATATGTACGAACACGCCGGCCTATAAATTAAGGATACCCTGATATTTTGTGGGTGAGGAAGTCCTTTGTGGGTGAGGAAGACCTCTGTGTAGCCTGATTCTGGGACAAGGACCTTGTTATCTTCTGATTAGATGAATTGGCAAGCCTACAACCCATATTATATAAACAATAATATTAATCCCCAAAAATCAGGCAACCAGGGAGGAGATAGTAACAAACTGATGAATGGAAATTCCATTGATAAAATGCTTGGGGAAGGAAGTCCCTTCAAATCTGACATCCTTCTGAACCCCGAGAGTGAATTCTGCAACTCACAGCATCTATCTACAGCATCCTCTAGAGCATTCACACATTTATCCATACTTTTCATATTACTAGGGACTCATCGGGTTAGGATAACTACTTCATGAGAATCCTTTTGAAAAATCCTCCTTGCCTTTGTATAGTAGCCATCTTTAAACTTCAGTATCTACAGCTTTGTACAGCCTGATATGGAAACGGCATAACCAGTTGGATCATATTACAGGCAAAACACCTACAACATTTCAATTTTAAAAAACATATCTAAAGAAATATAGAAAGGTGCAATAATTCTCATACCCCCACCTTTCCAGTGATGCAGAAACTCTGTATGATAAGTTTAGCTCAGAATGAACTGTTATTATGAATATCTCAGAAAGAAATTCAAGGAGAAAAAGCTCACAGATTGCACCATAATGATGCTGATATAAACACGACATGGAAAATTAGCTTCAACAGGAGTTATGTTACTCAACCTCCATGCCGCACAATGAACAATACATCTCTGATTTGCATGCTATATGCTATATCATTCTATATTCACAGTATTCTGATAGATGGTCAGACTTTAGATGCCCAAAGTTGAAAGTTTTGAGTAATTCTATCTAAATAAGGATTTAGCAAAGAGATCAAACATGACATTTATTATATTCCATGATTTATAAAAATATAAACAAGCAAATATGAATACCTAAAACGGTTGTAATATAAACCAAGAAAGCCAAGAAATTCTAAGGTAAGGCTGCCTCAGCCCAAATACTGCTTTTCATTGCAAAGGCAGACAAACCACTAGTACAAAGAGTGTGTATGTTTGCTTGTGTGTCCATATGAGCATGCATGTCACCCACCCAAAGGGGATTATTTCACCCATAATACATATGCATTGATCTGTGGGGCAGAAAATGAAAGTTGATATGCACAACAGTTTACACACATGTAACATGACAAGGCCCCTATTCTGAGGATCTGATAATCTAAATAAGACAAGTAAGAGACAAAGAATAAGAGTGTTGGTGGGAAAGGAGAGGAAGGACAAAAGGTTGAAAACTGGTCTCTGGAGAGCCCTACTTAGGGCCTGTTTAGACAGCAACTTTTAAAGCACTGAGGGTTTCTGTTCTAACACAACAGCCTCTTCCAGCTAAGACTGTGGAAAGATTTTGTAACAGGTTTGAAGCATGTTTTAGTCCTGTCTACTCAGGCAAGTCCAAGCGGGTGATAACACATTTAAGGGAACACCATTCCTCCGACAGGGATCTTCACACAAAGTAGATCCATTAATTAATGCTCTTCAGTTTGCTCTGTTGTTTATTTATATTTTACTTTTACATTAAGTGGATAGGGTATTAGGCTTCACTTGAAATTCTCTAGCTTTGTTCTGTTGTGTCACAGTTTTTATGTTATTTAAAAATAGAATACAATAATCATTTACTTCGACTGGTTTGGTACAGTGTAGTCAGCCCACTTATCGTCTATCAGTGGGGCAGAAATCTGGCTTAATAAACAGAAGGGGGAGACAAGTAACACTCATTCTTCTGACAAAGATCCTTTTAAGAGCTACAGCAAATCTTGCTGACTTCTCAATTACCTTAAAAGCCTTTGAGACAAAGGCAAGGTAGTGTGATCTGTTGGACTGAGCATGTGTTTAGGAGCCAAGTGCTCCTGAATTCTAATCCTGTTGATATTGCCAACTCCCTTCATTGCCTCAGATGAAACATTTAATATCTCAGTTTTCTGATCCATGAAATGGAGCTACTACTACTGACCTCATGGGGCATATGGAATTAATTTGTGAATAGCTGGAAGCATTTTATAAGTGTGAGTATTTTATTATGAAGACAATTGGGAGTGAGGTAGGATTGGGCTGCGGTTTTATTATTTGTATTATTTAGACCATGGTAGCACTCAGACTGTGCTAGGCATTTTCCAAACACAAGGGAAGATAAAATCTCTTTCTTGAGAGCAAATAGTTTACAAAAAGAAAGATGAGAAGGTGGTGGTGGTATGAGGGGGGGAAGGGATACTAGATAGAAAGGTATCAGCAAACCACAGATTAGTGCTTTAATTAAAATGCACTAAATTCCCCCCTCCATCCTCTCACCACAAGTCAGACTACTTATCTTTCCCATCTCTACTCCAGTGTCCCTACGCCTCTCCCTTCCATCATCCAACTCTCTCCCTCCACATAAAGGGGCAGTTCACTCATGAGACAAATAAATGAAATACGCAAGCAGAGGACAGTAATCTTCCTCTTAGTAACAATGTGGGTAGGACAAAAGACCTTACAGTCTGGGCATCAGACTGTTCCAACTCAAACACAATTCACTAATCTCCCAAGAGAACAATGAAAGTCACTGCTGCTCTGCCAGCAGCGCCCCTTGAACTCATGGAGCTTTTGTGACTCACAATGGCAAACTAAAGACATGGACACTGTAGGAAAAAAATATCAATATTTGATTTCTGATTAGGAAACTAACTGGTAATCAGGCTCTCTGACAGCTCATCCTTAGCACGAGAGAGAGAGTCCTGCTCACTCTCATAGACATGTAGTCTTCTTGCTTATACGTGCAAACATCATATCACCTTCCTCCCCATAAGTATGCACAACTGCACAGACACACACACAGTATCAAACGTGCTCTTCTTTTCCCAGATGATGCAGGCCTGTCCTCAAATGGACCTTCAACTCTCCTAAGTGAGATAAATAAACGTGCTTTTTTATTAATGATAGGAGGCTAAGACAAAAGTTTCATGCTAGTTTAATTGTCTTTCTTTCTTTCTTCCTTCCTTAATCCTTTCTATTGGCTTGCCCGGTAACCTTATGGAGACTTCTCTCAAGTGCACCCTATTGAGTTTGGCACTCAAATTGCTCCCAGAGCCTACTGGATATTCCTTCAGATGTCTAACAAGCGTTGAACACAACTGAGGTTTACAGAGACACAGAAATCAATACTGCAGCTTCCACCAGTCACACTAAGGAATTAGTCATCCCAAGGAAAAGCACAGACAGTTGAATAACAGAATCATGACTCCGAATAACCTAAAAGGTTTATGAAGCTAGAAAGCAGCCTATGGCCTTGATAACCTCCAGTTAGCCTGGAAAAAAAGGAGACTGAGAAAACATTCACTTAGCTTCTTCCTCTTTGGTATCAATGAGGGCAAGTGCTAGACCTCAAGGGGTCAACAACAGCTCTCTCAGGAGACCCTGTGAAGTGACCATTTGGATTCTACGCTGTCACAATGAAGAATATGAGGTTGTCAATGTCCTCCAGAAACTTCTAGCATGTTCTATGGCTTCATGCCACAGGTGTAAGTTATGTGACATATTCGAGCTCTGAAACCTGAAAAGGGACAATTTCTACAATCATAGTTACTATAAAAAATGACAGAAACCAGCCAGATACACAGGGGAAAAACTGAATCATTGGACTCCTAACTGTATTTGTAACAATGTGGGAAGAGAGGGAAGAAGAAAAGAGATGGCTGCTAGGCTCTTGCCATTAAGATGGGGCCTCCTTGGATGAAATGGAACCCAAAAATCTCCAGCGAAGAAAGAGAAGTACTGGAAATACTGGAATCTTAATTACTGCTACCAAGTACCTTTTCTTCTGAAAGATCCCAAATCTTTTGATCTTCAGAGCATGCTGCAAAGACCATCTGTTTGGGATGTCTGAGGGTATGGCTGAGATGGGATGTTAGGATGGAGTATATTTTGTTGTTTGAATTACTGCTTGGTTATCATTTTTGTTGTTGGGAGAGTGGATTTGCTTCTTGCTGACCATTACTCTTTGTCAGGCAGGTTTTCGGATAAGGAATCTTCTTTGTATTTAAATTGCAGTGATTAAATCAAATAATGACCAGGAGTGGGGAGACTGTGTTCAAAATGCTTGCCAGGTGCAATGAGGGGCAGCTGTCATATACTTAGATCGTTTGAGAGAGAAACAAATGTGCATCTTTTCCCCTAATGCCCATTGTCTCTAAAGTTTAAAACCCAGCATAAGGAGTTAGGAATATTGTGAAGTTGGAATGTCTTCCTGAGCAAGGATGGTCTCAAACCCATCCCCAAGCCTCTACACAACAACAAAGTCACACAGTTTGCTTCACTGCTCAGGAAACAACACTGATTCTCAATGGAACTTGACATTAAATTCTGTGAATGCAAATGAATTCCCTAGAGTCAACCCATGGTGAGGAAAAAGCTCTGATATAGATGACATTGCAAGAAACATTGGGATGGTAGGCTCAACTTAAACAATAGATAGAATGCTCCCAGGCAGCCTTTCCTTTAAGTGATCACAAGCCTGCAGGAGTTGACTATTCTATTTCGTAGTCTTCTTATTTTTTAAAGTGAATTTAAAAAAAGTGAAAAATTCCAGGATGACAGCCATGATGACTGAATTTCTTAGTTTATCCACAGAACAGGTATAGAACGGTAGGGCTATGCAAGCTACCCATACACATCATCCCTTCAATATGTCCCATTTCTGACCTGCACCTAGATCATTTCACAGTATCCATGTCTATTCACAGAGCCCTTTGTTTTCAGTTTTTATTTTAGTTAATCTTTACTGGGAATTTATCAGTGTTTATTACCACCACCACAAAACAGGTGAAAAGCATTTCAAGTGAAATTTAAACTTTTTTTAAATTCACTTTAAAAAATAAGAAGACTACGAAATAGAATAGTCAACTCCTGCAACTCCTTTCTGGATAAATATCAGGATTTATTCTGGTGGATGGAAAGGCCAGGGAAAAAAGTATTCAGTAGATTAAGGCTTTGAATTCTGTTCTTCAGTGTGGTTTGCTGCAGAACTGAAACAGAACTCAAAACACAATGCCACTTCTCAATTTAAGAAAACAATATACCCCAATCCCCAAATAAAAATTTTCATTTGAATAAACAGTTTACTGTTAGCTTGTAGAACTATTAGTTTATAAATATTTACATTTAATAATTGGGCCACACCACTTGCAGCGCATACACTCAACTTCATCCTTTTCTCCTGTTTTTTTTTTTTTTTTTTTTTTTTGTTAACTTTCGAATACTTCCTTGTGTTCTGAAATGTATTCGGATACAGATTTTTTGGTTTCTTCCCATTTTAGTGTGTCAAATCTTTATCTTGTTCTCTGCTAATGGTTTGAAATGTGTTATGTGGTGGGCAAGAGATTCATCAGTACATTCAGATGTGCTCGCACTTCAGAGCTTGTGTGCATGCCTGCTTATTGTGTGCATTTTCTAGACTAATACATAGCCTTACTTCAACTGACAGCTTTGTATATCCACACAGACTAATGTATTATCATAATACACACATCTCATGCAATGAATTGTACTTTCCTGCTAAAACAAGTAATTTTTATATAGTTGAATGATACAAAAGTAGGGTGAAAATAAAAAAAAAAAAAATCTGTAAAATCCAGAAATTTTTCAGTAAAAATTGGTTTAAACTGACAGCAAAGGGGTTTACCTATTCAATATTGTCCTCTCTCCTGACGAATCCATTCAATAAGAGCCAGCTGTGTTGGTGGTTTCTGAGGTAAACACCTCGTGTACTCTATGGGGTTCTCTACTACTCTCTAGGAGCTGCTCTGAGAGCCTCCCTCCCAATTTCATTTCACATAGGTCATTGAACATCATTAGATGGTAAATTTGTATTCACTACCAGCATACTTGAGATTCAAGTCAGTGGCTTAGAAGAGAGAGGCCCTGTATCCTATTGCTCAGTCACCTATGACCTCTAAGGCCTTGTCTACACTACCGTCTGGATCGACGTGTAGAGATCTATCTATTGGGGACTGATTTATCGCGTCTCATCAGGACATGATAAATCGATTCCCAGAGGCACTCCCGCTGACTCCGGAACTCCAGCTCGCCAAAAGGCGCAATGCAGAGTCGATAGGGAAGCCCACTGTTGACCGCTGCCACAATGAGGACGGCAGGTAAGTCAACCTAAGAGGCGTCGACTTCAGCAATTCACGTAGCTGAAGTTGCGTAGCTTAGGTCGACCCTCCCTGCTAGTGTAGGCCAGGCCTCTGAGAGGAATTGTGAGCTTCATCTCAAACCTTCCCAAGTTTAGGAAAATCCAACAATTTTCTATCTAATCCTTCTTAGTGGAGACTCAAAACACCAGCCTGTAGACAAGGTGGAAGCCATGCCAGAACTACTGCTGTCCATCAATACAACTGACACCAAAAGGAAAGAATTCAGGCCTTCGCTCATATGCTACCAGCCTTCTGCTACTGAGGTTATGCTGAACTTTTACACCACGTAAATCTGCTGTGGATTCAAGTGAACCTACTACTTACCCTAATCCTAAATTGCAGAAGCTGTTCTGAGGCTCTGGCTCAATGGGCTGTCAGCCCAATCACCCCATGGGCACCACATTTATAAGGCTGGTTAGCCCTGATGCTTGGTGGAATAACACAGCTTTAATCTCGCTGATGACAAGCTTATTAAATACCTGCTCAAGCCTGCAGGGTTTGCAAGTAAAAGTCTCTTCTCTTCCCTATTTTAGACAACAATGAGGTTAAATTGGTCAGATTAGGTCTTAGCATATTATTCTGTGCTGAGATCAGAGAGTGTATGTGTTTGCCTCCCACCCTCCAGCCTAGTGAGTATAGTTTTCCCTCACAAGATCATCAATCTGTCCCTGTCCCTATCCCCATCCCCATCTGGCATTTTCCCCTACATTAACCTCAAATATGAGCACGTGTTCTAGCTCTCAGTGTTTCTGCTCCCAGAACTCTCCCTGCCCCCTCCCTCCAGCACTCCTTATCTAAGGCAGCATGTCACTGCAATTTTATGGTCAACATTACCGGCTAAAGTCCTCCTTTGAACCAATCAAACTGCACTGAATACGTCAGAGAGAAGCCAGGCTTTCAGCAAGAAGCTTGCTTCCTGCATTGTGCTGTCTGACCCCCTCCACCAGCAGCCATCATAAATCTGCCTTACCTGATGGGAGATGGGCTTTTTAGGATCTCTCAGGGTGCTTTGAGGTAGCACTTCTATGAACTCTGTCCACAATAAATAACACTACCTGCAATATGTCTTTGGGAACGTGTCAGCAGTGGCTGTCCTGCCATGAATTTTTATTCTTTTGCCGTCTGGAAGATAGATTCCAGATACAGCATTTCCCCGCACTTAGTGTCAGATCTCTTTACCCCTTTGCCCCGGCAGAATGACAGGGACCACAAATAAAATAATAAAAAAGCAGCGTAGAAAAAATGGCCTGAGAGTAAAGGGAAAGCACTGAACTCACCTCTCCCTGCAGCTGAGCTGCTTCAGAGATGACAGCAGTGACTGCATGACAGGAACAAAGTTGGATGGGAAGAAGGTATTTTTTGTATCATACAGAATGAAGATTTTGTCAAGGGACTTCTACAGAAAAGGATCTGAGGAGAAACCCGACAGAGAAAGAGTAATATACACACACTTTCAGGAAAACACAGAAAGAGGGGTTCAAACGCCATCATCACAACTTAATGAACCATTGTGCCAGTGATGTGGAAAGCATAACATTGGTCCAACTGAAGGTTGTCTTGGTGAGATAAGAGCCTATGCCAACAGAGATGGAGAACATAATACAGAAACACTAGTCCCATTGATCTGAAAATTGAAGAATTAGCAAAGAACTGAAATGAGTAGGAAGGGGATGAGGTGAAGTATATGAAATCTATTTACAACGTGAGGTCCACTCTCTCCAGCAGAAATTAACTGGCCTGAGACTTTTGTAATCCACTCAAGCTAATTCAAACCTCTTTAATTTATAGTAGTCAGCACATATAGTAAATGGTGATATCATTGGTGGGACTAAAGAACAGATTCTCAGCTTCTTTTACTCTTTCACAAGTAGGTGAGATATTACCAGTTGTAGCAGTATACCCAGTTTGGAATATGAGAAATACCTGCTCAAACAGCAATAACTTACCTATCCATAAAAACTGCACCCACTGTGGTCCATCTCTGTACAAGATTTAAAACGGCAATTCCAGCTACATAGGACATCATAATGTACCTGGAATTTCTCATCCTGTCTATTTCTTTTTTCCAGCTCAGTGACTTATATAAAGATAAAATACTGCTCAACCTGCTTTCCCCCACTGAATGTTGCGTGAATGGTTATTTGAGAGTAGCATTTCACCTTATTTCATAGGATTATTTTTTCTTCTTCTTTTGCCTTTATGAAAGTATTAAGATTCACATTCCCAACATCTCAGCTGTTTTGGGATCCACACTTTAATGTCAAGATTCACACCCCCAAGCCTTGAAAAGTAGTAGGATCTGCACATCAGTGTTCTAGCATGAGGATTCACAAGGCCGTCATCAAGCACTTTGTAATGTATCAATGACCTGGTGTTCCCTTCTGAGTGCAGCATAATCAGCTCACCAATACACCTATACCCGAATTCACGTTCTAAAGCACTACTGTTGTGGTTAGAATATGATTATATGGCAACCTTAGCTAAACCACCTTGCCTGACCCCTCTCTTTTCATAATTGGACTTTCAACAGTTGAACTGATCCCTCACTAAATGCACATTGCTGAACAGCAGGGAGTCTGGAACACCCCGCCCCAAACCTATCTTACCCCAGAGACTTCAGAAGCTGCTTATGCCACACAGCAGAGTTAAAGTGTAGATGATTTACAAGGTCGTTGACAAATGCAAGTATTGATCGGGTATTAAAGTGTCTTGTGATTAATATAGCCTTCGAAGTAATTAGTGCAGAAGATCTCATATCTCAACATGTTTAAATAATGTATCTGAGAACATACAGGCCCCCTGTCAATCATGCTGACCAAGGCCAAACATTATATCACCTGATAACTAATTTGGAAATTGGGCTTCCTGCCTGCTGCATATCTTTCAAAAACAGGAACTCTCTCCTAATTAACGGGGGTGACTTATATCTAGAATCTTGCAGTTCATGTGTGCGTGTGTGTGTGAGAGAGAGAAAAAGCCAGGGTGGCAGGGAGGAGGCTGCAATTCTGACAACAGCAGTGAATCCCAGGTGGAAAACTAGAGGCACTGGAGAGAGCTGGCAAAAGACCCCTTAGACATTACATGCAAACAACTGGCCTGAATGGTGGCCCCTGTTGCATTCTGTTCCCGTATCTGATCGAGCCATTTGCGCCACGACCTGCCCCTCAATAGGAGCCTAACCTTTTCACGCAATGCCCTAGCTTTGTTAAAACTGCTCACCTTGGAAACAGTATTTTCTTAATCATAAAGAAAGGCACAAGCTGAGCTGGAAGCAATGTCTCCAGAGTCCCCCATATATTAAGTTGGGGGAGGGGCTGCTTGAAGTTAACACCAGCTGAAATAATTTCAGAGTCTGACACTAATAGGCTGGTGTTCACTCCATCACACTTGAAAGGCAATACAGATTGGTCTAATGGAAGGATGATTTTGGATACCTCCTAATTTATTCAGATTTGCAATTATTCTGCTCTTCACCAGCCCACCTCGCTTCTGCAACTTGTGTTACATGAAGTCTCAGAAAATGATGAGCCCCTTCCTCTCTCCAGTTGCACAGGGTCAGTTATGCCTTCCTTGGACCCTCTCGCTCCCATAATCCCTGCAAGAACAATCTAAACTCAGGAGAGCTGTTCAAATGCCATAATCACTATGGTTTGGTAGTTCTTAGTTTGACTATTTCTCAAAGGACAGACTCTCTGTTCCAGTTTTCACAGAAAACTGGAGTAACAAATGATGTTTCCTGCAAGATGGAAGCACAACAATCTTAATGTTGAAATCACAGCCACTGGAGATGGTGAAGGTCCATTTGATCACAAGGTCCACGGCCTGCAAATGTATGATTGTTCTCTTCAATGTATTCTCCAATATTTTGCTAGTCATTTTAAATTACTCTGATGGACCTTTGGTCTGACCCAGAATGGCTGTTCTTATGTTCTCATGTTCTTAATACCAATACTAAAAATGATCCTTTGCTATATACATCAGCCACTGCTGAAGAAGTTGTAGAAGTCGATGGCTCACCTAATTTCCTATTTTCAGCATATATTTATGAGATCACTTTAGTTTCATATTCTGTCCTTGTACACTGAGGCATCAAGCATGGATTTTAATTTTTTGTGGGGGAAGAGTGTGTTACCAATGAATTAGGAGTCAGGAGGATTGTAAGAGCATTGACGTAGGCTCACTCTGTTCCTCTGCTCCGGAGGTATTGGTCCAGTGAAATTAAAGAAATGATTTATTATCAAGTGCATGGTCTTCAGACATACTAGCATCTACTTGCCTTCCACCGTGGGAATTTCACACTCAAGAGCACATGGGATATTGGGGGAAATGGTAGAAAATCCTGAGAATTGGGCAAAGGCAGGGAGATGGTGCAGCTTTGGCTCAGCCCCCTCCCTCCATTATGCCAAGCAGCATAACTGTGCTGTCATGCCAGGGAATGTATGCACCTGGTACAGGAAATGCTCTTCCCTTCTCCACCCAGCTCCCCAACAAGGAAGAGGAAACCAGGAGACAGACTGTGACTTTCTGATTCACAGTGTGCTGCTTGGGCTGTGTCCATACATGCGGCTTCTGGAGAAGTCACATTTCTGCCTACATTTCTAAAACACACGTTGTCAGTCTGATTCTGAAATACTTCTGCATTTGGAAATTCTGTTTAAGATGATGTGTTTAATGTCTGGAAAACTGGGTCCTATCTTCAGTTTAACCAAAGAAAAGTGTCATGGGATGAATAAACTACCCCCGTTTTACAATTTACATTTAAGTGGCTATGGAGACAAGATATATTGAGTTTAATCTCTCTGCTGCTCAATAAAATTAAAATAGTTCGCAAGATGCACAAAGAACAATAGAAAAATAGTGATTTGACAATTTTTCTGACTGAATTGGTTGATGGTGAAAGAAATTCCGATTTAAGGGTAGCATTCAGTGTATCTGTACTTTAAAAAGAAGCGGGAACATTCAACTGCATTCAGCGTTAATTTCATTTTCCTTCCTCTTGCACCTGCTAGTGTTACCTAACAGACTCATAAGACTTTCTTCCCATCCCCCTTCCAAGTTTATTTATTGTGGCTATTTTACCAGCTATTGGCTCAACACACTCCACTCAAATATTTATCATTTACTTCTCTGGGTAAATCGTATTTAATCAGCACAGGAGAGAAAATAGCATAATTATATATGCCGGATGCCATTACACTCAGAAGAAATTAAACCTTGTCTTAAGCCGTCCAGTGGTGCCTCTGATGAAAACAAGCAGATTGCATTACCAGTGGGGTTACTGAGAGGTTAGTGGCCATACAAAGCCAAATGCACCTTGTAGGATCTCTGACCCTGATGAGTAGTTGGAAGGAGGGGGGTAAGAGGGAGAGGAGGGGGTGTGAGAGGAGAGAAAGAAACACACACATACACACACACACAGCATCAAAAACATCAAATTGCAGCTAGTAAATGAATCTTTTGTTGTTTTGAGAATGTGATAAATGATAGTGTAATAAAGCAAGGTTTATACACAGAGATGTAACAATTGTAAATAAACGGTGTCCGCAGAATCTAAGCCTCCAGAGCCAGTAGACAGAATTCCAATTCCCAGCCTATTTTTAGAGTACAGTGTTTTTCAATTGACTCATGGTAACATAAGATATTGAAAGAGGAAAAATTGAGAGCCTGTGTCAAGTTCCAGGTTGGGAAACCCACTGATGTGCAGATTTTTTAGATCTTGAAAGCAATATGCTGAGCTCCCATTTCTTAATCTACTTCCCTAACTCACATACCCAAAAGGACATAAGGAGAACTCCAAACCAAGTTAACCTAGTCAGAGCCTGGTTCAGCAAAGCATTAGGTGCTTAGCTTTAAACACAAGCTTATGTCTAATTAATTTCAGTGTGATTTAAGCATGTGCTGAAGTGTTTTGCTGAATCAGGGCCTTGATGTTTATTTACAATAATTAAAAACATATTAATATGTTTATAATGGACATATTTTGAGTGTCTATATACCTCCCATCCCTCATACATTGCTTACCTTGCGAGATGGTAAACTCTTTGGGGAGGAACTTTGTCTTTCTGTTGGTTTATTTATTCGTTCAGTACCTAGTACACTGTGAACACTATTGGAATACCAACAAAAACAACAACAACAAAGAATGGAAGATGGACAGATGTACAAATCACCAGCCTGGGAGCAGCACTAGCCCATTCTTTGGTCATTTACAACATTTCTATTTGATGTTACAGTTTCTTGTATGTAAATGTTTCCATTTTAGTAATGTTAAGTCAATAAGGTACCAACAAAGAACAAAGAAGTTATTAAAAGAAAGTCAGAGCTGAAAATAGACAGTCTAAGTCACCCAAGGGAAGGAGTTGGATAGTTTTCTGTCACTTCATATCAAACCAGTCAAAACTGGGCATTACTTTTGTATTTAAAATATCCAGATTAACCTAGGCTCTATGGTATATCACAGCAAGAGCAACCGTTCATCCAAGGACACTACTGTTTCACCAGAACCTGCTGCTTAGTACAAATGCTCACTGAATGCTGCAACTCTCATCTTCAGAAAAATCAACCCCCACCAGAAAGGCAGTATAGTGTATTTTATTTATTATTTTTTCTGCTAATAATACTTCTGAGGTTTGGTAAGTAACTAAGAGGAAGGAGAGCTCCTTCTCGTCCATCCTGCTGCCGACAATTAAGAAACCTCAAAGTAATTTTTGAAAATGTCAGTCTCTCATTTAGCAAAAGGATAAATAATGAATGAAGCATAATCACTGTCCTGTGCTGGTGGTACAGCTTCGCGGTGTCATTAGTAAACTAACGGTATAATATCTTCGTGTCACAGTTTAATTATATCTTGTAATTAGTTTCAGCAATGGATTGCACAGAGTCAGGCCCCCTGAGCTAAACAAAAGGTAATAGAACTTTCAGAGCCCCTGCATAAATCAATTATGAAAGTGTCCTGCATTATTTGAGGCTTGTTTGCTGTAATTTTATGCACAAAGAAGAACTGATCTCTGCTGCCTGTGGAGGGCGAGTCACCTTACCAAATACTTGCCTGTATGAGTACATGTACTATATGAACACAAGCCCAACCTGCCCTATGCGTCTGTCAGTGCACGTTCAGCTGTGACCGTCAAGAATGGTTGCTGTGTGTGTATGTGTGGGGGAGAATGGGGCAGCGTGAATAATGATGTTCATGCCCTCGCACAAGTAGAAACACAGAAACACTATAACCAAAAGATAAGACTGCACTATGACATGTTTTTACAATGTGCTATCGGATTGTAGTGAAATTGCATGTTTCTGGCATGAAATTTCAACTTATATTCGTGATTTGTTAGATATTTCTGGTTTAAATACACCAGAAGTTTATCCTTTGAACAAACTGGAGGGTATACGTTTCCTTTAGCATCAAAAGGTATGAGAAGGAAGATGATGGTTCATTTATTTCTAGTCCTATATTACGGGGACACTCAGTTCAACTTTAGAAGACAGAGGACAAGGATATACATTTTCAGTACTTTTCAGGCCTCTCCTCAAACAGGTAGTCCACCAATGCCCCTCCTTTCTGCTCCACCCACAGCAAAATAAGTCTCCTTGCACTTGCACATCATCTTCCCCACCTCCCCTCACAGCCTGCCTGACCGATGAGCTGCCAGCACCATATTCTCTGCCTGCTGACTTCACTTTCCTACACAGAAACATTCTGTATTTGTTCTCATATCCCAAGCTATAACACTGGAAATGAGATAATTTCAAGGGAGAATGGTTGCCTTACTTGGATTTAAATTTATAAAGGAAGAGAACAACATTTTACAGTTCAGATTTTGTATTTTTATTTTACTTGTTTATTTCTTGTTAGTTTTATAGTTTTAATGATCATTCTCAATTACCATCCATTCTCCTACATCCCTCTTTCTATCTCTCTAGCTGGATACTTCTATGGCTTCCTTTACTCCAGTGTCTGAACGCCTGAATCATCTGTCCTTCAATGCCCTTTGTCTCCCCAGCTGGTTGGTGCTGGTAGCTGCACAAGTAATGTCAGTCTGTGGGGATGGACAAGGAGAATCTAATCAGTCGACGTGTCTAATTTTGACCCAGCCAAGATCTGAAATAGCAAAATGTGGCTCAGAGCCAAAGTAAGGTGATAGCCGTAGGTTACCCAATCTATGTGAGAGAGTTTGGGATCCCTGCTGTGGGCAGCAGAGCGGAAGTGTGGGGCAGAATCTGAAAGGTGCCAAAACATGTAATCATCTCAGTTCTGTCAAGCTGTAAGGCACGCTGGGGTCTTGGTTCAAAGCCCTCTCATCAAGTCTGCCTGGAAAGTGAGTCTAGTGGCATGCTGGCTTTTCTGTTTATACAACAACTTACAAGTTTAAATGAAAAACTGCTTGAAAATCAGCCTGAATCCTCCCATTGTGAGCCCTTCAGCACATCTAACAAAAGAAAAAGCCCAAGCTAGGGGAAAAAAGAAAAAAGTCCACTCTTCAGACTGGTGTGCTGCAATCTGGCTGGTTGCTATGGAGACATGATGACTTGTTCACATGGCAACATACCTTAGGTCCACTATTAAAATGATGAGAATGAACTGGGTTGCATTAAGGATAGCACCCTGTATGCTAACAAAAGTCATCCTCTGCAGCAGGAGCTGGGCCAGGCACTGGCAGAGAGGACAAATGAAGACAAGAACAAGGCTAAAGGCTACAGTATGTGGAGAATTAGGGGGGAAATGAGCCAAAGGATGCAAGAAGCACAAATATAACTCCTGCTCTGTATCTGAAAAGAGGGTACAGATGCATAGAGGGCAGCTGAAGTTTTATTTTGATACATTTGCCTTCACAAGCTGGAGGACAGTATCAGTACTCAATAACACAGTTAAGAGAGGGCTGGACTCTTGACAAATAAACCCTGCAAAAGAATGCAAAACAAAATAAAATAACCCCAACTGCCCCCCAAAAGCTACCAAATGAACGCACAGTAGCTTCCCTCTTTGCAAAACTGATAGTGTTAAAAATAGCTATTGCAGCAGTTAGGTGCAATCAAGTAGTTTGCCACTTTTCTTCAAGCCTATCATCTACACAGAGCAGTAGATCATGAAGCATTTATTTAGAGGAATGGAAGTTCAAGACTGCAATATATGCATCATCACAGCAATACCATTGGGGAGTTTTCTGTGATGCTCTTATTTTAACTTTAAAATGGTGAAAACTCTTCTTTCCTGATGATGTTGCAAATGGCTTTAATTGTAAGAAAACACCATTCTAGTATCCTTCATCATGGTGCTAAGAGGACAGGATGCATCACTTTGGTTTATGTAGCATATAGGTTATACAACAGGCAACTGAGGATCTGCTGATACCATATCCCATGAAACTGAATTTTGGGTTACCAGTGTCCCTTTTATATATACCTGCCTGTTTGCCTAAGTATTCAGGTTTTCATATGGGAGTCAGCAACAAAGTATCCTCCCCTTTCTCACAGATTTAAATATTATTTTAAACTCAAAATGAATATAAGGCTAATAAACAAGGTCTGGTGATTTGAAATTGCCAAACACAACCTACTGTATGCTTGTTTCACTATTCACGAAGAACACAATAAAGTCATATTCATAATGTCACCTGAACACATATACATGTACACTCACTCTTCCAATTTATGTCGGTAGATATTGTCTCAGCACACTGTTCTGCATTTTGTTAATGAATATTTTATACCGCCTGCCCTGGGGATCTCTACGTTCCTTTTAAGAATATGATATAGCTCCTGCATCTTTTATTCTTAAACTTCCTCTGCAAGGTGGATGTGCACCCAGCCTATTCCCCAGGAAGTGATCTATTACAGATTTGGCATCATTATATGAGTCATTGCTAAATATCTGGCTCTGGAGGCTGCTGAAGGCTCCTAGGCCTGAGGCTATGAAACCCTCATGTTTCCACAAGATGTCACAACTGCAATGGGATCTTTTTATCTTTACTACTGCCAAAATCTCAGCTTTGTCCCATTCCCTGAAACACAGTGGGCAGTAATGGGCTCATAAGGACGGGAAATGGTATGTGGAAAAAAGGAAACATTCTGGCATCTATCTAGCTATCAAGACAGCTGTTCTCATGTTCTCTCCTGAGGAGCAAAATAACTACAAAGTATATGAAATTGTTAAGCACATAAAAATCCCTGAGGTGGGCTGAGACAAAAACTCAGGATTTTCCAACCAAAAGGCACCAACGCACCACACCTCACATTTCATTTGCTGCTTCACTTCACTCTGCACATAGCCACGGTGAAGTTTGACTTTTCTGGGTAAGCAAGAAGCATTAAACTCTCTGTACACATCTCTCTAAAAACGAGAAGGGCTGACCTGCCCATCCTCCTCGTTGAGAGTGTACAGTGACGGTCTATGGGGAAGGGGCAGGTTAACAGGAGAAAAGGATGACATCAGCGGGAAAGCTCAAAATGGAACAGAACTCATCAGAAACTTAACAAGTGCATTTGTGCATTCCTAGCTTGTAGTGGCTTTCCACACAATGCAGGGTAACAACCACTTTAAGGCAAATACTGTAGTCTGATATGACAATCACATAACAGAGATAGAGATGCTATAGTCATGCTGGCTTGACAGGAGTATCAAAATCCAAATACACAGGTGAAATTTGCATTCTGAGGATGAAGCAGAGGGCAAAATATAATAGATTCTATACTCACTAATAACCTGGGCTCCCTGCTCTGAATTGGCTGTCAGTTATTAGGGATGTACACAGATGCTAATATTTGTCATTCTTGTATTTTTGGCTCCTTGTCTTTTATTTATTTTTAACTCCAAAAGGCTTTTTAACCATTTAGGAACCTGATATAACGAGATGTGGTGTAAGCACAGTATTCCATTTTCTGGCAGCTGGAAATACTATGAAGCGGCCATATCTTTTATTATTTCAGTTCCCTAAATGACTCCCTGAGGGAAAACACAAGTGAAAAACAAATGCAGATACTGAGATTCATAGATTCACAGACTCCAAGGGCAGAAGGGACCATTGTAATAATCTAGTCTGACCTCCAGTATAACACAGGCCAGAGAATTCCTCCAAAATAATTCCTACAATCTATCTTTTATAAAAACATCCAATCTTGCTTTAAAAATTACCAGTGTTAGAGACTTTGCCATGACCCTTGGTATATTGTTCCAATGGTTAATTACCCTCACTGTCACAAATGTATGCCCTATTTCCAGTCTGAATTTTTCTAGCTTCCAGATCATTATATCTTTCTCTTCTAGACTGAAGAGCCCATTATTAAATATTTGTTTTCTATGTAGCTACTTATAGACTGTAATCAAATCATCCCTTAACCTTCTCTTTGTTAAGCTAAATAGATTGAGCTCTGAGTTCATCACTATAAGGTAGGTTATCTAATCCTTTAATCATTCTTGGGGCTCTTCTCTGAACCCTCTCCAACTTATCAACATCCTTCTTGAACTCTGGACTCCTGCACTGGACACAGTATTCCAGCGGTGTCGCACCAGTGCCAAATTCAGAGGTAAAACTACCTTTCTACTCCTACTCAAGATTTCCCTGTTTATGTATCCCAGGATTGCATTAGCTCTTTTCACTATAACATTGTACTGGGAGCTCAAGTTCAGCTGATTATTCACCATGACTCCCAAATCCTTTCCGGAGTCACTGCTTCCTAGGATAGAGTCCATCATCCTGTAAGTATGGCCTGCATTCCTTTCTTCTTAGATGTATACATCTAGATTTAACCAAATTTAAAGTATATTGTTTGCTTGTGCCCAAGTTTATCAAGAAATCCAAATTGCTCTGTATTGGTGACCTGTCCTCTTCATTATTTACCACTCCCCCAATTTTGGGGTTATCTAAAAACTTTACCAGTGATGATTTTCTGTTTTGGAGGCAAGTTTGGAGTTATTTATGTTTGTGTCAAGCCTGAAGTCAGAGCTTCACTGTTATTCAGGGAGTGATCATCAAGGTTTAATATAAATATTTAAAACCATCAATATAAATAATACAGGATCTCTTCAACAGAAGGACCACATGTTGTTTTCTGGCCTGTTTTGGCAATTTGGCTTAGCAGGGGTGGAAGTGCTGAATGTCAGAGGAACAATCTTAAGAGCACACAGGAGCAGGACTTTTTTCGCTGACGTCACAACGTTCTCTCAACATGGGGAAATGCATCTGCGACAACTGTCAGGGTGAGGGATCCAGAATTTGTGTTTCCTTTTTTGTTTCCACAACATATGACTGTCTTGGATGGTGTATTGGAGCTTTTCATACTCTGCTGACTTTGATCTGACTTGTTGCGTATTTACTGTAAATTATGCTTTCAGTTTATGTTTGTTAAGATGCCCAGAGGCTACTGGCCATTGGCATTAAACACTACTATTATTTTATTAACAGAAAGTGAATGTAAAGAAAGAAGCAAATAAAAAATGAAAGATGAGACAAGCAGTTTTCTGCTGTCAAGAAACACCTCGACTCATCCCCTCTTTCCCCATCAAGATGCCTTCACTGAAAATGGCCAGCCTTGGATTAACTCTATCTAGGAACTGGAGAAATCATTCCAGAGATTCTGGAAGTGGGGCATACCTCTCAATCTGTCCTGGCCTAAAGGGAGACAAAAGCCCTGCAAGAGGGGCCCAGGAAAAAAAACAATATCACTACTTAAAAATATTCATCCTGTATTCCAGCAATTAGGCTGTTGTGATGATGAAAGGCATGATTTACACAGGAGAAAATCACTATAATTAATATGCCACCTTTTAATAATCATCCTATATAGGTGCATGTCAATATTGTTACAAAGAAATATAAAAAACCTCACAAAAATGGAAATAGATATTTACCTTGCACATCTGCAACCAATTCCTTACTTGCTGTATTTTCTCCATGGAGAAGCAATTCAAGATAGCTACTGCCATGTGGTAATTTTTAAGGTATGGTTAAGATGCATTTCTCCTTCAATGGGAAACCACACAGATGACAAGACACAATGACCCAAGTTGATCTCTGGGGTAAATCCACTGACATGTGTGGAGTTGTTACCTGGGATAAATTTGGTGGAGTAGGTGCTGACATCTTTAATCTGAACCTTCTTTATGACCAACTCAGACATGGCAGATACAGGCAACTAGTACTGGAAAACATTTAGCTGTTGCTAAATGAAAATGTTCTAAATAACTGCTACAGCAGTATCTTATATTCTCTTTGCTTGATTTCACCAAAGTTAGTTTATTATAGATATTTTGTTTTCTTGTACTGTTATTAGAAGCACATTTTCAAACTACTGATATGACCATAGTTGTGTGAGTATATCACAAACCCACTGAAGTGTTATTAGTAGGGTAATAATTTCACTAAAGTATTATTATAATTCCTGCTGAAATGAAAATTAAAACAATTAATATATCCAAATTATACTGAAAGGTTTTGAGGAATTTATTTTGTTCTGTCCGTGTAACACTGGGGTTGGTTTATAACAATGACATGTAGCTCTTATACCGTATTTTTATTCAAGGATCTCAAAATGCTTTTCAAAAGTATCATTTCCCCTAGTTTGCAGATGGGGAAATGGAGACAGCGTTCTAAGAAGATTTGCACTAGAGTAACTACACTGATGTGGTTACACTGATGCAAGTATTCTCAATGTACCGAGAAGCCAGTTGTTACTTGTGATGGAAGTAGAATTTTGCCCTTTTCAGAGTCTGACACAGAAGGGTAGAGGACAGAGCTTGTGCCCTCTGTGCCAAGTAGAAGATTTTGCAACAGAATTAAAGCCACAAGACCACAACAGCCCAAACCAGAACAGACGCATGATTGTGCTACAATCTTCACTTTTCCCTCAGCAAAGCGAAGCATCAGGCATAGAGAAAAAATGATTTTTAGTGCCATTTCAGTTGCCTGATATACACAGAGACCACTACAGTGGAAATAAATAACCCAGTTATGATTCTTTCCTTCCTTTTCCCAATGAATTAACAGGTGACTTCATTAGTTAACACTTTTCACTGGTGACAATGACAGGTAATTACAGACAGTCCTACTATGCAGACCTACCCAATCTCTTTTTAAAAATGGTTACAATCAATGAATAATCCTACTATTAAAAAATAATGCCTACAAAAGGGTGGAATAGTGGGACAGAGTTTGCTGGTGCTTTGATTCTTATACTTAATCATGATAAACTCTGTTATCAATAGGTCCCTTTTTGAGGAATTTCAGCTCAACACACTTGTAGGAAGTTCACACCTGTGAAGGGAAACTATAAGTTTCCAGAATGCATCTGACGAAGTGGGTATTAGCCCACGAGAGCTTATGCTCTAATACTTTAGTTAGTCTTTAAGGTGCCACAGGACTCTTTGTTACTTCTGCAGTTCCAGACTAACACGGCTACCCCTCTGATTCTATGAGTTTCCAGGTGAAAAAAAAAGTGTTTAAACAATCCCTTCTCACTCCACTCGCATGTCGACTTTATTTTCAAGTTTCACTCAATGATGGAGTTGTTTCTTAGCTTCTTGTGTGCTTAGCCATTTAATTAAAACAATCCATATTGAATTCATGTCCAGATGTCTTGACCGGCAGAGGTAGATCCTCATTGGCATGCCAGCTGCTCAAAGAACAACACAGCCCCTTGCATACTAATCAGAGGAGAAGGCAGTGATTCATCAGCCTACAATACTGCTCCAGCATCTACAAGCATTTATGACATGTAATTGGTGGTGCATAAGCAAGCCAGGCCACATTAAAAACCCTACATATAGTCAGAGATAAAAATTAATGACTTTTGCTTTGTGTAATCCTGCATGCATTGGTGGGAAAAAGAGGGGGGTTGGGATTAATGGGTAAATCTAAGTAGGCACAAAGGAACAAAGGTTTTCCTGGTCTTGTTTACATAGCGAACAATAAAAAACCCCACAAGTGACAAGTTATGGGAAAGGCAAGTGAGAATTTTCGGCACGAGTGAGTTGGAAGACTGCTTGCAGTTCATTATGAATGCAGAATTTCCATACTCATTATTCTGAAACAAACCTCCTTAGCAGGCTCTTCTGGGACCATGGCAGCAGTTCTGATTATTCATCTTTCACTAGACTTGAGGTTGTCATTATTAGGGTTGCACAGAGCTGGCTGCATGTCATGCAGGACAAGGAGACAACAGCCACATCAGGAGGAGCAGCCAATATTTAATGAAACCGGAGCAACTGGAGTGGGGGAGTGTCAGGGTCACAGTGGGCCAGGGTTGTAAAAACAGGGAGGGAGAAGAGGAAGGTAAATCAAAGAAAAAAGATACATACTTACATCATGTGTTGCATTTATTACTGCAGCTTTTGCAGACCCAGTTCCCTTCACAGCATCCTAACAACTGACTTCTGTAGCCAATGTGTCATGTGAAGCCTCTTAATGTCATACATCCCTCATGCTACCCAATAATGGTTACAAACATTTGAACACATTTTTAAAGAAAACTATCACTTTTCTATTTCTTACGCTTTCTTGGCAAATCTATAATCTCAGTATGTTACATCTATCAAGGAACAATAATGCAATCAGAGTTACCCAAGTCTTCCTTCTACTCAGGGTTTATCCAAGTGACAGACACAGGAAGGCAATGAAAGAGCATGGGATTTTAATGGTAATGTTCGTATTCTGACAGAGGTTACTGCAATACTTTTCTAAAAGCTTTTCCTTCCTTATACAGCTCCCACACCTGTTGAATGTTAAGCCTCGTTAATGTATTTCTCCAGACATCTGGCACAAAAACCCTTTAGTTTTTTACTGTTTTTCCCTTAAGGGAGACAGAAGGCTAACTTCTCTGCTTGTGTAAATGGGCAAAGTTCTAATAACTTCAATAGAATTCAGCACATTTCACTGGCAGAGAATTTGGCCCATGATTTTTCTCTCTGTGATTTAGAGGAGCAATCATTAACAAGGCATCAGTATGTTCTGTTATAGAAACTGGTACTTACAGTTTCCATATCTTCACCTGGCCTCCCCTTCTGTTCTCTTCCACTCACCAATACTTAGCCAGTCAAGGAAATGTGTGTGTAGCCACTACTTGAATGGAAGTTTCTTGTCTGTGGTTGAGGAAGACTCTTTTAGGAAATATTACACTTTTTCTTGAGTCTTCAACTCTTCCCTAACTATCAGTCTGTGGCTGAGAAATCATTTGCTAAAACAAATACTGTGATCATGACAGGATTTTAAAATGACAACAAATGGTGCAGGCCTTGATTCTGTATTTAGCTGAAACAGGTCACCAGTCCCACAACAGATATTGACACTGGTACAGAGAAAGAGGGCTCTTTCTGAATCACTACCCTCTCTCCCTGGAACAGCTGAGTTTTCCTTAGAGTCTCTCAGATAGATACTAATCAGACCCAACCCAGCCTAGTTTCCTAGATGTGACAAAATCCCAGACTGAGTTGGGATCCACTTTCACAAGCAGCATTTACTCTTCACTGGGGATCAGGAATAGACCCCACTGAAGACCAGGGTTAAAAGTGACAGAAAGACAAAATTCTGTGTATCCAGAAAATATATCAAATCAGGTTAGGAGTCAGAGAAAAAACATCTGTCAGCACACACTACCAGGTCAATTCATTTTATAAGATCACTAACTTTTAAGATGCAGGGTTTTCTCTGCTAGTCAATGTCACCATCTCTAAAAAAGATAAGGGGCAATTTCTACACACTAGCCAAAATGTTCAAATACTTGAGCAGGTGCACATAGCCACCTGATCTTCACCTAGGGCTTGAGGGGCACTAGGCACCCAGTGAATCTTCAAAGCTAGAGTTTGGCTGGGCATGAATTACCTGAGAGCTCACTGAGTGGGCTCCGAAAGGTCTCAGGAAAATTTCCTGAAGGCTGAGCATAGATATCCACTAACTTCATATTAGTGTATGTAAATTGTGTATTTACATATACCAATCAGGCCTGGATGTCCCATAATAACTGGTGTAAAAGCAAGCTCTTTTCAGACACCACTGGAGAGCTGCCAATCCTCAGAATTTGGGGCAGAGTGGGTGATGAGGGGAATGGCAGAGAAGTCAAGGGCATGACAGGATGAACTGTGAGCGAGCACTCGCAAACCCTCTCTGCCCACACAGAACAAGGGTGATGAATATAGTAAGAATACCTAAATACCGGCAGTAGGCCAGACAGGAGGTTCAGTCCTACTCTCCTCCCCATGTCTATGTGCCTGTATGGTTTTCAAGATGGAGGTTGACTCCAGTGACATAACTCAGGGACCTGTACATAACATGGCCATAGTACAGACACACTTTAGAACTTGCAGGTGATTGCAGGCAGCAGCAAGTGTTAATCAGATTCTGTACAGATTAGAAATTGATATACTGGAATAGTCAGGTTTAATTTGAAGTATAATTTAACCCCATCACCTCCAAAGAGAGGTTTAATCTCATCCCTGAAACTAAAGATTGTAAAGCTAGTTGAGAGAGTATTTTAGCTTTCCCAACCCTTTAGGCCCTCAGAAAACAGCAGGGGAGGTGCTGGGACATATGAAAACAGAAAATCATTCTTACTGGCAGACAGCTGAGCAGAAACTCAGAGTTATCAGTTGTGTTTAAGCCCAATTTCTGTGTTACCACATTGGCTTTGCAAACCCTGCCCTCTATTTATCTGTTACAGTAGTTATTTTTGCAGAAATATTTACTAAGGGTGCACAACAGAAGGAAAAGTTGTGGCTGTATCCGCTCTTAACAGTATGGTTTATTTAAAGCTGGGGTTCTGTAGAGCAGCTAGGTAAAAGAGGATTCAATTACCCTTTGTAGATTAAGGGCCTGAACACTGTAAAACTCATAAGCCTGTGTATGCTAAGCAAGAACTTTAACTGCCATAGGGGTTTTCATTAGATCTTTCGCGAAGACACAAAAAAGACTTAAAACTTTTGATATTTAAGTGTTGTTTTTTTCACAAGCTGACATATTATCGAACTGTTTCTGAGGCACGGGACTGATATAAAAAGATTAATAAACTGCATCTTACATGGCCAGTATGTTTCTTCTATCTATCCATCTACCTCTAATGGACCTTTCATTGTGATGTCCAGGCACAATTCCCAATTACACATAATTACTATTTCTATTTTACTAGACTTCTCTCACTAGAGGAACTCCGTCTTACAAAGTCCCTTACAAAGTCATTTTCCCATATGCTGGGAATGGACGTAACACCCTCCATCTTACTACATCCTAACTGCAGCTACTTCGTTCACAAGGTATCCCTAAAACACGGGCTCGAAACAAGGAGCACCAGCACTGTCCATTCCAAGTGAAGGTGACAGAAGGTGGAGTCGAATTTGCATGAAAGCACCCCAATCTGGTTTCACATCAGGATCAGAGCTAGAGCGGGAGGGTTTTCCACATTTCCCTCTAAGCTGGAGACCATTTTCTGATGATCAGACTCAATCCTTTCTCAAATTTATTTTCCAGTCTCTCTAGCCTTAGAGGAAAAACAAAAATTTCAGTCTGAAATATAAACTAGAAATATCTCCTGTAGTCAAATGTAGATGCTCCAAGGTGATCTGCTTCACTCACAGAGCTCTAGTGCTTATCAAATTTACGAAACCACTGACAACTCCTGCTGGATTTTAAAAATGCAACAAGAATGTTTTCTTCAGCACAGAGTTCTTGAGAGCTGGGATTTGCTTCATATTGTGCAGTGTCCAATCCCTAAGACGTGCTTGGGAATCACCAATGAGGGAAGAGGGTAGAAGATTGATTCTAAATGATTGCTGGTTCAGATGATCATTTCTTAAGACACTATGCCTAGTTCTCCACTGCTTTCATATCGTGTAACTATTTAACATTGTACAAAGTGAATGAAAAATGCTACTGTACCAGAGAGGTAGTATTTTACCTCCACTTTGCATGGACATAATTGACTAAACAAGACGCAAGGCAGTGGTAAATCTTAAACAGTGTTTCTTCTTTTACCAAGCACATTGATTTGGATTTTACATATGTCCGGCTCTCGACTGGTAGATAGTTCATTGTTCCATTATGTCTTAAAACCAATATGCCTTTTTCTGATTTCTCTCCCTCTGTTTGATTAAGATTCCTTCTCTCACATGGCGGTTCCCTTCCCAGCCAGCATATTAGCTCATTAACAAATGATACTGCTCGTTTCTGGTGAACAGTGGGTGAACAGGAGCTAGCAAACAGGAGTAGCAAACAAGGGAGTTTTGCAAGGGAGTTCTCCAGCTGAAGAAGGAGTGACTAAGTGATGCTTAGGGTGAATTTGTTGTCTGTTCGTTGTGTGCTTGCCATGTGCTTGGTTCCTTGAAGTTTATAGTGTGGTCTGTTGCGGGCAGGGGGAGGGGAGGAGGGCTGTGTGCTGAGCCTAGCTACCTGCTAGACAAGACTACGAGCTTCTTAACAAGGCCCTAGCCTGCCATCCTTTGATCCCAATCCCTTTAGGATCTCTCAGCAAGGGAGAGGGGCTAACTTAAGGAGCAGAGCCAGCTCCTAAGTTACCAGAGGAGCTAGCGAACAGGAGAGTTGCAAGAAAATTTAGAGAGGGAGCATGAGAGCCAGACCCACTTCATATTCTCTGAACTAAGGCCAATAAATGCTTTCCCACCACAAACAAAACACAACCACCCACCCATGCAAGAGTCAAAATAATGCAGGCCAAAGTCCAGCAGCAGAATGGGGTCCATCCAGTTTATTGAACTGAATGCAGCATGCACAATTGCCTTGGTGGAAGCAGCTCATGGCCCTCAGAGACCAAGTATGGACTTTTGAGACCAGTGTTGCTGAACTATAGGAGCTAAGGGAGATAGAAAAAGACTTTCTGGGACACCCCAGAGTAGTCCCACGCCCAGTCTGACAGCCTCTGTGCTATGAGGAGGATGAAAGTCTCAAGGAAGGAGAACCTTAAGCTGGAGAAGAGGGAAACAATCCCAGAGTCGGGGCCCTCCTTCCAGAAGATGGAATAGTATGCTCTTGCATTAAGGATACCTCTCCAGGGAAGGGGATCCTGGTTATTAGGAAGAGAAGGCAATAGTAATGGGGGGTTTGCTCATTAGAAACATAGACAGTTGGGTTTGTTATGACCAGGAGAACCGCATGGAGACTTGCCTGCTGGGTGAAGATTGTAGACTTCTCAAGACATCTAGATAGTGTTATGTGCAATGCTGGGAAGGAGCCAGTGGTTGTGGTGCATGCAGGTACCAATAACACAGGGAAGGATAGGAGAAAGGTCTTGGAGGCTAAATTTTGGCTTCTAGGTAAGAGATCAAAGTCCACAAACTTCATGGTAGCATTTTCTGAAATGCTTCCAACTCCCGGTGCACAGCCAGTTAGACAGGCAGAAATGCAGAAGGTTGATTTCCTTTTTTTGTGGTTTGGGTTCTGTAGTTTCACATCAGAATGTTGCTCTTTTAAGATTTCTGAAAGCATGCTCCATATCTAGTCCCTCTCAGATTTTAGAAGGCACTTCAGACTCTTAAACCTTGCGTCAAGTGCTGTAGCTATCTTTAGAAATCTAACATTCGTACCTTCTTTGCGTTTTGTCAGATCTGCAGTGAAAGTGTTCTTCAAATGAACAACATGTGCTGTGTTATCATCTGAGACTGCTATAATATGAAATATAGGGCAAAATGCAGGTAAAACAGAGAAGGGAACATACAATTCTCCTCGAAAGGAGATGAGTCACAAATTTAATTACCACATTATTTTTTTAGCAGGTGTCAACAGCATGGAAGCGCGTCCTCTGGAATGGTGGCCAAAGCATGAAGGGGCATATGAATGTTTAGCATATCTGGCATGTAAATACCTTGCAATGACAGCTACAAAATGCCACGTGAACGCCTGTTCTCACTTTCTGGTGTCATTGTAAATAAGAAGTGGGCAGAATTATCTCCCATAAATGTAAACAAACTTGTTTCTCTTAGCGATTGACTGAACAAGAAGTAGGACTGAGTGGACTTTTGGCTTTGAAGTTTTACATTGTTTTGGTTTTGAGCATATTTATATAACAAAAAAAATTCTAAATTTGTAAGTTGCACTTTCATGACAAAGAGATTGCACTACAGCACTTGTATGAGGTGAATTGAAAAATACTATTTCTTTTTTTAATCATTTTTACACTGCAGATATTTATAATAAAAAATAAACACTTTGATTTCAATTACAACACAGAATACAAGAAATGAAAATATACAAAAATATGCAAAATATTTAATAAATTTCAATTGGTAGTCTATTGTTTAACAGTGTGATTAAAACTGCGATTAATCGTGATTCATTTTTCTAATCATGATTAATTTTTTTGAGTTAATTGCATGAATTAACGGGAAGTAATCAACAGCCCTAATAGGCACATATAACAGATCATCTGACCAGGATGGTGGTGATGATGGAGAAATGCTCAGGGAGACTAGAGAGACTACAAAAACAGAAAACCCAATAATAATGGGGGTTTTCAACTATCCCCATGTGGACTTGGGGCATGTCACCCCAGGATGGGATTCAGAGATAAAATTTCTAGACACCATTAATGACTGCTTCTTGGAGCAACTAGTTCAGGAAGCCATGAGGAGAGAGGCAATTCTTGATTAATCCTCACTGATTCGCAGTGGCTAAACTGCACAATAACGGTTACCATAATGTAGATGGGAAAACAACCAAGGAAACCCACTACAGCAGCATTTAATTTCAAAAAGGCAAACTACACAAAAATGACAAGGCTAGTTAAATGAACATAAGAAAGAACAGCCACACAAGTGAAATGCCTATAAACTGCATGGGGACTTTTAAAAACACCATAATAGATAAATAATAAATAATAAATAATAAAACCACCACAAACTATATGTAGCCCCCAAAATTAAAAATTAAAAAAACTCCAAAAAAACAAAACGAGAGGACCAAACCCCGCCCCCCCGGCATCATGGCTAAACAACAGAGTAAAAGAGGTTGATAGAGATAAAAAAGACATCTTTTAAAAATTGAAAGTCAAAGCCATTGAGAAAAATTGAAAGGAATATAAACTTTGTCAAGTCAAGTGTAAAGTTATAGTTATGCAGGCCAAACAGAATTTGAAGTTTAACTAGTAAATACACACACACACACAAAATCAACAAAATTATTGTAACTATATCAGAAGCAGGAACATAAGAACATGATAACAGCCATACTGGGACAAACCAAAACTCCATCTAGTCCAGTGTCCTGTCTTCTGACAGTGGCCAATGCCAGGCACTCCAGAGGGAATGAACAGAACAGGTGATCATTAAGTGATCCATCCCCTGTGGCCCATTCCAAGCTTCTAGCAAAGAGACACTAGGCACACCATCCCTGCGCATCCTGGCTAACAGCCATTGATGGACCTATCCTCCATGAACTTCTCTAGTTCTTTTTGAACCCTATTATAGCCTTGGCCTTCACAACATCCTCTGGAATGGTGTTGCACACGTTGACTGTGCGTTGTATGAAAAAATACTTCATTTTGTTTGTTTTAAACCTGCTGCCTAATAATTCCATTTAGTGACCCCTAGTTCTTGTGTTATGAGAAGGAGTAAATAACACTTCCTTATTTACTTTCTCTACACCAGTCATGATTTTATAGACCTCTATCATATTCCCCCTTAGTCATCTCCTTTTCAAGCTGAAAAGTCCCAGTCTTATTAATCCCTCCTCATACGGAAGCCGTTCCATACCCCTAAGAATTTCTGTTGCCCTTTTCTGAACCTTTTCCAATTCCAATATATCTTTTTTGAGACAGGAAGACCACATCTGCACACAGTATTCAAGATGTGGGCATATCTTGGATTTATACAGAGGCAATATGATATTTTCTGTCTTATTATCTATCCCTTTCTTAATGGTTCCCAACATTCTGTTTGCTTTTTTGACTGTCACTGCACATTGAGTGGATGTTTTCAGAGAACTATCCACAATGACTCCAAGATCTCTTTCTTGGATGGTAACAGCTAATTTAGACCCCAACATTTTATACGTATTGTTGGGATTACGTTTTCCAGTGTGCATTACTTTGCATTTATCAACATTGAAATTCATCTGCCATTTTGTTGCCCCGTCACCCAGTTTTGAGAGATCCTTTTGTAACTCTTCAGTCTTTGGCAGGAAGCCTGCCACATGATCAGTGGGGCCACAGACTTTTGAGATGCTAAAGGTGTACTCAAGGAAGAGAAAGTTGATGTGGAAAAGATAAATGAGTTCTTTGTATCCATCTTCACTGCCAAGGATATGAGGGAGTGTCTCATGTCTGAGCTATTCTTTTTAAGTGACATGTCTGACGAACTGTCCCAGATTGAGATGTTAATACAGGAACTTTTGGAACAAATTGAGAAATTAAATAGTAATAAGTCATGAGGACCAGATGGTATTTGCTATAAGTTCTGAAGGAACTCAGATATGAAATTGCAGAACTACTATCTGTGTTATGTAACCTATTACTTAAATTAGCATCTGTACAAGATGACTGGCAGGTAGCTAATGTGATGCTGACTTTCAAAAAGGCTCCAGAAGTGATCCAGGCAATTAAGGGCCAGTAAATCTGACTTCAGAACAAGGCAAACTGGATGAGACTCTAGTGAAGCACAGACTTAGCAGACACACAGATGAATACTATATGTTGGGGAAGAGCCAACATAGCATTTATAAAGGGATATCATGCCTCACCAATCTGCTAGAAGTTTAAGAGGGCTCAACAAACACGTGGACAAGGGTGATCTGGGAGATATAGTGTACTTGGACTTTCAGAAAGCCTTTGACAAGGTCTCTTAACCAAATTAAGCTGTCATGGGATAAGAAGGAAGGTCCTCTCAGGGATCAGTAACTGTTTAAAAGATAGGAAACAAAGGGTAGGAATAAATGGCCAGTTTTCATGATGGAGAGAAGTAAATAGCAGAGTCCCACAGGGATCTATACTGAGACCGTTGCTGATCCAAATATTCATAACTGATCTGGAAAAAGTGGTAAACCCCTTCCTCCAAGCCCCATCCATCTCTTCCCACCACTGCTCCGCCCCAAACCCTGCCCCCACTCCACCTCTTCCTCCAAGCTTCCACCCCCATCGTGCCTCTTCCCATCCCCATACTATCCCTGGCCCGCCTCTTCCGGCACCATCCCAAGGTCATTCTGTCCCTGCTCCTCTCTCTCCCTCCTGCGGCTCTTCCATGCCACAGAACAGCTGTTCTGTGGTGTGCGGGAGGCCCTGGGAGGGCAGGGGAGGAGCTGATCAGTGGGGCCACTAGCAGGTGGGAGTCACTGGGAGTAGGGGAGGCGTTTGGCTGCTGGTAGGTGCTAAGCACCCACTAACTTTTTTCCATGGGTGCTTCAGGATCCACTATTAGGAAAGGAACAGATCATGAGACAGAAAATACCCTACTGTTACTATCATAATCCATTGTATGCCTACATCTTGAATAATTTGCATAATTCTGGTGGTCCCATCTCAAAAAAGATTGATTAAGATTGAAAACGGTACAGAGAAGGGCAACAAAAATGATTAGGAGTATGGAACAACCTCCATATGAGGAGAGACTAAAAAGACTGGGACTGTTCAACTTGGAAAGAGATGACTCAGGGGAGATATGATAGAGGCTATAAAACCATGAATGGTGTGCAGAAAGCAAATAGAGAAGTTTTATTTATTCCCTTCAGATAACAAAAAACCCAGAGGTCACACAATGTAATTAATAGGCAGCAGGTTTTAAAACAAACATAGGAAATACTACTTTACACAACAATAGTCAACCTTTGGAACTTGATGCCAGGAGGTATTATGAAGGCTAAAAGTAAAACTGGGTTCAAAAAATAATTATCTTAGTTTCTGGGGGCTAGGTCCATCAATGGCTATTAGCCAAGATGGTCAGTGACACAACTCCGTGCTTTGGGTGTCCCTAAACCTCTGACTGACAGGAACTGGGACTGGATAACAGGAGATGGCTCACTTCATCAATTGTGCTGTTCTATTCACTACCTCTGAGGCCTCTGGCACTGGCCACGGTCAGAAGACAGGATACTGGGCTAGATGGACCATTGATCTGACCCAGTCTGGCTGTACTTGGGTTCTTATATTCTTTCATTCTGGCTGGTTGAGAGAGTTTGGAAAACAGGTTTGTAATTTCGTAGCAAGCACCAACACTTCTACTTTAATCCAGTCAAAGTATTACTTGAAACACAGTGCTGTGCTCCAGGAGTTTCCTTGAGCTGTAGCGGTGTCCACACAGGATGCTACTGAGTGGCAAGTTTGTGCATTGTAGAGTCACACAGTGGCTTGATGCTCAGTAACTTGCTGTGTAGTCAAGCCATTAGTGTAATTAAAAATACACAAATTCCAGCACAAAGTCTTTCCCAAGGTTCTTGAGCACATCTAGCAAAAGATTCAACCGTCTCTTTCATGTCTTCTCAATAAGCCCTTACTGAGATGTGAGTAAGGGCTCTTTACCGGAAAAGATGTAGATCAGAAGAGGTGCAGATTTTCACAGCCTGCTGCAATCACGAGTAGTTTGTAGATGCAAGGCAACTCCTTATTTACAATCAGCAGCTTCCTCCCCACCCCTTCACCTTCTCACAAATGCAATAGAAAGAAGTTTCACAACAGGTAGTTGGTATGAGGATATCAGGGTACTGTCTCCATTGTTAGCTATGACAGGCTTCCAGCTCTGAGGGTGCTTAGTGATCTGTGAAGGACTTCTAGAAGATACATTTTTTCAATAAAATGAGAACTCTTGATAGTGAATATTTTTTCCAATGCACAATCTGTAAGGGAAGGTGTTTCCCTTTGCTAACACCCAAACCACAGCTTCAGAAACACTGCTGTGCAGTCCATAACAAGCTATTCTGCAAAGAAAGATGAAAGGATAAACAGCTCTTGAACATTTAGGCTGTGATATAAGACAGTGTTGCTCCACATAAGGAAGGAAGAGCTAGTGGTGGCATTAAGTGTTAACTGTCCAGGAATTGCTAAAAACTGCACATTAAACAGTAATCACTAGATAACCATCTCAGACAGGCAGAAAGAGAAGGAAAAAACCTGGCATACCTATCTTTAAAGAGAACAAGCAGATCTGAGTAATCCAATTTAGGGGAGATAAGAGTCTGCTGGTAGTATTGTCCTTTAACTGGACAAATGCCTTCGTTCAAGTGTCAACCCCAATCCTGGAGAGGTCAGCGCAATGGGCTTGCAGCCTAATGTACTCCTGAACTGGCTGAGTGGATTTCCAAACAAACACACAGGTCCAACGGAATTGATTTTCAACAGACCGTATTGGTCCCTAACGTAATTATCCTGCAGTAAGTCAGTTCACAGCAGCCCCTGCATTTAAAAGCTGCTGGTCAGCTAAGAGGAGAGGTTACAACCAGTGCCTCAGCTTCTCCTCCAAACACAGTTCCCTCTTCAATCGTTTAAAGAGCAATGGAATTTCTTTTGCTCTTTCTCAACTAAGAGTTGTTATGTCCCTGTTTAAAGAGGCCTACAGGGATATCAAAAGAAACTTTCCCTTCAGCTTTGTGTGCCAATGAAAATCAAGTCAGAGCTCTGTAACAGGTGAATTCCATTTACAAGAAACAAACAAATACAATCACACAAAGCTATTGCTACCCCACAACGAAAGTTAACCTCTTCCACTCCACAAAGGTTCCTGCAAAAGACAAACTAATACGCTCACACACAACCTATCTGCAGCTTCCTGAAGTAACATCATAATACAGTTTAGTGAGGCTAACACACTCTTAGGACTATCCACACAACCGTTAGGCTTTCAGACAAACACAAACTTTTTAGTCTTCTGGCTACCTGAAACAAAACACAAACCATCTTTCATACCGTTAGCCTGTCCTAACAGCACTATGGCCTTCAGCATCTTTGCTTGCCTGTTATTTACACAGACAACCAAACCTTAACTCTACCCTGTTCAAACAT
This sequence comes from Dermatemys mawii, assembly GCA_007922305.1. NCBI lineage: Eukaryota > Metazoa > Chordata > Testudines > Dermatemydidae > Dermatemys > Dermatemys mawii. Next base: position 34,672,012 of record ML677343.1, on the reverse strand, counting down.
AGTATAATACAACAACACAACACAACTTTTGGCCTATAAGCTCATAGAGCAAATCAAAACAACCAGTGTGGGCTACCTGAGCAGAAAAATCATTTCAAAGTACTTTAGTATATGGTACAACATACCACCCTCTATGAGTCTATGAGATCAGCACACAATTCCGTTCCAAAAGACTCAGCTCAGCCAGTCCATGTCTAAGAAATAATGTGGGACAGAAAAGCTCAGACTGAATTTCATTGACCAAGAACCATCTGATTTATATACCAATCAGATCCCAGCAAGCTGTTTGTTGAAAAGTATCTATCTATAAATATATATATACACATTTCTCTGTCTCGAAGGAGTGTGGGTCCAAATACGAATGTTGGAAGCCACTACAGGAGGAAACCCAAAAAGTCTGTAATTCTGGAACATGTGCAGGAAAAAAAGGAAAGAAATGCATGATCTTTACCAAAGGGCATTCTCCAGTGGCATTTCTAACACATCCTCATGTCAAGTAGCAACCCATAAATTATCTCCTCAAGATTTCCTCTATTTCACCAGCACAGGATGTTTGGAGAAACTGTAGGGGAGTTTTCAAAACCCATTTTTCTATCTTTAACTAATAGGTACCTTGCTGACACTATACACCACCGAGTGTGGAGAGTCACTGTTCTCCCGAAGTGTCATTCAGGGGCACTGTGGCCCACAATGTAGCGGTTTAAAGACATGACAGAGCCAAAAAGAAACACAGTACAGGCCCAAGACATGCAAGTTTATACACTATGTCCCAGCAAGATGCTTCAACCCAGTTCTGCAGGGACCATCCCTAGGACTGAACAGGAAATTCAGTCTAACTGGGTCTGTTTAGTCACTGGTCACTGTGATGAAACGGCTAACAAGGGAAGGCAGTTACTGACAATTGTGATATTTTTGTAATGTGGACATCTGTTCTCTAAGAACTGAAGTAAACCCCAGCAACTCATTTCACACACATACCGAACCGACATTACTTTTGCTTATTACTGAGCTGGGGTATTATTAAATCAGGGACCTAGAGATGAAGGGCTTTGTATCCACTAGCAAACTGAGTCACTTAGGGCTTGGTTACACTCACAGCTTTATAGCTGGTTTTGTTTATATCTGCCCTCGTATACAGGGATAGCGCTATAGCTTGTCCACACTGAGACCTGCCAGCAGTATAGCATGGCCACATTTGCAGCACTTGCAGTGGCATGGGAGTGGTGCATTATGGGCAGCTGTCCCAGTATTCAGCTGGATGCAACGTGCTTTTCAAATGAAGGAGATGAGGGGGAGCGTGTTGTGTGTATGCGGAGGGAGAGACCAAGTGGCTTTTTTTGCCTGCTGAGTGTGTCAGCAGAAGGTTTTTAGGCTTTGCATTTCAAAGACATTCTGCTTTAAACTCGCTCACAAGGTAAACATTTGCATTGCTGATTTACCGAGTTAAAGACAAGCTCTGAAAACGTACTTCGGCATTCTTCCAGCTGAGTTCAAAACAAAGGGAAGAGAGGCTTAATTGGCTTAAATGACTTAGGGGCATCTCCAGTAATCACTCAAAGCGCAGTATTGTTAATACCCATTCACACTGGAGATAATACGGAGCACTGAATACGCTATATCTGTTAATCCTCTGGGAAGGGAGGATTACCAGGACCGGTATAACTGTGGACTTATAGCGTTCTATGTGCCTTGCCAGTCTGGACAGGTAATGAGTTATAGAGCTCCTGGAGGCTTTATAGCTCTATAAAGTGCCAGTGTAATCAAGCCCTGAGTCCCTGTGTTTCAACATTTTCAAACATGTCCTAAGATTCCACTTCCTTTCCTGGGCTGTACACCTTTTTTAAAAATAAACAAGTACTTTTAATCAGTGTGGAAGTGCCAAAAAGGCCTTAACAGCTCCCCAATATTTTACAAGGTTCATATTTCTCTTGTGCTCCCCGGACTTTCCTTTTAAATTAGAGCTTCATGTACACAAAGTTGGAAGTTTGGTCTTGTACTGAACAAATCTGTGCAGCTGCACACTATTTCCAGCTAGGTGATGGACTGCAAGTCCCAAGTGGGTAGACAGAATCCATCTGCAGAATATTTTCTTGGATTAAATTATCTTTATTCAGGGGCAGAAAGATTTTCAACCCTTCTGAGCTGGCTACATCCATATTTCATCCCGTGACTCAGATGCTGCCTGTAACATCCCTTCCCTACTGCAAGTCTCAGTCTTATTTCCCTTTGCCTGTTTTCTCCCCAAAGTAGGAGTGAATGGGGCCAGATTCCAGCTGCATTTTTCAGCCTCTAATTAGCAGGCTCCAATTCATCACCCTGAGTATCTCCTGGCATCTGTGCTGAGATTCCCTGCTCATGCCTGGTAAATCGGTCTTCATTTAAAACCCTCTCTCTTACACCTAAATGGAAATCAATTCTGCAAGTTTAGCAAATAGTTAATTACTCCACAAAGAGGATTGATTGGCCTTTGATCACCAGAAAGCTCTGTAGTGCTATTAGTCTCTTTCATCTGTGATTAAACCAGAGAGAGAAAGAAACAAAAACTAAATTAGGCTTCTCCTGTTATCCTGCAAATATTTAATGATGGGATAATCTCCTAGAGGTGCGTTCAGGGGATACATGTTCAATCAGGAGCCAGCTTCAATTCAACCTTGAACCCAGATTCTGTCTCTGTGAAGAGACTGGCAAAGAACTTTATAAAGGAACAGAGCTTAGCTCAAATAGTCGTTTTGTACTACACACTCGGCCTTTTCTTCTTTCCCCTTCATATGTATGTTTTAATGCAGATAAAGGTTTTCCCAATGGACTTCTGACATGAATAATAACAACAGAAAAGCTTTTTTCATTCAGTTTTGGCTCCACTGACTCTCAGCAGGATCAGTCTGTGTCCTGTTGACTTACAGTATTGTACCGAGCTGGTTCCCCAAAGGACAGGATCCTCCCACTTCAGAGGAGCCTTTCACTGTTAATCCCCCCAAAATACTGTGATAGAGGAGAGTCAGGGAACTGGGGTAGAGTGCTTGAGGGAAGATATGTAAGCTCAGAGCTAATTGAGGCGTGGCTCCCTGTGGACTAGGGAAGCTGACGGCAGGTTGATTTGAACACCTGCGATCAATTAAGGCCCTGTTAAGAACCTAATAAAACCCCCTGCTTCAGGCAGACAGGGGAGGAGGATAGGAGTTTGGAGCAGTGAGTAGTTTGGAGGAGTTGGAGCAGTTTGGAGGAGAGTTTGGAACCAAGACCACCCAGACCCTAGGTAAAGAGACACCTGACCTGTGTAGAGAGAGAACAGGAAGCCCCACAAACTGAAGGGTAGGAGAGGGAAGTAGCCCAGGGGAAGGAATAGCTAATTCAGGTGGTTTGCCGCTATCCTCAGGGCCCCTGGGCTGGGACCGGAGTAGAGGGCGGGCCCGGGTCCCTCCCTCTCCACTCCCCCTCCTCTAGGATACTCGTGGGGCAGTTAATACCCTGTTCAGGGGCAAGAAATAGCTCCCTGAACCCCTCACAAGAAGAGACAGCGCGGGACCCATCATAATAGTGCCAGCAATCTGCCACAATACATAGACTCAAAACAAAGTAGAACGATTTGCTGTGCAGCAGCCTGTCTGTGCTGTAGCAGAAGCCATGGGAGGAAGCTCACAGAACTGACCCCCAAAACTGATCTGCATTTCTCGTAAGTGAACAGTGTTCCAGGTGAATTAAAGGTCTAGAGAATCTCCCCCGTGTGATGCTAGTGTAGACCTCATTAGACAATGACCAGCAAAATACCAAATTGCAGATGTGCTTGCCATCTCCTAACTATTCACTCTATGAATAGCCAAGCCTCATAAGAATTGTTATTTATTGCCCGCGACTGTATTCCACTAATGCCCAGAGGCCCCAATCAGGACCAGCACCCCATTTTGCTAGATGCTATCCATACACAATTTAAAGGATAGTATCTGCCCCAGAGTTTATACTTCCAAGGAAACTGTGGAAATAAGAACTCATTTCTCTTTTTCTGCATTTAGAGAGTGGTTATCAGTGGTTCAGTCAAGCTGGAAGGGCATATCAAGCGGGATCCTGCAGGATCTGTCTTGGGTCTGGTTCTGTTCAATAGCTTTGCCAATGATTTAGATAATGGTGTAGAGAGCACACTTATAAAGTTTTCAGATGATACCAAGCTGGGAGAGGTTGCAAGTACTTTGGAGGACAGGATTAAAGTTCAAAAGCACTTGACGAACTGGTGAAATGGTCTGAAATATACAGGGTGAAATTCAGTAAGGACAAATGCAAAATACTACACCCAGGAAGGAAAAATCAACAGCACAAATACCAAATGGGAAATGACTGCTTTGGAAGGAGGATTGTCAAAAAGGATCTGGGGATTATAGTGGATCATAATGAGTCAACATTGCAATACTGTTGCAAAAAAGGCAAACAACATTCTGGGATGTACTAGGAGTGTTGTAAGCAAGACATGAGAAGTACTTCTTCTACTCTGTTCAGAACTGATAAGGCCTCTACTTATTGTGTCCTTTTCTGGGTACGATACTTTAGGAAAGATATGGACAAATCTGAGAAGTCCCGAGGAGAGGAACAAAAAAGATGAAAGGTCTAGAACGCATGACCTATGAGGAAAGATGGAAAAAAAGTAGATTTGTTTAGTCTGGAGAAGAGAAGACAGTTGGGGTTGGGTGGGAGGACATAACACTCTTCAAGTACATAAAAGGTTGTAATGAAGAGGAGGGTGATAAATTGTTCTCCTTAACCACTGAGGACAGGACAAGAAGCAATGGTCTTAAATTGAAGCATGGGAGGTTTAGATCAGACATTAGGAAAAACTTGCTATCTGTCGGGGTGATTAAGAACTGGAACAACTTAGGGAGGCTGTGGAATCTGTCATTGTAGGCTTTTAAGAATAAGTTATACACACTTCTCAGGGATGGTCTAGAAGGAACTTCATGGTGATGGTATATGCCAAACTGAAGAAGATGGGACTGGGCATAAGTGAAACCTTGGGAAGTGAAGAATGGAGCCTAATAAAACTGATACTCAACAAATTTTACAACTTGTGGGGAAAGCTCAGAAAGTTCTCAGAACTTTTTTGCACTAAAATGTCATCAAATTCCTCATGCAAAAGGAACAGAAGAGCCTCCTGACATGTTTACAACTCCCAAATGGCAAGGAGTCCTTGAGGGGCCATGGCACACATCAGGCAATAGCGGGCGTTAATTAGCCTACATTTTCTATTGAATTGTTTTGTGTGTGTGGCTTTTTTCCCCCGGGTGTCTCATTTGCAGGATGTTCAATCATCTTTCTCCGATTCTGCAGTCGTGTGTATTTCTGTGCGACTGTCGAGTCTCGACACCTGTCAAACAGTGCCACAGTAAATTGGACGTGTCAGCCCCAGCATGCTAGTGCCAAGGTGCGAATTAGAGAGAGTCTCTCACTGCTGTTCTTCTGACCTCGTTACTCCCTTACCAGGACATCCTGAGACACACCAACCCTCAGGGTACCGAAAAGAATCAAACCCATGGCAAGCAGGGGTAGACAGTTAAGAATGTAAAATAACATGCTTCTCCCGTCTGATGGCATTCCAAGATAAACAGAATTTGTAAACATGCTGACTGCATTTACAAGCTGTGCTAGAAATGCTGGGCTGCTCATTTCTGTCTGACACCTTGTGTCCCATGCCTGGGAGGAGGCCAGAAAATGAAGGGAAGCAAGTGTATGGTTAGGATTGGAGAGCTGCAGAGTTTCAGCTGAAGAGCTTCTTACAGATGCAACCCTTCTGCCACATGGCGTTGGCAGCAACGAGGACTGGGTTCAATATCTAGGAGTTCCTCTTAACAGCACAGCACAGAATGGGCTCCAGGAAAACTGACCACCATCCTGGGTGCCTCTAAGAGGCAAGACTTCCCCAATAGCAAGCACCAAGTCTGTATACAAAGGGACCCAGCATTAATTTGGGAAAACACCCAACTATGATTCAAAAGCATGTAACCTTAAGCAGACACTCTCCCCACAGTATACTGGGCTGTGTTCTTTGCCTCTGTTTCCCGCCTTGCGGTGTGAAGGTTTGACAAGCGAGTGTCCCTTAAACATGTCACTCCTCTTCCCTCAGCTGCATTCCACTCACAGCTGTTAGTCCATAGTCAGAAGAGTCCCAGAGCTCACATGGGTGTTCATGTGGGTTCACCTCCTGCCCCATTTAAGCAGTGTCCACACCACCACATAGGAACACGTATTCACACCTCGTATGACTTTCACTGAACTTTGGCATCCCTACCCTTTGCTTTGGTTTTGTTCAATATCTTCATTAATGATCTGGCGGATGGCATGGACTGCACCCTCAGCAAGATGACACTAAACTGGGATGAGTGGTAGATACGCTGGAGGGTAGGGACAGGATACAGAGGGAGCTAGACAAATTAGAGGACTGGGCCAAAAGAATCTTGATGCGGTTCAACAAGGATGAGTGCAGAGTTCTGCACTTAGGACGGAAGAATCCCATGCATTGCTACAGATTAGAGACCGAATGGCTAGGCAGCAGTTCTGCAGAAAAGGACCTACGGGTTACAGTGGACAAGAAGCTGGATATGAGTCAACAGTGTGCCCTTGTTGCCAAGAAGGCTAACGGCATTTTGGACTGTATAAGTAGGGGCACTGCCAGCAGATTGAGGGTCGTGATCATTCCCCTCTATTCGACATTGGTGAGGCCTCATTTGGAGTACTGTGTCCAGTTTTGGGGCCCACACTACAAGAAAGATGTGGAAAAATTGGAAAGAGTCCAGAGGAGGGTAACAAAAATGATTAGGGGACTGGAGCACATGACTTATCAGGAGAGGCTGAGGGAACTGGGATTGTTTAGTCTACAGAAGAGAAGACTGAGGCAGGATTTGATAGCAGCTTTCGACTACCAGAAAGGGGGTTCCAAAGAGGATGGATCTAGACTGTTCTCAGTGGTACTAGATGACAGAACAAGGAGTAGTGGTCTCAAGTTGCAGTTGGAGAGGTTTAGGTTGGATATTAGGAAAAACTTTTTCACTAGCAGAGTGGTGAAGTACTGGAATGGGTTACATAGGGAGGTGATAGAGTCTCCTTCCTTAGACGTTTTTAAAGTTAGGCTTGACATAGCCCTGGCTAGGATGATTTAGTTGCAGCTGGTCCTGCTTTGAGCAGCGGGTTGGACTAAATACTTCCTGAGGTCCCCTCCAACCCTGATATTCTATGATTCACAAGTGAGGTTCAGTTTAGGGTGACCCCTTCAATCTGAGCTTCCTAAATACAGTTCTGCTGCCCTTTACTCATACAGTAAGGATAACGACATTTCATTACCCCAGCATTCAACCCCAAACCAGCCAAAACTGATTACTTTGGCAAAGCACCTCTCTGCTGAACACCTACGCAGACTAAATGTGTGGATGCAAATAGTGTCATTTCCTGAAGTCCATTCCCCCAGTTCGTCAGCAGATGTTGAGGGGAAAGCTCATTCAGACCCTGTTTACATCAATCGGAGTCATTTTGCACAGCAGAATGTTTGGCCATGTAGTGTCTACCATGATAATATGTGATTGCCAGAAAACACTATGCAAAGAAACAATCACTATGTGGAACTGGAATCTCCTTGTTCCACTCTTCGCTTGTTAGAGTGTAAGATTTTTTTAAAAAAACAAGTCCCTGAACAAAAGATGTATTCGTGCAGCAGGCAGTTCCAGAGACCACCTATTGGACCGCACTTTGGACACACATGGTGCTACACAATAATAAATAAGAACAATAACTGTAAAGAAAACAGCATCCACTTTGCTCAGTGCCGTTCACAAAGTTATACAATAAGAAGCAATTATCATTCTCAAGTGGCAATTGGATTTGAAAATAACATTTAAATTAAAAGGGGCATTTCAGGGCGCCCTGCTGAAGAGTGACATGCGTTGTTCAGGAGCCCGCTGTCACACACTGTCCTCTGGTGAATGAAGGCACTTTGCCTTTACCCTTTACTCTGTCTCTCAAAAACCCTACGTGCATTTTATGAAGACCAGCTAAGTGGGACTGCAGCTCTGACAGCTGCTTCAGCCTGGAGTCTGTGAAAGTATTTAGCATACATCTATCTTTTCTGCTAACTGTTTGGAAGGACAGCAGAAGCTGGGGGAAGAAGAATGAATGAATCAGGGGACAGTGAAAGAACAAAGAGCCTTTCACCTCCGGGTCCCATGTTCAAATCCAGTCTGTGTTAATTGTGATCAAAAGTCATTTTTCATTGGAAGACAGTTTGGTGGCTCATGTGAAATGAGTTGGGAGTCTTAGGGCAGTGGAGTTCCCAGTAGCCAGATGTCCATACTACTAAAATGCTATCACAGCTGGAACAATATGCCTCCTTTATGTTAGTTTTCTTGGCGAGGGCAGAGAAGGGCTGATATTCCCATCCCAAGCACTGCGAGCTACTGACCGTCAAATGACGGCAGTTGTGGGGGATGGCTGAAAGCTTGATCTATGGCCCTTAAATAATGCAGTGTTCTGATTTCATGATTAGAATTTGGAAGATTTCCCTTGATTTAGTTTTTACCAATATTTGTTTCATCATCAGCAAACCCCATTTAACAAGATCTGCCCCATAATCAATGCACATCCATGCAGAATCTTTAGTACTCTAACTTACCAAATGTACACACAGTCACTGTGTGTGGAGATCAATGATCCCCCGACTTTAAAATACACTAATTTTCAGACACATACTTTTTGGTGCCCTCATATGCATAGATACCCACCCTCCATCAGACACACATACCTAAAGAGTATAGCACACAGCAGAGATCTCCCTTGTCCCTGTCCAGCCCTGCACATGCGTGCGTGTACACACACACACACACAAACAATAAGGGCCCAAAGGAATAAATCCGCCTCCACTCCTACAACCAGAACTAAGAGTAGTACTGATCTGCTAGGGGAATTACCTTGAGTTTCTGCAGTAAAGACATTTCCCTTGCCAGAACTGAACACCCTTCCTCCCGCCCCCTCGCCCTGAACACCCATGAGGCACATCGAACCTGATCCTTGAAAGGCTGTTGGCAAACACCTTCCTTGTCTTTGTCTTCTAGGCAGTGGCCAGACCCTGCACTGTCCTGAATACCCCATCTTCCGTTTGGTACCCACCAGCAGAGCTGGTCTGCTGCCAAGGGCCGAGCCTACTGTAAACTCCTAAGGGCTGGTGTTGCAGGTATGCTCCCTTCGTGCACCAGGGAGCTCTGGAGGCACTGTACTTCCCTGTCATTCAGCTACCATGCTGGCTGGATGAGATAGAGGTCCAAAGCCTCCCAGAGCTCCCCAGGGGGCAGTGCAATGTCACGTTCCCTACAAGGGGCTGAGACTTAAAGGTGCAATCTGACTCAGTTTCTTCACACATGTGTACTCTCTCTGTGAGACCTTCAGCTGGGAACATGGCACGTGGGTGTACAGTCTTTGACACATACATAGAGAACTCTGGAAGAGGGAAGAACATCCTCCCCACGGCATACACAAACACAGCCACCTTGTTACAAATCACAACAGGGCTACCCTCAGCTACAAACTTAAGTGTGCATACCTTGATATGCAAAGCTGTAGAGCGATGGTGCCCTATGCAGACATGGAGGAACAATGCTCAGAAAGAACATGCACCAGCATTTTTATCAATCTATTAATTGAATTCTGCAGTGTCCCACATGATTATCTAAAAACATCTGCACAGCCATCAAACGTGAAATGGCCTGTTCAATTTCCTATTTCTTTCCAATGGTAATGAGTGGTGACCTTTGACCTCTTCCATATATAAATTAAGCTTTAATGGCACCATCTTTTGCTCATTTGCTCGGTACAGATAAATATTGCATTCACTCTCCCTCACCAAGCAACACAACAGGATATGAGAAATAAATAATAAGACAGAAAGACAGACAAGTTCCTTTGGGAGGCTGTCCTCTATTAGGAGACCAGACACGTACAAACCAATCACGGCAGCAAGGCATTTCAATGGATTCAAACTTGATGAAAGGTTCCATATACCATGGGCCTGGTTCTTTTACACTCCCAGTTCACTGATACGTCATGATGCTGTGCAGTAGCAAAAACTCTCCCTAGTGGCAATGCAAAGTATTCCAGCTGGTACTCTACCTCCCTCTTGGTGAATGGCTTCATCGTGGAAATGGTGTTTAATGAGTACTGGCATCACGTAATATTGATCAACGAGACAACAGGATCGGTACTGGTGGCAGATTGGTTCCAGGAAGCAGAAAAGGGAATTGTTCAGTATCAGTAAAATGGGCCAGAGTGTGAATGGCTCCAATAACCCACACTAATGGGCCCCACTGTTGCTACAGATGATCAGTGAGCGCAGGGACTGATCAGAAGGAAGAAGAGTCTCCCACCACACTTCTGTCAGTGCAATCTGGACTCAAGAGAGTGACTATCTGAGTGGAACTGCTTAACACGACATGCTGACAAGAGAGATTATTGTTATCAGTTCTCAATTGTACCATACCCTTAGCATCCTCACTCCAAAGCTCCCTTCCCCTTTCCCTGCAACCACCACTCTCCTGGCCTTGCATCTTCCTTTCCCCTCTAATCTCAAGATTGTAGATATCTGACTCAACTCCAGACCCTCTTTTGCCTCCCATACCATCATGGTCTGTAAATCTGCTTTAACGTCCTCTCTGAGCATTTCCTTCCTCTGGGGTTCTCTCAAGTGCTGCTCTACTCAAATGTCTGCTTCTCTGCTGTTCAGGTCTCCTCTCTTCATCTCTGACTTCTCTAACTCTTCCCTTCATGGGCTTCCTACACCTTCACTCTCCAGGAAGCAGCACTAGTCTCATCATCCTCAGCCTCAGCAATCCCCTGTGTCCACAGCATCTTCCCCATCCCAGTATCCAGGAGCCTCAGAGATTTCCCCATAATTTCTTATCTCTGTGTCCTTAAACCTTTCTGTTTTCCAATGTCTTGCCTGTGTTTATCAAATACCAGCCTCCTGTCTCCTCTTCCTGTCTGTCTACAGTGGACACATTACCTGCACAAATGGACTGACTCCGTGTCTCTGTCATGTAGTGTGTAATCACACTGTATACCTGGTTCCTGGATTCTGTTCATATCCCATCTCAGGACACATCTCTTTGCTCCTCTCTCCGTCTCCTAACACAGTAATCTCACTCGAAACAAAATCCAAAACCCTAATCCCCATTTTCCTTGGGCTTAGCCACTCCTGTTGAAACTTGACCTTTGCATCTGCTGTCTCATGCCCTTCCACATATACAGATGCAACCTGCATGTTGTTGTATGTTTTTAACCTGCTTACATTCAATTTAATTATTTCAACCTACTTACTTAAACTGTAGTTACAATACATAGACTAAGAAGCGTCTCTTTGTGTGTGACTGATGCTGCACACAAATAATTTGCATTGATTCCATGACTGTAAATTTGCCATATTTATTTATTGAGAGAGAAAATACTTGGAAGTAACTCCATAGTCCCCATGACTCCTCTTTGTCTTCTGATAGGATTAATATGGCCTTCTACTTTTCAAATTATATGTCACAGGTCAGAGTCCCCCAGCAACTCACTTTTGTGCAAAAATCTATCCAATACCTTGGCAGTATAGCCTTCTGAAGCATTAGACTTTGTACTGAGCCCTGCACAAAAATGACCTGATTTCCTTTTTGACCACCCACACACTGTCTAAATAAGAGGCAGAAGATGAACTATCACCAGTTCTCTTGTTTGCCACACAGAACACCCTACTGAAGAGTCGTAGCAAGGAGCAAAACTCCTTTTAGTGGTCTTTGATACCATTTCTTTAAGAAAGGTTCTAATTGCAATATAGAGAAAGTAAATAAAGCCAGTTAGAAACCCGAATTTCCAACATTTTGACAATGTTTTCCATTCCAATTTGGAATAGCAGCAGTTCTGCAGAAAAGGACCTACGGGTTACAGTGGACAAGAAGCTGGATATGAGTCAACAGTGTGCCCTTGTTGCCAAGAAGGCTAATGGCATTTTGGACTGTATAAGTAGGGGCACTGCCAGCAGATCGAGGGTCGTGATCATTCCCCTCTATTTGACATTGGTGAGGCCTCATTTGGAATAGTGTGTCCAGTTTGGGGGCCCACACTACAAGATGTGGAAAAATTGGAAAGAGTCCAGAGGAGGGCAACAAAAATGATTAGGGGACTGGAGCACATGACTTATGAGGAGAGGCTCGGGGAACTGGGGTTGTTTAGTCTGCAGAAGAGAAGAATGAGGGGGGATTTGATAGTTGCTTTCATGTACTTGAATGGGAGGTCCAAAGAAGAAGGATCTGGACTGTTCTCAGTGGTAGCAGATGACAGAAAAAGGAGTAATGGTCTCAAGTTGCCGTCGGGGAGGTTTAGATTGGATATTAGGAAAAACTTTTTCCCTAGGAGGGTGGTGAAGCACTGGAATGGGTTCACTAGGGAGGTGGTGGAATCTCCTTCCTTGAGAGTTTTTAAGGTCAGACTTGACAAAGCCCTGGCTGGGATGATTTAGTTGGGATTGGTCCTGCTTTGAGCAGGGGATTGGACTAGATACCTCCTGAGGTCCCTTCCAACCCTGCTGGTCTATGATTCTATGAATGAAAAGCTGAAATATCATATGTAAAGAAAATTGTGATTCGGGCCCATTGACTTGAGTGCAGGATAGCTGCCTACTGGGAGTCCTGGACCCGCACTGGAGACTGTGTTGCTGCAGGTTCACTGCTATTGGTTGCTGACTTAGCTTCATTAAAGCTAGCTTGGGTGTGTCTAGACGTGCTGCAATCACACCTCACCTGCAGTGCAGATATACCCGAAGTGACTTGCTCTCCGGAAGTTTGTGGTGGAACAGGAACCCTACCCACTGAACCATCCTTCCTCTTGCATTGAATACTATGAAGAAGTTAGCAACAATAGACTGGCTCTAGATAGATTAAAGCTAGCTCAGGTATGGCTAGACATGCTACAGTCTGATTCCCTAATAGCACTGCAGATGTGCTCTTAGTCGCTCTGTGCCTCGGTTCCCATCCATAAATTGGAGATAATAATGTTACCCTACTTCACAGGGATGTTGTCAAAATAAGTACATTAAAGACTGTGAGGTGCCGCTACAGTAAGGGGGCGGCGGCATGTGAGTACTCAAAATAGATAGAAAATGCCCTATGTCTTGGGCTCTTAGACTATATGGTTTATTCTGTGTCTGTCTGTGATATCCAGCAAACATCTACACAGGCTTCCATTGCTCCAGCTCCTAGCTGAGAGAGACCATGTTGAAGGTCATCGCTAGCAGCACACAGAAGTCAAAGTAATTATTAAGCAGAGAAACAGCTTGCTTTTCATAATGCTGTCTAGCCTGCCAAAGATTCTGCATGATTTTTCTCTTCTCAGGTTTGCATAACATACGTCAGTTAAGACCACAGAACATAGCCCATTCCTTACTGTGGTCTCTTCTCCATGCTTGAATTAAAAGGAATAAAGGTCTTCTGCATCTTTTTCTTCCATCCGCTTACTTTATTCATCCAGGTCCTTGATGACTCCTCAAGGCTCTTAAAAGTTTCAGCAAAGATGACAATGTTATCTGCAAGTCTGAGGTGGTTCAGTAACTTGTCCATTAATTTGGATAGTGACCGTCTTTCTCTCCCCACTCTTCCTTTTTCCTCTCAAAGGAAGAGCAAGAAACATCTATGGGATAGCCAGTCTCTTCAGTTCTCAGCTACTCAACCTCTTCCTGCTCTCTCAACTTCTACGCTATTCTTGTTTAAGAAAAAAAGCTTACTTTACCGTTGTTGCTCAAAGAAGTCTCACAGCTAATGACTGCCAACACCCCTATAACTAGCTCTCAATCTTGATGGTTTTTTCTGCCCATTCACGGTTTCTACTTTCCAAGGCTGTTCTCCAGGCAGGAGAAGAAGAGTTGTAGAGACAATATGTCCACTTGCCTAGCTCTACACTCTTTGTTAAGTGTAAATGTTGCTATATGGTTTGTGTGGCAGTACTTAAGAATTTTGTATCTATCACTCTCATTGTCCACTTTCAAGATTTCTATTTCCATGGAGTCAAAGGCCTTTTGGTAGCCTACAAAAGTTTATGTACAAAATGGCATTTTTTTCTTATGAGTCTTCTTCAGAACCTTTTTCCATATCTGCAGGAGCTCTACGGTGGAGAAATGACATCTAAATCCCACCTGCTCTTATTGCTGATTAAAGTTTAAAAGTGTCTGTAGTTTGCTCACTAGTACTTCGTAAAATCTCACGTACCGACAATAATTTAAAGTATTATCCGATCTATTAGGTTACATATTTTTAAGAGGAGTTAAAAGTCTTAAACCCAACACATTAAACTACAAAGTGGTGTCTGGTTTTACTTGTTTAAAGTACAAAATTTACTCCCAGTTCTGACACTTCTGTTACTACTTACACAATTAATTGATTATGCAAGACTTGCAGAAAACACTGCTAACTGTGCCTGTTGGCTGAAGTTCACAGTGCGGTCTGTTTGGGGGCTGAGCCTAGCAACCTGTTAGGCAAGACTGAGAGCTTTATAACAAGGCTCTTGCCTGCCATCCTTGAACTTCTAAGGCCTCTAGGATCCCTGGACATGGGGCAGGGGGGTAACTCAGAGAGAACGGGGGTTAAAAAGCCAGCACTCAAGTGATCAGAGCAGTTTTACGAGAGAGTTTAGAGAGGGAGCAGGAGAGCCAAACACACCTAACAAAGATTCTCTAAACTTAGGCCAATAACACCAAGGCCTGGCAGACAGGCAGAACTGTAGAGGTTCAATGCAGATGAGCTGATGATGTTTAGACGAGGGATTTTGGTTTATGAGGAACCAGGACCTTTTTGGAAAGGAGGAGCCTATATGGGTAGGATGGGCTCCACTTAAACCAAAATGGACCAGGCTGCTGGCATGTAAAACTAAAAAGGTGGTAGAGGAGTTTTTAAACTAAGGGCTGGAGGAGCATATGGTTCAGACAGACATACCTCTTGGGGGAGGATTTATTAAAGGTGAAATTCTATATCCTAATACAAAGCAGAGGATAGAAGTTGCTGGGAGTTGCAAGTTGCTGGGAGTTGCAAGTGCTGGGACCCACAAGGAGAGAAGCAATTCTTGATTTAGTTTGAAGTGGGGCACAGGATCTGGTCCAAGAGATGAATACAGCTGAACTGCTCAATAACTCTAATCCAGGTTCTTATCATCTCATAACTGGGTTAAAAGACAGGGAACAAAGGGTAGGAATAAATGGTCAATCCTAGAACCAATCCTAGTCAACTTATTCATAAATGATTTGGAGAAAGGGGCAAACAGTGAGGGGCAAAGTTTGCAGATGATACTAAACTGCTCAAGATAGTTAAGACAAAAGCAAACCGTGAAGAACTTCAAAAAGATCTCACAAAACTAAGTGACTGGCCAACAACATGGCAAATGAAATTTAATGTGGATAAATATAAAGTAATGCATATTGGAAAGAATAACCCTAACTACAATATCATGGGGTCTAATTTAGCTTCAACTAATCAGAAAAAAGATCTTGAAGTCATCATGGATAGCTCTCTGAAGATATTCATGCAGTGTGCAATGGCAGTCAAAAAAGCAAACAGGATGTTAGGAATATGGTGACCAGGCTGCAAGTGTGAAAAATCGGGATGGAGGCAGGAAAGATAATAGGAGCCTATATAAGAAAAAGACCCCAAAATCGGGACTGTCCCTATCAGATGGGGACATCTGGTCATCCTAGTTAGGAATCATTAAAAAAGGGATAGAGAATGGAGAATATCTTATTGCCCTTATTAAATCCATGGCACACCCACATCTTGAATACTGTGTACAGCTGTGGTCTCATCTCAAAAATGATACTGGCATTAGAAAAGGTTCAGAGAAGGGCAACTAAAATGATTAGAAGTTTAGAACGGATCTCATGCGAGGTGAGATTAAAGAGGCTAGCCCTTTTCAGCTTGGAAAAGAGGAGACTAATAGGGGATATGATAGAGGTAGATAAAATCATGAGTGGTGTGGAGAAGGTGAATAAGGAAAAGTTATTTACTTGTTCCCATAATATAAGAACTAGGGGCCACCAAATGAAATTAGTGGGCAGCAGGTTTAAAAAAAATAAAAGGAAGTTCTTCCCCCAGTGCACAGTCAACCTGTGGAACTCCTTGCCTGAGGAGGTTGTGAAGGCTAGGTCTACAACAGGGTTTACAAGAGAACTGGATAAATTCATGGAGGTTAAGTCCATTAATGGCTATTATCCAGGATGGGTAAGGAATGGTGTCTCTAGCCTCTGTTTGTCAGAGAGGGGGTGATGGATGGCAGGAGAGAGATCACTCGATCATTACCTGCAAGGTTCACTCACTCTGGGGCATCTGGCATTGGTCACTGTTGGTAGACAGGATACTGGGCTGGACTGACCTTTGGTCTGACCCAGTATGGCCATTGTTATGTTCTTATGGGTTACTGCAACATCTGTCTCTCTGGCCTTGACAAATGCAAGTTTGTCCTGCCAATACACATTCAGAGTGCTGCTACAAAACATTTTCTTCGCTCAACATTTTGACTATGTCACCCACTGTTAATTACTCCACTGGTTCCCTCCTGTCTATCACATCAAACATGAGCTACTTGTCTTCATTTTCAAACCCTTCATGGTTAACCCCGAACCTAACTGATCATCCCCTTCTCTATTGAGATGTCGACTCCCATCTCTGATCAGCCCACAAAGCCAGCGTCCACTGCTCATTTGTTACATTATTAAACAAAGCACCTTCTTGCTTTCTCCCATGATGCCCCTCACACTTGGGAGCCACTCCCCATAACAATCCTCAAGTCCACTTCAATATCCTTCCTCAAAACTCCTAAAACGCTCCTTTGACCTGATGCCTGCAAAACACTTCACAATGGTTCTATCCTGTAGCAAATATTTAGTTTTTAATGTCAAAATATGTTAACACAAGTCACATGGTTGCTGATAAAGTGTCTTGGAAACACACATGGAACTTGTCAGTTATACATCTAACTTGGTGTTTTTCTCGTTTCAGTCTCCCACAGAACTGAAGAAAGATGGTTTAAAAATTAAAAAAATGGAGGCCAAATAATGTTCTACTAGTGAGAAGGTAGCGGAATAGAGAGTAGGAGAAAAAAAATCTTAGGAAAAACGACAGAAAAGAACGTGACTGAAAAAAATTACACTTAAATATTAGTGCAGAGAACTAACATCCTCTCGCTCTCTCACTCTAATAAGTGTGTGAGTGTATATATGTGAATGTGTGTCTATGTATCAACTGTAGATGCAGTGTGTATATAAATACGTATGTGTTTTTATATATACACATGTAATGCTACATATCTGCACACGTACATTGATACACAGTATATACTTTATATGAACATTTGTTGGGTACAGTACAGGGTTTTATGAATGCAGTAGAAAAACTATTTTTTACACCAGAAATCACTTGTATGACAGCCCTATCTCTTGTGTAAAAAGTCATCTCTCAGCAGAAAGGGAGTGAGCCGAGCTAAAGAGACACCAATTTTTTAAGCACATTGCCAAGATAAAGAGAGATGTCAGATTTCAAATTCAGAGACGCTCATTGCTTGCATGGGTGCTGAGCTGGCAGGAGACACCGAAAAACCTCTATTTAGAGATGATTGGAAAAAATCAGTACCACACACTACACTTCAGAGATACTCAGGAACGCTCTGCTTTCTTTCTGCTCAGGTGTGACGAAATGGCTGGGACATAAGTTCTAAAGAGCAGCACAGTAAATGGCACCGTGTATGCCACTTGGCTGCTTGAGAAGGTTTAGTACTACAGGCCAAATGCAGAGGGAACAGTGCTTCTATTTTCCTTATGATTTCTTGACCAATTCATCAGAGAGATGGAGAAAGTGGTCATTT
The DNA here is from genome assembly GCA_007922305.1 of Dermatemys mawii. Classification (NCBI taxonomy): domain Eukaryota; kingdom Metazoa; phylum Chordata; order Testudines; family Dermatemydidae; genus Dermatemys; species Dermatemys mawii. The sequence goes on along the minus strand of ML677343.1, from coordinate 34,654,120 downwards.
GAACTGAGGGAGTAGAAAGATAAAGACGTGAACCTCAGTGTGAGCATCCTAGATACTCTTCTAGGAAATGGTTGATTTAGTTGAAGTGAATGTGATTACGTTTGCAGTGTGAACATTGTTACAACCTGGCCCAAACCTCTCTGTATATACATCCGGCTGTTGCAAGTGGTCCCAACAGCTGGGTCCCTCATGCTTTTAAACTAGTTGGGTCCAGTTAGAGTCTAATCAGTGGTTCTAATTCTGGGTCTATGGGGCAGACCCCCAGGCTCATCCCCTTTGTCTGAGACTTCCTTGGATGTTGGACTCTGTAGGGAAACTGTCCTAGTCCCCATTAACAGTACCTCAGACTTCCTGAGCACCCAACCGGCTTACACACTCTCCTGCAGACTTCCTTCTAACTGTGAGCACTCTGGCTTCTGGTTTCTCCTCTTTGGAGACAACATGGCAGGAAAGCAACACACACAGGTTTAGCAAAGGAATTTCTTAACCACAGCCACTTTACTCTTAAAAAGCCCTGGTGAATTACCGACCTTTGCAAAATGACAAATGCCCTGAGATGTGCACTACCTCACCTGATCTCCCCTCTTCTCTGAGTCAGCATTTAGGAGTGTGTAGAGTCCCGCCTGCCTTCTTGCTCTCCAACCAGTTCTTGCATTTGGCAAAAAATGGCACCACTTTCTCAGAGAAGCTCTGCCTCTTAAATACAGTCTCTCCCATTTTGGCCATGTGCCCAGGCGGGGATGCAGCAGCTCCACAAGTCATGCTTGTTCCCCTGCAGAGAAAATCCATTGTTCCATGTGACTGGATCAGCAGTTAAAAGACAATCCAAGTTGATGGACCTAGATTGCTCTGTGATGGAGTCTCAGTTATTTTAGTCCTTTGGCAAAATGTCAAACACCATTCCTGGGTAGGGTAGCTGTCTGGAATAGAGCATGACCACCTTGCCTTGGGCAAAGTCAGCCATGTGTTTTTAGATGTGTGTTCTGCACATAACACAAAATGGTGGTTACTATGCTATTAGAATGGGACGAGACACAGAGAAAGGAAATAACGATTGTGAAGGGCATGGAACACTCTGCATATTAAGAGAGAGTTAAGCAATGGGACTATTCAGTTTAGAAAAAGTGATGGCTCAGTGGAGATATGACAGGGCTATAAAATCCTGACTGGTGTGGAGAAAGTGAATTGGGAAGTGTTATTTACCCCTTCACATAACACAAGAACCAGGGCTCACCCAACCAATGAACAGGCAGCAGGTTTAAAACAAACATAAGGAAGTACTTCTTCACACAATGTGCAGTCAGCCTGTGGAACTTGTTCCCAGGGGAAGTTGTGAAAGTGTAAGTGGGTTCAAAAAGAATTAGATCAGTTTATGGAGGATAAGCCCATCAATGGCTATTAGCCAAGATGGCCAGGAATGCAACCCCATGCTGTGTGTGTTCCTACATTTCTGATTGCCAGAAGCTGGAACTGGATGACAAGGGATGGATCACTCAATAATTGCCCTGTTCTGTTCATTCTCTCTGAAGCACCTGGCATTGGACACTCTTGGAAGAGAGGCTATTGGGCTAGATGGACCATCGGTCTGACCCACTATAGCTGTGCTTATGCTCTTCTGCAAAATGTAATTCATAATTACATGTAATTATGAATTACATTCATAATATGTAATTCACAACCATATCCCACTCTGCCACAAAAATAATTCCTATAGCACAATAAGTGAGCAGGGTGTTTTATAGAAAAAACACAACATAGTTTCTATGCTGAGGAGTTTACAATCCTGTGACACCAGGATAGACGACATGAGGCAAGAAGGTCGAGAGGTAACTTAGTTTTCTGTGCATTGTGTTACTTCCAGTTTTTAAAATGTTTTGTACAAATTTGGCGCAAAATGGGATTCAGGGTAGGAAAAAAGTCAAAAGAAAGGGTGTTAAAGAGGGGTCTGACAGTATGGAAGGAGGCTGTATGGCACACCGGATCCAGGGTCTTAATGAAGATGAAAGAGGCAGCATGGGGAAAATTGAGAAGGTATCTGCAGGAGTTGCAGATAGTGGGAGTCCAGGGGAAAATGGGGCTGAGGAATCACTGGGGAGGTGTGGGAGATGGGACAGGGCAGAGTTGTGTAGGATTCTGAAGATGGGGATAAGAAGTTGAGAAAAAGGCAGTGAAAGAACCGGAGCAGAGACGCGAAATGGGCATTGGCACACAATAAAGTTGATTTTAGGGACAGTGGTCTGGTTTGTGAGAGAGTGCAAGGTGGATATGCAGAGTAGCATAAAACATTTTCCTAATAGTACTGACTACCAATATTTTTGGGGGCATATTAAATGGTGGCAACTGGTGCTGGCTGGCTCTGCAAAAATGGCACCGGCATGGCTTTGTGCAATTACCTTTAGCATGGGTTGGCACACACTGGGGCCAGATGATTTGGCATTCACAAGCTGTGGACTCTGGCACGAGGTGGCACAGAGTGGATCCGGATATATGGGCACTTTCATGGCGTCACACTTACCGCAAAGCTGTTTTATCGCAGGAAGTAGCTTCAGCCTTTTGAATTTGATTAGAAGAAATCAGAAAATGGGATCCCATGTTCATTGTGGGAAAAGCAGTAGTTGAAATAAAGTCCTAAATGTGTTTTGTAGCTGCCTTAGATACGACTATTATTAGTGGCGTTAAGAGGCTCAAGAAATTTCTATAACTGAAAATCTAACAAAGGAACAGTATATTTGGTGAGAACAGTGGAAAATCAAGTTTTTTCTTACATTTTAAAGGTTTCTTGTAATTTAAATTTACCACCAACCCCCACATCTCCTCCCTCAGTGCACCAATTGGGAGCTACTTAGAAGGAAAAATAGATTCATTAAACAACCCCCCAAAAAGAGGGCTCAATGAGGTTTCATTTCGTTGTAATGAGCTCCAATTTAACATGATCATTATTTCTGACATTAAAGGCCTGTGAATAGTGTCACATGCCCAGAAGCTATTTTTTTTACCCTCTAACGCCAGAAATAACAAGCTGCAGTTAAGGGACAGTGAATCAGGGCCTGTAAAATAGTACTGAAATAAGAATTTCACCAGCAATAGAATGACATGTATCTAGTCATTGTCATTCCTTTCGCAAGAAGATTGAGGCACGTGGCTGTTGGAGATAAGGCTGGTACCTGCCATCCCCTGTACAGAAACAGGCTGAAGCACAAGACAGTCATTCAAATGTCAGAAGATCTCAGGCTTCGGTGAAGAACTGCCTAAAAGTGTCACCAGCAAGGCCTACAACAAAACATGTCCCCCAGCATGTTACTAATATTATTTACTATTTCTAACATGGCGAATGGTGCTTTGTGGACAAAGGTGGCATTGTCTGTGCCACAAAGTGCTTACAAGCTAAGGACTTGATTCTTCAAATACTTACTAACATGAGTAGGACATTGATTGTAGTGGACCATACATAATTCCTAACCCTTGTCAGACAATACACAGACGAGGGTCAAACCACCTAACTTGGATTGCAAAGATGAGGCAGCTTCTTGCTGCTTCCAGAGTTGTAGGGATTTTTGTACAACTTTAGTGTGTTCTAACTTTGATTTCATAGCAAATGCAAACAGTTAGCAGTGGGAAGCAAGACACATGAGTTTTTCGGAGTGTGAGGTGTCTCCAATGACATGACCATCCAAAGCCAGCCTGAAATGTTGCCACCAGTCACAGCAGATGTGAATTCTCTTACAAGGTGCTGCTGCAGTGATGCTATGGGAGAGGCGCGAAAAACCTGGAATGGGACTCAAGAAAACCGCTTTCAATTTCCAGCTCTGCCATGGACTCATTACGTGATTTGGGCAAACCACTTAGGCTCTAATCCCGTGAGGATTTACATGTGTTCAAAATTAAGTATGTGAGTATATCCTGCCATGCTTGGGCCTCAATCTCTCTGGTCCTCAGTTCCCAGCCTTTGGCCTGGATATTCCATCCCTTTCTCCCACCCGCTGTCTCTTGTCTCTTCAGGGAAGAGACTGGTTCTTACTATGTGTATGTACAGTGTCTGACACAACGGGGCTCTAGTGTTGGTTGAAGCCTCTAGACACCATTGTAATACAATTATCACAAACAATAATAATACAGTGCTTTGGGTAACTATTATGGCAAGACTTTTTTATGAGGAGAACACTGTATTTCCAATGCTAGGTCAGTAGAGCCCTTTGGAATATGTCTCCTCCCAAGCCCATGTCAGATACGTGTTTCTGTGTTAATTCTCTGTAAGCCTCTCCCATTCTCCAAGAAACAGAGGTACAGACTATGGGAAAGCGACATTTTTATTTAGTGGAAGTGGCACAAAAGTTTTCCTGATGATTGTAAAAAGAGGTGACAACAATCCCTCCCATCCTGCTCAGAATACAGGAAAGAAGTGGAACTCCCTGGTATGCTCATTAGAAGGAGCAGGGCCGATCACAATATGCCGTTAAAAACAGACAAACCCACAGCATGGAGGTTCTCTGTCATAGGAGCACCAGGTGCAGGAACTGACTGTCAATACCAACAAGTTAGGGAAGGTTGCATAAGCTATAAGAATTCTGTTCCGATTCTGCCCTTCTAGAGTAGTGTACCTGTACTATTAAGGACATGATCCTGTAACAAACTGCAGGAGATTCAGTGCCTACATATACCAATATATGCCCACAGCTGACAGCACACACCTCCCACACTTACCTATACACCAGCTAGGCCTACACTATGACCTAGGGGTGTGATTCCTAGCTCAAGTGCACCTACTCAATGAGAGCTAGCACGCGCATAAGCGTAGCCACCTTAGCACAGGCAGCCACAGGGGATGTAAGGCTTAGCTGTGCCAAGTATGTGCCCAGGAGATCCAAGCAGCACTGCCACAAATGCTACCACAGTTCTACCACTCTATATGCTTGTGCTAACGCTCCTTGAGCACGTGTGAATCTGTCTATGCAAGCTGGGAATCCCACCCCAGCTTACAGTATAGATGTAAGTGGACACAGATACACTATTTGTCTGCACACAAATACATACTTGCCCATAGCTGCTGTGTGTGTGTGTGCGTGTCTCTCACCCACTCACGACATCCTCATATACAAGTCCCATAATGGAACATACATTTTACTATATTTGAAGTAAACAGTTGTGTATTAAAATAAACCAATATTTCTGGCACGTTACAAACTCCCCACTTTCCATCGAGCTGCTGGGGAAGAGTTCTGCAGAATCTCCCTTCTCTCTTCTCCTGGTCATTTTAAAATATAAATACCACGGAGGAAGGAACGAAGTGTCTCTCACTAGACGGTCTCCTCCTACAGAGGAGCACAGGAGTCCAAGAGGATCACCCCTCAAAGGACTGGGTCAGTGCTGGTCCTAGAAAACACCAACTACCTCAGGCCCAGGGTAATTCCCTTTTAAACTGGGGGGCAGATGGCAGTCTTGTCAGTGGACTCCCCCCAGAAAACAGGTGAAGGAAAGAGAGCAGTATCAGAGGAACAAACGAGGCACTTTACCAGGGCAAAGTTAGCAGGAACATCTCTCAACTATGTTCAATATTTCAGGAAAACACTGGACTTTGTAAAGCCTGTTCATTTAACTATTTTTTAAAGGGACTATTGGTTTGCTGTGAGCCCCCTCCCCGCCATCTAAGCTCTTCTAAAGTACACTGACTGCATTGATTTAATTGACTCTGAAATGCATTTTCATAAAGGTGCAAATGGGTTGATTAGTTTATTCAGGGGTATTGACAAGCTGTAATGCACTCGAGCATTCAGTCTGCCCCCTGCCACGCTCGAGTGAGTAGTGGCTACCTAGCACCGACTCCAACAAGAATTGAGTGTTTCTGGGTCTGAGTAATGTGTCACTACAGCATCGGCCTCATTAGGATTTTCAGAAGCTGTGTCTGTGTGAAGACAGCGGCAGATAACAGGGCTATCGCTAGTGGGGAGGGAGAAGCAGTGAGAGACAGTGGACTGGAGACCCCGGGGTCTGGCTGGGGAGAGATTCGCTGGAGCAGCTCACACCTACACAGCAGGTTTCTTCAGTGAGGCCTGGCATGTCTTCAGGAATGTGATCCAACCAAGTAGAATTCTAGATTAGTGAATTAGGACTCGTGTGAATAGCAGCTGTAAATATGGGATCAGCTCTTCCAGGAATATTTCCTGACATCCAGCTCCAGTGTTTGTGTTTCCTTGCTTGGCAGCAGTAATGGACGGACAGTGAGTGGGTAGCTGCCCAGGACCCTTAATGTTCAGCAGGCCTTGTAGGGAGGCAGCTTTAAGACTTGGATGCTAAGGGTCACATTTTCCAAAGCAGCCTCAAAAATTACCTCTACCGTTGCGTGCACTCAATTACATGTGGGTCAGTAGCAGAGTTTAGGTACTTGGCTTCTTGAATTGTGGAAGCACCCAACATTGAGATTCTATTAATTGCACCCACAAATGAATGCTCATTGCAAGATCTGGTCCTACCAGTCAGTTTGACTTCCTCCCTTCAACTATGAAGTTGCCAAATTTTCATATAGAAAATATTTTCCTTGGGCATAAACCAGGAATTAGTCAAAGAAGGACTTCAGGTGATCACAGCTGCAAACTGTATCATCTCACAAAGTAACTTAAATACTTACTGTCACTATGAAACACACATTCTAAAAAAGTCACTGCCCATGTGTACCCTCCAAAAATGCACTCACCTGCATGCACCAATATATGCATATGCAAAACAGGTGGCCCTTTCCTTCAAAGGGTGCTAAGTGGTACCCATATGGCACTATATTCTGCGTGGCATGTGCAAATTTTGATTGTACAAACCAGTTAGACAGACACCGATATGTCTCAGGGACATGCAGGCAGGAGGCTGACTTAGAATGGAACAAAGGAGAAATCAGCACAGTTGAATGACACAATCTCCTAAATATGTGTCCATGTACAAGCATATGCAAGTAGTTACATGCGTATATTTTCCTGCGTGTGTCTGCATAGGAAGGTGTATAATTCTATGTGTATGTATAAGTTTGCATGTAAAGATGTGTGTGAGAGAGAGGGGCTGTGTGTTTGTATCGGTCTGTGATTGATTTCATGGTAAGCAGAAGGCTGAAGGAGCATTTCTAGAAAAGGGGCCCAATTTGTATCTTTGGTGATAATTGGTTTGTTTGTGTGGAGTGAGCAGGCGGCTCAGGCAGAAAAGGCAGTGGAGGGAAGTGATGGAGTGAAACAGTGAGGGCTGTAATTCCCCTGCCTGATGTGTTAGAGAGAAATGGTTAGTAACTGAGGCTAGTCCCATAGGGGTTCATTAAGTGACTGGCCCTCCACAATATCCTGTCACTTCTGACCTGGAAACATTAACATTAGGCCAGCTTTGCCATGTGCATGTATGTGTTTGTGCGCGTGTGGAACAGTGAGCGAGCAAGAGCAAGTGGGTGTGCTCCTGCATGAACGTGTGCCAGGTGTGACCCTGCATATATGCACCCGCCCCCATGCATGTGTTAATGCAACAATTTTTTTGTCTTTTTGTTTTTAAAGAACCCACAGTGTCCCTTGCAAAGTGGCTCCACTGTGAGCTCTTATTAGCAAAGATAGTGAAAAGCAATTGCTCCAACACTTAAAAGCACCATGTAGCCAAACAATAGGAAACCTGACAAAGGAAATGAAACATGAGGAAGAAAAGAAAAGACACAAACAAAAGGAAAGTTGCGGACCGAAAGCACAGGAAAATGGAAACTGTCCACCACAAGAGATCAACAATGTCCACTTGGAGACCCTGACATTTTGAGACTTCTACCATGATGCTTACTAAAAATCAACCAACTAATGCCAGCCAAGGGGAAGCTGGGGAAGGGAGGAGAGGAAGGATGGCAGAGGATGGGACAGAACAGACTAAAATGTATTCATATAATACAGAACTTTTTAAAAACCATAAACAAATATATTTGTAATTAATACTGTACATCTACCTGGTGTATACTTCTCCCTCTCTCTTTGTGTCTCTCTGGTGTTCTCAGACTCTAAACTCTTCTTTTGAATTTGTACAGCACCTAAGCAAGATGGGTCCCCAGTTCTGGACAAGGCCTTTGAAGAGCTGGGTAAATTCCACACAGGACCAGTACAGACTAAGCACTCTTGAACTAGAAACCTCAAAACCAGTTTAGCCTGGGAAGAGGTTTAGCCTTGGATTGGACTTTGTTGTTTTATTGTACATTTGTTCATGACATTGAAATCCAGGGAGGAGGTAAATTTTAACTCTCTGCAGAGTGTGTGGATTGTGTATTAGAGCAGACAGTCACTTGCTCACATGGCGTCTAAGCACCATCATAATATAAAGTGCAAATAATAATTAATATCAATATATATGAGAACTTGTTTAAAAGCATTGACATGCATGTGCGGAAATGATCCAGAATGGCCACTAATCCTCTCCATTTTTCAGATGTGTCATTAACATGGGGACCCTGAAAGAATGTTTCTTCAAGACTACTGTCTTTGGGAACAAGAAATGCACCAAAAGCTTTGAGACATCATAAGGGTGGGAGAGCCACATATTCTTATCCCAGTCTGGGTTTCTCCAGTCTATTAAAAATCAGACAGGCCCAGCTGTGCCTATATGATCTTGATTTTTACAAAAGTATATAGAGAGAAAAGAGAACTGTACTGCAGAAAAACAATTCTAAGAAAGGGATTTTGGAGCTATTAATATATGATGTCTATCTGCTCAAAACCAAAGCCTTCTGTAGATATTTTCAGTGGACTGATCTATTCCAGGAACCAATTTATTAAAAGATACAGATAAAAGAAGCAGGACTTGGTAATCATATATTAGTATTTTTAAAAATAAAAACTGACTCCAAGTTTTTAGTCACTGAAATGGGCCCAGCACATCATGTATGTGATGTAATGACAGCTCAAGACTGGAAATGCTTTTGATGCATTATTAACCATAAAAAGGGCATTAAATACCAGGCCTGAATGCCATGGGGATGCATATTTCACTAGGAATTATTTCTCAATGTATGCTTAAAGTTTATTTGGGTAAACAGATGACTGTGGACTGTCATAGTTGGAGTGAGATTTATGTTTATTTGCAACCTTTGTGAAAGAAGAGGAAATGGCGGAGAGAGAAATGTAAATCTCTCTTTTAGCTCAGAACAGGGTTGGACAGTGCCACACAAGCAATTTCATTGACTGTGGAAGAGTTGGAAGCAATGCTCAGTGAGTATCAGCTAGAAGATGAGTCTGGGATTCTCAAAAATTGCCAGCATGAAGCAATAAGAAGAAACGTCTAATGTCTAAAAGCGACAGAGTATCCTGTGACACCATATAGACTAACAGACATACTGGAGCATAAGCTTTTGTGGGTGAAGACCCACTTTGTCGGATGCAACTGATCTAATCTGTAAACAGAACCCAGATTAAACTTCCAATATATCTTTCTAAAAGTAATATCAGGGCCAGAGCACTCGCAGAGCCCAGCAGGAAACTTGCAACATCCAGGTTTTGGACTATGCAGAATGGAACCCACCCCCATGTAACCATCCACACACGGGCACGGAGGAGAAAACTCAGGGCAAATTTCTGTGCTCAGGTACACAGTGGCTCTGGACTCAGCTATTTGATTAATAAAATCAAAACAATAAATCAAAGCAATTAAAGATGAAAAAACCTGATGAGGTAGCCCTGGATCATGATTCAGACACTACTCAACTAATAAATGTCCAGATAATCTTCGCTCTCAGTCGATCCCCAGCAATTTCTGTATCATCCTCTTGTTTGTGTCTGAACACCGGGCTCGATCCTGCACACGCTTACTAACGGGTATCATTTCTACTCTGCATCATCCCACTGAAGTCAGTGAAGGAAAAGGGGAATCAGAGAGAGCTCCCCCTGGAGAGTGAAAAATTCAAATCTTCAGGTGTAGAGTAGATAGTCTCTGTTTCTTTAGTGTCTGCTAAATCCAAATGCTCCAATGGCAAGCAGTCAGAAGGGATCCTCTATGCCGCATGCAGCTAACACTACCCTTAGTTTCACAGCTCATCTGCTAAAAGGACAGGACAAAGGAAGAGCCTGCCCAGGCCGTCTTTTTATACAGTATCCAGCTGTTGATCCAGGCTTCACGGGGGTTTGGGCCTGAAGAGAGGAGGAGACCTCTAAGGTTTTGCTGGTCTGTCTGCAGAAGAAAAAAACTCCCCTCCCCCTCAGACCTTTTGTTCCAGGGTGGGCACCAATGTGTCCCTGTGAGCACAGCACTGGGCTGGGCATCAGGGCACCCAAGTTCTAGTCCTGCTTCTGCCATTGACTCACTAGGTGACCTTGGCACAAGTTACTTCACCTCTCTGGGCCTTGGGCCACCGGTGCAAAATGGGAACGACGATATTTACTCACATTTGGGAAACGTTGTGAGATCTGTGGATAAAGAGCTCTGCATAAATGCTAATTATTACTTCAGGCAGGCCAGACCTTTACACAAACTATATATGGGGAAGGGGTGAAATGGCATTTCTGGTCAACAAACAGTGGGTGCGTGCTTTGTACTCACACCCATTGTTTTGTGTTAGCAGTGCCATTTCACTACCAAAGAATGTTACAGAAAAAGAAAAATATAGGTTAAATTGCCTTTAATCTTTAATTCATACACAAGGACACACCGCACATGGTAAAATAAAAAGGAAGCTCCAAAGTCAGCGGGTTATGTAGACTCTGCCAGACCTTCCCTTTCAAAGAGACACAGCCTGGGGAATTACACAAATGGCCTTCCATTGCCCTCTTAGTTTCTTTTTATGGCAAAATGCTTTGCTTTTATCAGTCCCTCCCGCTCCCATGAGTCCCGGAGGCTCGGGCAAAACAAAGAGCAGATGAGTAAAATGCATCCTTCTCCTCTGAATGGAATGGGAGACTCACTCCACGGGAAAGCGACTAAGGGACGGGGAAAAGCTCTAAAAGTAAAAGCCAGTAAATGTAGCTGATCTTTCTGCATGGGTGGAGGAATTTGGCCTAGGCCAAAAATATGGCTGCTCTTTCCAAGCTCTCTCATGCACTGCTGCACAAAACTGTGTCGAATCAGAATGGACACAGAGGAATACGAGTCTATTGTTTGTAGCTTCCATCAAAAATAGATGCCAAGAGAAAATTATCCTACAGTAGTATTCTGACTGGGGGAGAAGAAATGAACCTACAACCAGATTCCAGCTGTGGGGATTGGTGAACCTACAGCAGAATTTTAATCAGAATGGAGATCAAGGACACCTCAAGCAAGTTTTTAACTATGGGGAAATTATCTGACAGATACATAGGCACAAAGGAACGTAACCCCAATCCTACAACTGATACCACATGGGCAGATCCCTGGTGATTGACCTCAGTGGGCTTTGTACAAGTGCAGGATCCACCCCCGACCGTGGATTTTGTTGCAGGGCTGGGCCCTTAATTTGAATCCTCTTAAGTAATGGTTGAACTCCAAGGCGGGGGCAGGGTCAGAGAGGCAGAGAACACAGTTCCCTTTTCTCTGTGTTATGGAAACTTTTGTTACTTTTAAGTCTACAGAACTGGTCCAGATCCCACAGTGAAGACAGGACACATGGTGCTAAGCTGGTCAGAAAAGTGTTGACAGAACCATTTCCCCTCTGAACTGAAAATACAGTTCTGTTGAAATCAAAACACTTCTTGAAACCATGTTGATTTTACAGAAATTTTGTTTCAGGGGTAAAAGTTCTGACAGTGTTGCAGCGTGTTTTGGAATTAAATGTTTCAAAATGACTTTCAGTTATACCTTTCTATTTTGTATCAGAGTTTACTTAAAAAGACAAAATCTAACTGAAACAGTCCCACTGATTCAAAAAAAATGTTCAGAATATTCCTTAGTGGAAAATTTAAAAATTACAAGTTAGACTTGAAATGAAACCAAATTTCAAAATCCTTCCTGAGATAGAATCACTATCCTTCAGCCAGCTTTAGAGCAGACTGACCTCGGCTTCCATCAACTTTTAAGGAGGCAGTCAACATGCAGGGCCCAGGATGGGGTTAAAACTGTCCGTTAAAACGGATTCCGTTAGAAGTAGATGAGGTCAGAGGGTGTAAACTTCTAATTTTAGGGTTTAAAACAACTGAGATCAGGATGAAAGTCAGCAGAAAGGCCTTCAGCACCTGGGCACATTTTTATTTTTAATGTTTAGATTTGGTGAAATCTGTGTTGCTGCTTTTGGAGTTAAAATGGCTAGGAGAGGGAAAGGGAAGTTTGTAAATTTAAAAGGTTTAATTCAAAATAGAACAGTCATTTTCTCCAATACAGTTTAGTGACCATTAGACAGTAACAGTCACATTGTTTATTTTAAAATGAAACTGATTTAGTTTTTCAGCAACAACAAAGATGAGTGTTGAAAATACACGGTGGGAACAGGAAATGGATGTGAAGCACCTCAGCCTTGGAGCTGGATTTTTGTTCACTCAGCCATATTTTAGACAGTGCACTAAATTTTACTTGGCAGACTGAAAATAATCAAGAGATTATTTAATTACAAAACAAAGAAATTTGCCCACCAAGAATGACATTAAAATAACATTACAGCTGGGATGCCAACAAAACCATACAAGCAAGAAATTCAGAGTTATGGGGGAAAAGTGCTATGTAGTCCCCCCCGCCAACACCCCGACAGAAGGCTGGCTCCCCACTCCTTCCTTCTGAACCTCAACGTTCCATGTCAGTGTCATTCGGGGGGGGGGGGGTAGAAATATCAGTGATATTATTAACTACACAGTATTTCTGTTTGAGGCTCAAATAGATTATGGATTCCTCTTGAGAAATCTGGCTCTGTGCTGCATTCCATGGCAGAGAAAGCATTTTCCTTTGCACATAGCTCAGTAGAAAAATATTTTGCCATTTCACCTAGAATGTTTCTGATTCTTTTCACGGGTATGTTTGGTGGTTTCACACAGACACCTTGCTATTTCGCAATGAAGAACTAGTTTGGGCTGCAAAAACAGAGCCCGATCCAGAGCACAATGAAGTAAATGAAAAGACTCCCACTGATTTCAATGGCTTTGGATCAGCCGATGGAGAATAGTCACCCAGAACAAATGTATAACAATTTGTTCTGTAGTCAGACTGTGATGCCTTTTATTGTGAGTAAAAATGACAAAGATCACATTGGCCAAATTGACTGATTCTCATCCAACAGACATGCTGTCGGACAGTCAGAGTCCTGTCGGCTGGACGGACACATTAAATTGCACTGGTCAGCTAGTAATAAATAATTTAGCTCTGATCTAGCACTTTCCTCTGAACAAGTCATGGTGCTTTACAAAAGGATGTTGTCATCATTGTCTCTGTTTCACATCAAAAAGATCTGCTTGTAGATGCAAGCAAGCTTCAATGTTTGAAAAATAAACTTCAGTGAGGATTTTGGGACTCTTTTTGGGGTTATTTTAGGTTCACTCAACAATATAACCTCAAATGACAGGGACTGACGCACCGTAACCCTGTGTTTTCAATTTTATAATGGGTGGAGAGAGAGATATGAACAGACTTGAAAACAATCACTATTGCAATACATGCCATCCTTTTCTGTTCAACATGGCATTGCCCTGCACACAGCCAACTAAAGATTAAGTCAGTAATAATTCACTTAAAATCAAATGATCTTATAGGTTGACTAAAGCACTGTCTATTAATGCACCTTGGATCATTAACTAAGCAACTGCTTGCTAACTAATGATAATAGCCAACGTCCTGGTGACTATTAAGTACATTTTTCTGCAAGGAGAAGTTATTGCAACATTGAATTAAACTTCCACACACATTGAGACTCCTTTGGAGCAGTTTCCATACAGTGTCTCAGTCAGGTCTGTAGCCTCTCAGTCTAAATTGGAAATCTTCTCAGCTGCCATTAATCATCATGATAGAGACGTTATTCCTTAGAACTCCTCCTTTTATCAGTACAATGCTCTTGCAATCCCTGAACAACTATGCCAGCTATCCTCTAACACTGACACAAAGAGAGGACCACCTGGCTCTCGGCAAGCATTTGCTCTCGAGAAACCATTTGCTAAACGGTGGGGAAAGGCAACCTGAAATTTTGGTTTCCTCTCTTTGTAAACATAAAATCTGGCAACAGGGCAACATGAAAAGTTCCCGTAAAGATTTGTTTATAGATTATGATTTATTTGGTTACAAATTACTGGACGAAAATGTATATTATAAATAATTATTTGCACATCGTGTTTATCCAGAGATCTCAAAGTGCTTTATGAAGGTGCATAAACATTCTCCTTGGTTTGGCCCAATACAGAAAAACACTTAAGCACATGCTTAAATCCATCCCTATTGGGCCAGAACTTAAGCATGTGCTTAAGTTTAAGCATGTGCTAAGATCTCATTATCTGGACTAACATTAGGCACATTCTGCAGTGCTGTCCAGAACAGAGATCCTCTCCTGAACTGGGGCCTTTACAAACAGGGCCTGATCCTATTAGGACTTCCATACACAAAGTACCTGAGTCATACGAGCGGCTTCATTCAAGTCAATGAGGCTACTTACATGAGTGCTGGCAGAACAGGGCTCTGTGTGAATTGTTGAAGGTCACCCAGTGAATTAATGGCAGGATCTCCTGACTTGCAAGTCCTTGGTCATTCCACCAGACTATCCTGCCCTATTTACCCTAATTCAACCTTAAAGATTTGTTTCAGCATTAACAACAAAACAACGAATAGGAATAGCCTCGACTCCTGGAGGAGGTGGGAAAATTCTTACATTATTAGGATAGGAAATAGCTTGAAAGTACCACCATCCTTCAATGAATGCTGCTCTGTGAACATTTTAACTGGGACACAAATGAACCTGATTACTCCTTGGGGACAGTAAGCAACATGCCTTCCAATGTTAATATCTTGCTTGATCATGTAACTGATCTGCGATCACTAGTCTTTTGTATTTTCAAGGGTAATTTAACAAATACATGTTTAAATACTTACTCAGATTTAGCCAACCAATTGTTTAACTTTTCCCCCAACTAATGTGTCTTGCTGCATTGTAATTTTGCACTGGCACTAATTTATCACAGTAAAAAGTTATAAAAATAGAACAGGTTTTTGTATAATATGCTTAAGTGTTAATGTACTTAATTAAACTTAATCCATTTATATCTTTTTGATAAGTCATCAACTAACACTAGTAGAGGAATGAATGGAGCAAAGTGAAACAGCTGCCTGAATCTCTTGAGCTGAAAATGAAATGACTCTAGAAAATGCTGGGGGTGAAGAGGTGGGCAGGGTTTGCAGGGAGCCACAATTAGTTATTTTTCTTAAACCAGTGTTGTGTAGTGATTGGTATTTTAACTTTCTTCATTTAGTTTACAAGCAATATTTTAAAATACTATTTATATTTTCACATATTTAGTATGTTTATGTTAGCTTTCATATTTGCATATGATTAGTGAACCATGATGAGATACTGCCTATACATTTAAATTCCTAAGTTCTTTGGTTAAAGCCCAGAGAATGGTTTATTGCAACAATGTGTAGACCTTAGGTTACATGTTTCTTTTACATATATCATCTAAATGGCCTTCTCACTGTGATACACATTTCAAAGTGTAAAACATTCTATGGCAACAGAAGTCAACAGGAAAAAAAGACAAGAAATTCTAACCTCAAGAGCTTAAATAAATTATCATCTTTGTAATTCTGCCATAAATCCCCCAGTTGGGATTTAATGATTTAGAGTTTGCTGATCTGGCACAAATCCAAGTGCCTTAGGTTGCTTAATGGATAAAACATTGCCTTTTCACCTTTTTGATCCTACTTTAACTTCAGTCTGAGGTGACAGCAGTGTCCTGGTCGCTGCTCAATTTTTGATGGACAATAGTAGGCCAAATGGTAAAAGTGCTTCTTACTTCACTTAACCACTTCGGGGGTCGCAGAGGGAGAATGGTCTTTTCTTCTAGAGAGAGGGGCCTCTTGCCAGCATTAAGTCATTGATTAAGGCACAGCATTGTTGGTGATTGTTTTTTTTTCAAACCAGTGAATAAGGACTTCACCTTGCAGAATAAGGAAAACAACCCCCCGCCCCCTCAAAAAAACCTCACCCACCAACCAAATGCCCTGCATTCCAAGAGGAAAGCAGCCTGGACTCTGAATTCCAGAAATCATAAATGGGATCAGCTCAAACTGAATGCTTAGTTTCCCTACGAGAAAGATACATTTGCTGTACTGTGGTTCCCCTTTACAGTTTATTCTTATCTGGACTTCAAGGATTTAATTTCTTCATTCAGAGATCACAAGATAATACATGGAGTAACAAAAATAATAATAATAAAAACTTCTAGGAAGAAGCTTGTACGCTTCATCCAGTAACCAGATCAGCTTCATATTTTCAGTCAGTTTTTAAAGAGAAAAGTCTAAAAATAACCTCTGGATTTGTTGCGTGTGTGTCTCTCTCTCTTTTTGGTAAAGCATATGAAGCTACATGTACTTACTCATTAAATATTGAAGAATGCACTGGCTGGGATAACACTGACCTACCGGAGGTTACTAAATTGCTTTTCAGGAATGCTGCATTGTACAAAAAGGCATCAGCCATTCCACTTACTGCTTTTTCTTCAATATTTTAAATACTGTCTGGCTTTTTTAAAGGTGATTTCAAGGCAATCTGATAGAGAAAGCGAACGCCTCTGCTAAACCATTTTTCATTAGAACTTTTAAGGAGTAAATCTAGCAGCTCTTCTGTTTATCTGGTTTGTCTAGCTTCCAAGGGCCTGGAAAAATCTCATTTTAGGGGTTCGGTTGACCTTTCTACCAGCTAAAATGACAAGACTCAGTGCTTGGGAGGCCACTTTTTACAGGGATCATTCCATTGTTAGCTTAAAAGTAGAGTCAGGAATTTAAAATGAAACAAACACTCCAAATTTCTCCTGTACCATCGGGTTAGACCTGTACTTACTGGCTACCAACTGGAAGTGTATGGGCAAGTACCAGCTGGCTAGCGCTTCAGCGCACATCAGTCTTGAGCAACCTAGTCTAGAGGATAAAATCTAACATGTGACAAATCATAAAACTGTGCTTGCAATCTGGCTAGTTCAATTAATCACATTTCATTCTCCGGTCTGCATATGTATGCAGGGGGAGATCACCACTGACCTTTTCACATGACTAATGTAACTGAACTCCTCTTTGAATGATCCTCCAGAGCAAAGGAGAGTGTAAGAGAGGGAGACGGGCAGAGGAAGGTACAGAAAGAAACACAGGGAGAAACAGAGGAAGACAGAGCTGGGGGAGCAGAGGAAGAATCAGTCCTCTTCAGACTGAGGATATTACATGAAAAGAAAGTAGGTCAGGCTGGAGAAAACTCTCCACACAATTAAGAGCCCAAATGTCTGATTACAAATAGGGATCCCATGGAAACGAGTGATCTAAGGCAGGGCAAAGGAGTGGCTCTTATTGTTCAAATTTTATTATGTATGTAAATATGCATGTGTTATAAATATTTGCCTCTATATTTTATACTATAGTAAAAATATGTAACATATACACATAGAAAAGTACAACAGACGTATACACAGGAAATTATATATATAAAATACACAGAAGTATATAGATTTTGAAATATAATCTGTCATGAATCACTGTATATTTGGGTGCTCAGATCTGGAGACTTGGTCTGAGCCCAGCTCATTTTAGATACATGTCTACTTATATATGAATGACATCATAATACGTGCACACACACAAGTTGAAAAAAGTTACTGCATAGCAGAAATATTAGCAGTATTGTTTGTATCCTGAACCTCAATCAAAGCCAAGAAGCATACTCCTTCAGCCCCCCTTTTCTTTGGTGTAAGTGTCAATATTCAAATTTCAGCTTATTATTATAAACCGCTTGTCATATAGAAAACCCTGAGCACAAGGAAACAGAACAGGGACACACAAATATTTACTCTTAGCAGATCAGACAAAACAAATTAGAATTGTGACTAGCAGGGCCTGTGTCTTTGCACTTGCTCCATGGCCCTCCCCCTTTTCTTTTCAATATATTGTTAAATCTGCAAGAGCCTGGCGGTAAGTACCTGGGCACAATACACAGAGAGGATTTTTGAAAAGTCAACTGATTCTAAAATGAACACTTCACACAATACCTTCCAGCTTGATGCTGCGATCTAGACAGACAGACAAAACTCTTGTTGATATCAGTGTGTTGGGACTGCAGGACCAGGCCCAAAGGCGAAAGGTGTGCTGCTCTCAGAGATATTTCCACTCATTACTTTCTTTTGTCACTTCTAAGTTATAAGGTTGCCCCTATTTGTGAAGACCTCTCCTACCCATCTCACAGTCACCCCATCAGAGACCCTAGCTATGTATTTTACATAGTCTCAATATGGCCATGTTATACGTGGTGCATCTATGGGCATGTTTCACCCACTAACAAAACTGGTGGCAGTAGATGAGGTGGTTGGCTAGGAAGATTCTGCCCTTCCCAAGCAAAGTATGTCCCCTCACGCTCCATGCCTGTCCCAGGGTCTGTGAGAAATTCTGCTTGGTGCCCAGAAGGAAATTCTGAGCGTTAAGGTGGAAAGAGTAGACCTCCAGCCTCTGTTTGCTCAGACAACGCAGCTCACACTAGTATTAATGGGAGTCACACATGTGCATGCAGAGAAGAGACCCCTGAGGCTGTGTTTAGAAGTGTGAAGAAAGTTGTTCATTAGAACACAAAAAGCACCTAAATTTGAGGTAAGAAAAGCTGGTCATGTTAAGGAAGGAGGAGGACAGAATGTATTTATAACCCAGCAGTTGTGAGTTGACATTGTACAAATACAGTCATAGCATTGTCCAGGGACCCAGGCTATTGTGTTCTGTGCCCTATAGATGAATGCTCTATCTGCCCACAACCCCCCTTCTACACCGACCTGAAGGTCAGAGGCACACATGCTGGCCTTGAACTCTCCGTCTGTCTCCCCACTGTCTCCCTGCCATATTAATTACTATCCCTCTATGCCAGGGCCAGAAAACAACCTTCACTGCATTAGTGCTAATTAAGAAGAGTGAGCTTCCTATTCTGGCTGCCTTATTGGCTCTCCTCCACATATTCAGAACAGGAAGGAGTGCTGACAATCTTATTAACAGCAGAAGGAAACACCTCAGTAATGCTCCTATCTAACAAACAAGACCTGTAAATACAAGTCCCTTATGCAGAATACCAATCATCAAACTTGCCAGTGTCAGCAGTCTGGGAAGGATGGGGAAGGGGCTAGAAAAACGGGAAAGTTTCCAAGGCCTTTGAAGTCTATGTCTCAGGCAGGGATCATCTTCCTTTGGAAATATTCCCACCCAATATCAATTTCTATATTAAAATCCCAAATCAGTTAATTTAGGATGCATCTTATTTCCACAAACATAGCCAATGTTCATTAAAGCTCATGGGACTAGAGCATCACCAGAATAATTGCACTCTAAAGACTGTCACCAGTGACTCTCTTCCCATCCGATCAGGACCTGGATTTAACCGAATAGTTTGAAGACAAAGCACGGCCAATAACAATGTGGAGACGTGATCCAGTGAGTACTACCCATTGAAATAAGGCCTTTCTACAGGCATTTATGCAAATCCTTTTACATCTGTATCACAGGAGGTCTCATGTCATTTAATACAAACAAACTCATTCATGTATTTCTCAGTCTAACATTTGGAATCTGTTTCCACTTCATAAGCATGCTCGTCTTGGACACAGTATTTACCTATTTTAATGAGTTGTGTAATAAAGAATAGACGTCTATAGGGTCATAACGCACTGAGAATATAGTAGCCCAATGCTGCAGGAACCCTTATAGAAAGAATGACCATGGTTAAGAATGTATGGACAATTAAAGCTCTACCAACTGGGCCAGTTCAGTGGCTTGGTAAGTAGCAGGACTCTGCACAGCCATGCAAAAGGGCCAAGTATGAGTTATCAGGCCTGATCTCACCTTTCTTTGGCTGGTAGCACTGGAAATGCTACAGAATTCTCAATTGTATCTTTCCTTTTTGGACAGCTAAACTCTGCACCTGGACCCTCTCAAAGCTGCCAAGACCTATAGTGGAAACCTGGATCTGTTTTCAAAAAATGCTAACAACAAGGCAAAAAGAAAATGTAATTGATTTATTACAGTGCATACTTCCTTGCTTCTCTGGCTTGTGGGTGTCATGGTGTGACACACCCATAAGAACAACAGTCAGTTATGGAGCATGATACAGTCCATGGGCAGAACCCAGGCAGTGGCCCCCAGTGGAGGAAAATAAGCCTGGAGCAGGGGAGCATCAGTGGAAGCCATCCCTGCCCACGATCTACTAGAGGCCCCAAAGCCAGCAGTTGCAGCTCACAAACTGGATGCAGCCAGCCAGGGAGAGGATGGATGGAGGTAGAGAACTCAGAACTTCTCCTGGGAAGCATCTGTCAGAAGGGATCCCAGAGGACCTCTCTGGAGTGTAAAGATATTCCCCTCAATGGATTACATGCCTTCCACCGGGGACGAATGCTTCTACTGGTACAATGGCTCGTGCGCCGACAAATCAAAACCACTGATTCTAAAGAGGTGAATATCAAAATATATGACTTCAGGAGGAAAATGAATAGTGATCTTGACTGACTTCAGTCAATCACTGCAGGACCACAAAACTTGGTGCTCACCTAAATACAAAGTCTATTTTTTTATGGTTACATACATTCTGAATGTCTTCACCAGTAATCTCTGGGCATTTCTCCACTGAAGCCTTGATTTTCACACGTTTAACTCTATTTCTTCTGAACTTACAAGTTTAAGGCTAAATTATGTTCTAAAGGACCAAGCTGCACAAGGAGGAAGCAGCACATGGTCTGAGAAACATTTATTGATAAATTTATACCTTGAGAAGAAAAAATGTAAATTACCATACCAATTCGAAGTCACCTTCCAACCGTAAATATATCTGACTGCCAGACACAGTTGTAAATTCTAATTTACAACTTTTTTTTTTGCTTTCTGCGTGTATAAAGGCATCTTACTTCTGTTTGTTCCATTCTGTATAGCCGATGAAGTGGGCTATAGCCCACGAAAGCTTATGCTGAAATAAACTGGTTAGTCTCTAAGGTGCTACAAGTATTTCTCGTTTTATTTACGGATACAGACTAACATGGCTCCTATTCTTAAACCTGAGATCTTTCAGAGGCTTATAATTTGGCCAAATTTGGATACATTTTCATGGGAACAGCAAAAGGCACATTCCTGACAACAGGGTGATCTCCCTGCCAACCTTTTACAATTTTTCAACAAACAGTTGTGAGATTTTTTTTAATATGGGCCAAATAATATATTTTTCCTTTAATTCTGTTCTCAGAAACAGCTGAACCATTTTGCTAAAGGTTTTTTTTAAAAGTTTATCCTGAGGCAGATACCTGGGTTGAAAAATTACAACCTGAACAATTAAAATCCAGCTAAGGCATATGCAACTAAAAAGAGAGTCCTCTTTGCTTTCTTTCCAAGCAAGCAGTTAATGTTGACACATGGATGTTATTTCATTACTAAAGGGAGGAGAAGTGGTCTGAGAATCGTGAATGGGAGGGCAGGTGAACAAAATATAATTCACACTATGAAAAGAAGCATGAGAATCCCTATACTTCTTGTATGAGCATAAGTCCTGGAAAAAGCCATGTTACTCCTGAACCGTCAGTGAAAGAGGGGGGTCTGGAGTCCTCTAAGATCTTCTGGGAAGCAATTCTCTCCAAGCAAATTTCTCCAGAAGTATCTGTTTGTAGAGCACCTGGCCAGTGACACAATCCTGGGCCAGGTTGGGAAGAGCAGACAGGGATGTCAGTATTGCTGCCATGGTTTTTGCCAGCAGACTCTTTGCAGACAGAAAAAGACCTCAGGAAAAGAGATGCTGCATTTTAATCCTCACAGCTCAGACCCGCTTTCCCCTTATTCTCTCAGCCTTATAAAAATAGAAAGAACACATGTTCCCATTAGTCACTTGCTAGAGGGGAGCTGGGGGGTATGTGCTGACAGTCTGTACACAGAGGCCTAATTTGAATACTATTTGCATATTCCAGATAGACAAAGTGCAACTATATTAAAAACACACATGCACAAGAGCTCTACAAAGTGAGACAGAAGCCTGCTGACATTTACCAGAAACCAAACCTTTTGCTTGGTATGTTTCCCACTCTGCTCACTAGGGCCCCTCACGGCTAATAATGCCCAGCACAGCTAGTTTCAGAAAGGCTTTCAATTAAATTTCTGCTTGCCAAGAGTGGTTTGTATATATGCAAAAATGAGTCCCCAGCTCTCCTGGGAATGCTAGGCAGATACAGTTCCTCTCTCCTGATAATACCATTTGCTAGGCCCAAACTAGGAGAAGTCATTTGTTGGGTAATCAGATGCAGTAAATGTGTTTCACTCTACTTTCCTAAGCTAAAATTTTGCTTGCGTTTTCAAGTGTTCACATTGGAGTAAATGTGTGTCTAAAGCTTATCTAAGGTTTGAATGCAAACCATCCCTTCTTGCTGGCTTCCTCTTGATCTTTAAAAGCTCAGTGCTCTCTGGTTTGAACATAACCTCTGGGAGTTCAAAGGTTAAGTTTTAGGGATGCAATCAGTGTCCAAGCAAGACAGGACAAGACTGTATTGAGGTTATGTCAAGGAACTACCAGGGGGAGGGAAAAAAGCCTGAATCACACAGGTGTCTGTTATTGACACAGCGCTTCACATGGACATCAAGCACAGATACCGTACCCAGAGCAGGACACATCCCTAGCACCTTTGACCTGACCTAACCTTTGTTACTGTCTCAATTCTAATGGTCAATAGCTATCAGCTTTCAATATACAGCTAAATATTTCATTTACTGTGGCTCTATATGTTGAGCTATGATAGATTTTCAGTCTGACAAAATGTTCTATTCCTCATTTTGTCAGCACAACATCCAAAATCTACCATACAATGCAAAAATAATGACCACCTATTATTTTTCACAGACAGTGAAATAAAGGGGAAAGAGGAGTTTTGTCCTTCTATAGCCCCTGAAGTAAATAAGACAAATATGATATATTAGCAAAAATATTTTTAAAAGTGCTTAGTTACTATGATAAAAGGCACTATAGGACATTTTTAGATAGATTAGACAAATAAACCAACACCCTTATGGACCAGCCCTCTAGAATTTAATAGGAATGAACTCCAATAGGCTCCTGTAACAATTTTGCAGAATTACTCTAAAAATATATGGATTTTAAAAGCCAATTTTTAAGCCATCCTATTCAGTTCTAGAGCAAGAATGTAATTCACTATTAAATTCTATATGATGGTTGCAATAAAACCTGTACAAGTTTATTATATTCTATCAAATTCTAAAGGACTTCTCCTGAAAGGAATTCACCTTTATCTGACATATTTCTATTATCCATATTATCACATCATACATTTTTATGCTATCCACAGCACAGTATCTTACATCTATGTTCAATATCTGATCAACTGTGTACCAAATGCATCCTTTTTTTTGCCATGCTTTTGAGGTTCATATACTGTGTCCATCAAAGTGGTATCTGAGCATCTTTTAGAAGTGCATTAAACAACATGACTAGCATCTGTCATGAGTGGCTCTTGCCTTCTTCCTCTTGCTGGGTAGGAAATTGTGTGGGGATTGATTTTTTATTGTTATTATTTTCCTGGGGGTGGGGGTAATGTATGATGTGCTACATGTTTATATTAGTCAAGTGAAGGCTGGGATGAAGAAGTGTGCTTTTCCTGGCACTTGGAACAGAAAGTGGTAAGGTTTGAAGTAGCTGCATGAGAAAGAGTAACTGGTCATGTCAACAGTGCACCTCAACATGTACTAAAAACTATTGCAATCTACTCAGAAACACCTCAGCTACAGTAGCTAAGAATGGGGAACTATGAAGAAGAGGGATGGAGTAATCCGGAAGGCAAAACTTTCTGATCTGACAGCTGCTGTTTCATTTATTGGTATCCAGCATGGAACCCTTTTGGCAGGGCCTCTGTCAAAAACCAGTCACTCTTTGTGGGCTCGTAACCAGTAAGGGATGGCTTTGGCTGTTATAACAGTTTTTGTAAAACTGTAGTTTGGTAAAATAGACACTAATTCAGTAAGATTTTGCACCATGCTAGCAACAAATAAATCAGAACCAGGTTTTCTCTAGTGCCTTTCACACTCTGGGTATATCAAAGCATTTTACATGGCAATGAGTTAGATGCTGGTAGCACAAAGACTACGCAGTCAAAGGAGGCAGCTGTTTTCTTCAGTAATGGCTTAAACATAGCCTTGGACATTAGAATTTGTTTTATTGACAGTGTCAGACAGAAAACTAGAAAAGAAGGAAAAAGAGAGACCAGAAAGAGAAATGTAGACAGCAGGCTTCACTTAAGATATAATGAGTAGGTATTTTAGTGCAGTGATAATTACCAATTTTCTACATTTATAGAAAACTTCATAAATATTGAAGTGAGGTGCTATTACCTACACAGGTACTGAAGCTGTATGAATATGGAAATTCATTAATTATCACTAGAACTATTCATTACAATTTTAATGTAGCAAAATAATAAACAGGTATTCATTATATTCCTACAAATTCTACCTTTCTAGCCTGATCTGGCATTTTCTTTCAACGTATAAGGGCAGCAGAGCGGGAGATAAACAAACACAAAGTGGCAGAGGGATACAGGTGGGAGGAAACAGACAGTCCGAGCGACACTGACTTGCTAGGTTAGCATGAAAGGGTAGTAAACGCGTCTCCATCCCATGGCAGTACTCAGCCCGCCTTCCAGGTTTATGAAACTGAAAGGAATTAGCTGTACTGAACTGTCTCTCAGGCTGTATCCACAGAAGACATTTTTGGGCAATGTCCCTCCATTGCAGGCTCTAGTGCACACAGAGAGAGCAGTGCCATGTTCACCCATCTGTGGCAGGTCAAGCAAGATGACACGGTGGCTAAAATGCTAATGCCTGGCTGAGCCTGTTCAGCACCACTGCAACCCCTGCTGGAGCTGAATTGGGGTTAGTGGGACATTTCTCAACAACATGCACTGTAAACAACACCAGGATGCTGGATCCTAATCTGGGAAAAGTAAAGGAGCGGGACCCCTTTGGATATGTCTACATTGCTATTAGACACATGCAGCTGGCCCATGCCAGCTGGTTGGGCTCCCCAGGCTCGGACTAAAGGACTATTTAGCTCCAGTGTGGACATTGCAGAGACCTAGAAACCAGGCACCAGCCTGAACCTGAATGTCTCCACCACAGTTAAAGAGCCCCTTAGCCTGAGCCCCGCAAACCTAAGTCAGCTGGCAAGGGCCAGCTGTGGGTTTTAACTGCAGTGTAAACACACCCTCTGAGCAGGAGAAGCCCATTCTGCTAGAAAGGCTGAATTGGGGGAGGTTTCCATTTTAGATTTCTAACCTCATCAATGAGAGGGTGGCTTATGATCTGAAGAATGGGGTGTATAGTCCCTGGGACTGACAATCTAGCTAGTTATTTATCAGCATCGAATCTTCTTCTGATGGTTAAAGTTACAGCGAAGGTAGGGGGATGCCAACTCTCAAAGGGTGCAGATGCCTTGCAACTACTTTCTCTATTGGCCAGGCTTCAGCCCTGGCTCTAGCACTGAGGCTGTACTGGTTGCAGACATCCCTCAAGTTAAAGATCCAGTGTCCAAGCCGATATTAGATTTGTCAGCTGCCTTTGACAGGGCTGATCCTGAGGTGTTATGGCTTTGCCTGCAGACCTGAACAGAAGAGGGGTTGCCCTCAGGGAGTGTTATTCTAGCTTAATCCCTGAGGGCAGTATTTGGCAATTGCTTATCTGCCCTGAGGGCTCTCTTAGGCGGGGTGCCACGAGAGTCTGCTCTCCCCACTCCTGTTCAATGTCCACCTGGAGCTATTAGGAGGGTAGTGAGGGAGCACAGGCTGAGGATATTTTCACTATGTCAATGTGCTGACAAATATAATACATTTCTTCCAAAGTCAGAGGGTGCCATTGAGCATCTTCCTCCGTGTCTGGTAGCGACTCTTAGGACATCACGTGGAAAGCTCTTCTTTTTCTTTCTGGCTCATGGGCTTGGATTTGCAAGCAAAACTCTGGACCATCAGGTAGGCAAAACAACTGGAAAGGGGTTAAACTTAAGCTGTGATTATGCTGGAGCTCAGCTGAATGCAAACAGCAGGTGTCTGTGCAGGAAGCCACTGAACTACTTCCGAGTGTCAGCCCTCCTAGCAAATTGCTGAGGAGACGCTTACACATTAATACAGTCTACACATCAAACTATGCAGAAAGCAACCTGCAATTATACAATTAGACTGATACACAAGCTTCCCGTTAGTGTTTATTTCTGCTGCCAATCATGCTGCTTACTGGAAAACAAGAGCTCTTAACAGCCTCTGTGATTCTTCATGCTCTCTTGCTCTCTCGTTCTTTTTCATTGCCAGAGGTTTTACTGATCTGTTCTGATTTTTTAACATCCTGGTGAATCCCCACTTTAAGGCCACTCCTTGGTGTGTCTGGCAGTCAGATATATTTACTGTTGGAAGGATACCTGGATCTGCATGTGATGAATGATATGTCTCATAGATAGCTGCTGGAGGATGCAGAGATCAGGAGAGAAGAATCAGATCTGTATTTCCCATGAACAATGTAACTGACAAAGGTAGAAGCTAGAAACCCTGCAAACATTTTTAGGAACAGGACAATACTATTATTTTTAATTTTGTTATGTCATCTCTGTCTACATTGGGGGCCAAAGGCGGATTGGGCCAGGAGAAGCCTCCATGATCCAACTTGTTTTACTCTTAATACCATGCTTTTAAATTACTAAATGTTGAACACATTGTAAAAAAAAGATGACAGATCAAAACGACCCATCTTTCTATCTCACATATTTCCAACAGGTCTATCATCCTTGTATCAAGGCATTTGGGATCTGATTAATTCCATTTCCTACCCTTTCCATAAACACGCTTGCTGAAACGGTTAGCATTACCTGTGTCTCGTTAGCAGCATCTAACTATTACTTGTACTTATTATAATCCGAACACAACAAGGCATATGTCTCAGTGTCAAACTAGTCAGTGCGCCAAATCTACTAGGAAGAATGCAACTCTAAATTATTAGGGAACAGATTTTTAGAACCTCACATGCAAAATGCACATGCATAATTTATGCTGCATCAGGGCAGTTATGCATGCAAATATCAAGATACCATGTTTGTTATGTGCATCTGGAGTTGAAAATGCATGTACCATACTGGCAGTGAGCTGTATTTTGTATAACTAAAAATAATTCCCCTTTCACTATTTGTTAATGTATGCTATGATATGAAGAAGAAATCTGGGTTGAATCCCAGTGAATGCTCTATTTATTTCTACCTTAGGTCTTTTTAAGAAGACCATCTGAGTTCCACTGATCTTGATTCAATGCTCCTGCCCACTGCAGCTATTCAGACCAAAGCATCAAGGGGACAAGCTCATCTTCTTCAGAGGAGTTCTATAGTCACTCAGGACTCAATCCCGGAGGAGATGAGCATCTTCAGATCTCACTGAAGTCAGGGAGAGTTGAAGAGCTCAGCACTTTGCAAGATCAAGGTCTTCAATGGGAAAACTGGGACCCTTTATTCCTCATTAGCTATGCAGTGATAGCGGACGTGGTCTTTGCCCACGACTCGTGCGCACATTTCCAGGAGCCCTGCCCTTTATAGGCAGCAAACGGTTTAGGAGTCAGTGAAGCTGGATAGCGGATACAGGCATATGTTGTAGGGATCCTCAGGACCCTATAAGGGATTGCCATGGCAGAACCAGACCTTTCTGAGAAAACAAAATTCTCCATTGTCTAACTTTATCCACTTGGTCTGCCTGGATGTTCCTTTCCCCTTAATAGGGCCAGCTCTCTATTTCTTTCCTCTCAGACATTGTAATCCTCAAGGTTATCTCAGTGGGCTATAGGATCACCAGCTCCTGCATACATTTATAGATTAGCAGTGCCTGCCATTAGCAAATTGGAAATTTCTCAATCCCCACCCCACTGTTACAGATGGATTTTTCTTCCCTTGGTAAGTGTGTTAGGAGTTCCATTTCTGGGTGTTCTTTACTACCATAAAAAGCATTTCAATCTTTCACAAAGTGCTGCCACTTTCTGGTGGAATTCCGGGGATTTTAATGGAATGGCTGAACTGAGGAGCCAGCGCAAAGTCTCTACATTCTCCTAATGGGCAAAGCTGAGCCATGTCACAGATCTCTGGTATTTGTTCACAAACAACAGTCGCATATAGGTTTACTAGGCAACAGCAAACATCATAGCCAAGCACAGCAAGCATTTACCTGCTCAGCAAGGTTACCTTTGCCGCAATTGGGGACTAGGTGAGAGTGGTGTTATTTTGACTGTGACAGTTGGATGAGTGAGATGTAAACTGTACGGAATTACCAAAGCAGGGAATCTGGTACCAGTCTGGAGTGGTTTTCAGACCAGATTGACTCAGCTTTACGTTAATATGGAGTAGCTCCCTCCATTGCCAAACAAAAAGCAGGGATCGGCCTAGAGGCTGTGTTAATAGTGCCCAATGGGATTCCAGTTTCTAATGAGCAGACACTTTTCTATACTTTCGAGTATTCCCTTGGGGCCACAATGCAGTCTAGAACTCTTGAGGAGGGAAGCTCTCCAGAAAAATGTTTTATAGTTGCTTTAAGAACATAAGAAAGACCGCACCGGGTCAGACCAAGGGTCCATCCAGCCCAGTATCCTGTCTACCGACAGTGGCCACTGCCAGGTGCCCCAGAATGAGTGAACCTAACACATAATGATCGAGTGATCTCTCTCCTGCCATCCATCACCCTCCTCTGACAGACAGAGGCTAGGGACACCATTCCTTACCCAGCCTGGCTAATAGCCATTAATGGATTTAACCTCCATGAATTTATCCAGTTCTCTTTTAAACCCTGTTATAGTCCTAGCCTTCACAGCCTCCTCAGGCAAGGAGTTCCACAGGTAGACTGTGCACTGTGTGAAGAAGAACTTCCTTTTATTTGTTTTAAACCTGCTGCCCACTAATTTCAATGGGTGGCCCCTAGTTCTTCTATTATGAGAACAAGTAAATAACTTTTCCTTATTCACTTTCTCCACACCACTCATCATTTTATATACCTCCATCATGTCCCCCCTTAGTGTCCTCTTTTCCAAGCTAAAAAGTCGTAGCCTCTTTAATCTCTCCTCATATGCGACCTGTTCCAAACCCCTAATCATTTTAGTTGCCCTTCTCTGAACCTTTTCTAATGCCAGTATATCCTTTTTGAGATGAGGAGACCACATTTGTACACAGTATTCAAGATGTGGGTGCACCATGGATTTGCATAAGAGCAATAAGATATTCTCCATCTTATTCTCTATCCCTTTTTTAATGATTCCTAACATCCTGTTTGGTTTTTTGACTGCTGCTGCACACTGCATGGACATCTTCAAAGAACTATCCACGATGACTCCAAGATCTTTTCCCTGATTAGTTGTAGCTAAATTAGCCCCCATCATATTGTATGTATAGTTGGGGTTATTTTTTCCAATGTGCATTACTTTACATTTATCCACATTAAATTTCATTTGTCATTTTGTTGCCCAAACATTTAGTTTTGTGAGATCTTTTTGAAGTTCTTCACAGTCTGCTTGGGTCTTAACTATTCTGAGCAGTTTAGTATCATCTGCAAACTTTGCAACCTCACTGTTTACCCCTTCCTCCAAATCATTGATGAATAAGTTGAATAGGATGAGTCCTAGGACTGACTGTTGGGGAACACCACTAGTTACTCCTCTCCATTCTGAAAATTTACCATTTATTCCTACCCTTTGTTTCCGGTCTTTTAACTTTTAACCGGTCTTTAGGTGAACAATTAAAGATGTCTCTACTCAGTGAAATGTCACCATTACAGTCTCCAAAGATTATGGCCATTAGTCATTGTTTGAGATTTAAAAGATTTAAGAAACATCCAAATTCAAATTGATTTTTTTAAAATCAATAACGTCTTACAGCATGGTGGAGCCAAAGATGGTAAAGGTACAAAACCCCTCATTCATCTCATTCACAAAACATTTCCAAGTACAGGATGGGATTAAAACCATGTTTGAATCTCTCAGCTTTTCATACTTGCACTGTAATAAGTCTTTGAAAATGATCAGAGACATTATAGAAGAGAACTAGAACAATAATTTTGCCAGACCTGCTGCTTTTGCCAGAAAGCTGTGAATTTATTAGAGGACTTGATCAATTTTTTTTTCAGGAGTAGGAAAGTATGGGGACATTTATTCACCAAATGGGAAACTATTTTTCAGGATCACTACTGAGACTAGAGTGACTTGACAGAAAGTGTGAAAAATCAGGACAGAGGATGGGGGTGGGGTAATAGGTGCCTATATAAGAAAAAGCCCCCAATATCGGGACTGTCCCTATAAAATCGGGACATCTGGTCACCCTAACGGAGACTTAGAACACTGAGGAGCCTGTGTGATCTCCTGGATATACTAACATCAGGGCGATGCAGAGCACAAATGGCATATTCAGCATTTATTGCAAGACAGTTTGTCTCAGCAGAGTTTTTTGTAATGTTTTAATGCCATTTGGATTTAACTCCGGAAACTGAACTTTATATACGTAGATGCAGTATTAAATGAGAACTCTGGTACCTTAGGAATGTAGAGACCAGCAACACTTTCCCCTGAATTTTCGAGGAAGTGCACAGGGATTCAGCCATAGCACTTGTCAATGGGAGTTGCAGGACTAAAACTGGACTGAATGCTTTGAAAATGTACATAACTTTACTCCGGTCTACTTACTTGGTCCCACCCACTCCTCTTTGGGTAAAATGCCATGGTGCTGCCATCTACCTCAGGAACATTAACAAAACAGCCTCATGTTTCTCAGGGTATTGCGTTAGGGCCGTCTCAGCTTTAAACGACTGCGTAAACAGTTCAAACATCTGTTACATTTTGCCACTGGGCAAAGAGATTTTTATGTAATTAAACGTCATTCAGGAGGTTCTGTGCAAATGGATCAAATTGAACTTCTGAATTTTTAACATCTCCTAAACGGAAAGTACTTGCAATCCACATGCACAGAACTTTGCCATGCTGGGGAAGAAAACAGAGGGCTCAGCATTAAAAGCAAAGGTAGAAAATGGAGGATCAAGATTACAAAATTCAGTCACATTTTAAAATTTTCTGCTACAATAATTCACTTTATGTAGAATTAATGTGGCTGATTGAACATTTGTGCTGTAATTTACTTATAATTAACATTTTATGGTGAACAGATTTCACCATCTCCTTCATGCTGTGAACTCTAAGCCATAGGTCAAAAATGGAGATGAAACAGATAAGCACAAAATATTCTCACTGAAATATTAATGAGATTTTAATTTACTGCTTTAAAAATACATCTTTCATCAATGCCTCTATATCAAATCATTATTTTAATTTTTTAAAATCACATTAAAAATATAATGAACTTTTCTCACTGGTTGAAAGACACTGAAACATCTGTTATGAAGAGAGCATCCTGGAGAATGAAAGGGTCCAAACATACACTCAGGTATCGAGCATCTCACATACTTCACTGGATGGAAGTGGATTTCAACTCACCATAAGGCCCCTTAACACTTAACCAACTATCAGCCGAGGCCCTCGTAGCCTCAGAAATGCATTTTTTGGCTGCAGAGACAACATTTGCTCTGGTATTATGTAGAATCCTATTCAAAGGAATGCTTCTTCCTAAACAATCTCTCTGAGATCAGTCCTTTCTTCTTCATTTACAAAGTTAGAACCCATCCAGGCCATGGCCTGCCTTCTGGCCTTGACAAATGTCATCTTACTTCCCTTAAAGCCATTCAAAATACTGCTGCAAAGACCATCTTTCTAGCTTGTTGCTACAGCATCATCTTCTGCTTTGTGTCTTTCCCCAGGCTTCCCCATTCCATGCCCCAGCAAACTTTAAACTCCTTGTCAGCATTTAAAGACTCTCCATTGCTTTGCTCCACTCTACCACTCCATGTATCTTGTAGTGAGCCCCCATCCTCCACCCCCAGCACTGCCAGTGACACCAGCCTTCAGTCTAGTTTTACCTCCCGCATCGCTGTGCTTTCTCCCATGCCACCAATTTTGGGGATGAGCTCCCCATAAACAATGTGCAAAGCCACTGCATTAGCCTCCCGCAAACCTCTCCTTAATGCTCACCTCTGTCATGACGTCTGCACAAAGCCCACCAGTGCTTAGGCAGCTGATATGCTATGACCACTCTTTATTACTTTTATCCTGATTGTCCTCATTACCTCATGTTCTCCTGTCTGTTGGATCTATCTGTTGGTTGTAGTCACACACACAGATAAGTTCTTTAAAGGAAGGAGAGTTTTTTGTTGTGTATACAGCACCTTGGAAGTTTCACGGGACCAGAAGAAGGATGGCACAGGGATTTGGGCACTGTCCTAAGACTTGAGAGACGTACGTTAAGTCCCCTGCTCCACCACACGCATCGGGGTGAGTTTAGGCAAGATAGTAACTACCAGAGGAATGAGTCTTTCGCCAGGATACACAGGAAACAGGATTCTGGCAGAGACAACTCTGAGGCCCAATCCCATCAAACTCAGCATTCAAATTTCCGTTGACTCAGTGGACGTTGAGGATGATTAGCACCTCAGAGGTAGCACTCAGGGGACACCTTGGAGAATGAGGCTACTAGTCAGCTCTAGAATGGTGCAGTGCTCCACACAAGAAACATTAATTTTGTCCATCATCCTCCAAAAAAAGATCTCTTTCTAAGAGGGATAACACTACTGGTTTTGCTATTTTCTCATTAAACTATGAACATCCTTAAAAAGCATCAACAGATGTTTAAACCTCTATTTAATTCAAACACAGCAATCTTCTTAAACCACATGTTTTGGCAAATGTTGTTGTATTTACTAAAGATATGTAATAAATACCAGGTGTTGGTCTGAGAAACAAGCTTTATCTTTTTAAGCCGGGTATGCTAAATCTGAAAAATTAGGGAGCAAGGTTCTGCTAGTAGGAAAGAGACTGTGTAACTTGAGAGAAAATAGCTTCCTTCGTGATCTAGCAGGGTAAAGTAATTCAGAAGGAAACTTGGATAAAATCCCAAACCCTCCAAACTTTAGGGGTGTACTTGTAAATACCTCAATATGATGGGATAGTCCTGGGTATGTTGTCAGGTTTCCTGTTTTCTTACGTTTTGTCAGACAAACAACTATGACTATCCCAAGAATGGTCTAAGTGTCAGAGAGTCTGGATCAGGATATGAGCAAAGAAGTCAGCAAAAAATCATAATTCAATG
This sequence comes from Dermatemys mawii, assembly GCA_007922305.1. Taxonomy (NCBI): domain Eukaryota; kingdom Metazoa; phylum Chordata; order Testudines; family Dermatemydidae; genus Dermatemys; species Dermatemys mawii. Next base: position 34,620,804 of record ML677343.1, on the reverse strand, counting down.
GAAATATTTTATTCCTTTCATTTCCCAGGCCATACTAGCCCATTCAAAGGACTGATTAGAATTTCAAATGAAGAGCTGAATCATATGAGCATTGTAAGTCAATTATAAACAGCACTTAAAAATGTGTCAAGAAAAAAATATACATGTAATTTTCTTTTTTAAACTGCAGTTTTTTCTAAAGGTTTGTTCGCTGGGAATCAGCAACTCTTTGTTTTTAAAGAGTGAATCTGTGCATCTTTTCTGGGATGAAGGGCCCCCCTCTGAACGCCTCTCTGCCTGCTCCACTTACAGCCTCAATACGGTGTAAGTAGAGTGGAGATCCCCAAGAAACAAGTTCTGTTTGCTCTCTGCAATCTCTGCCTTATATTTTTACCAGATATGTGGGTGTAAAAGAAATGAAGAAAAGGTTCTTTACCTCAGAGCTTGAGCCGGCTGCCCTGTCCAATCGGGGGTTGGCTCCCAGTAAGAAGGGCATGTGTGTGCGAGAAGACAACTCTTGAGGGGAGGAGTGGGGCACTTCTGTAGAGTTTCTAGGCCCTGGTTTTTCCAGGGAGTCCCCGCACAGCACTAGGCCCCAGGTCTGATTCCAGAGAAGTTCTACAGGGCTACGGAAAAGGCATCTCCACTGCTGGCTTCAATCGTCTCTTCAGAGTCCCTAGAAATTAGAACAAAACAATCCTTATGTTCTCTTCTCAAAAGAAGAAAAGAATGTATTCCATTTCTAACCACAAACTACACACAAACCATTACCACAAGGCTTCAAACCCTGCTCTGGTTGCATATACAACCTCTGACAACAACCGTGAGAATTAAAGGTGAGCTAAAATGCCTTAGGCCGTCTTCACCAACAAGACTTAGGTAGTGTTATTGCTGTTCTTAGTGTTAATTTTGGGGAAAAGGGATAGCAGTGGAATAAGGAGGATTATGATGAATCCATGAACTGCAGACAACAACTGGGTATTCAACCCAGAACCCAAAAAACAGATCGATAGCACTTGGGCTAAATGAGAATCTCTGTCAGATGAGAAGTGTGATAAGGCTTTGACCTCTGTGGGCCTCCAGCCATTAGAAGTCACCATGACCATACACACTAAGCCAGAGTACAACACTACCATTTTGGAAAGGTAACCACCGGCAGCTGAAGAACAGATGAATATTGGACCCAGGTGAGCAAATGGCCAGTTTACATTTAACAGCTACAGGCGAGATGGCTGAGCGAGAGGTTCCGCTGCTGGCCAGCCATACGTAAGGGAGAGTGGCAGACTGACCAACAGCTGAAGAGGCTGCTCTGACGTTGAGGGATAAGTATAGAGTTGGTTAAGGGCAGTCAGCAGTTCAAAAAATGTAAAAGGTTGCAGAGTGGTAGAAGTCTTCAACTATCTGAGCTGTCCCTGATATGCTACTGAAGCTATATGTATTCGTCTTTAAAAGTAGTAGGAACAATGAGAAGCTATTTTCTCTCTGACAGACAGTTTAGGGGAAACGTTCTCTCTCTACACTCTCTGATGGAGTTTGCCCCTCCCTAGGACCCCTTCCCCATTTTCAGCTCCCATTTCCAAGTACAATCAAAATGACACAAGAATAAAATACGTTTCTACTCAAAACAAGGAAACGGGGCCAAATCCAGAGGCCCTGGTTTCAATGGAAGTCTCCTGGAGTAAGGACTGAAAGCAAAAACTGAGTAAGGCCCTCAGGATCTGGTCACTGGAAACAGCTAGATTTACATGGAATGGACAGAACATGCAGAGATGGGAATCATGAGCATTCGCCAGGCAAAATCTCAACCCCGTCCTGGTTCTCCGTCACATCTCACCCAGAAGATAGGTGCTCCTGGTAATAAATTCTACCTCCAGACGTCTCTCTTCTCGCTGCATGGCACTGAGACCTTCAGCACATGCAACATCCCCATTTCGAACAAACAATTCTAACTAGCAAATGTATATAAAATGGGGTTGGCGACAAACCACCCGGCCTAATGACTCCACCCACTTCTATCCCACTCAGCCAGCCTCCACTTCCCCTCATCTCACATGTGCCCCATTTCTCCCTCTTTCTGGTACAGCTTGATGTTTTCTTCCTCTTTTGCTGCTCCAACTACAACTCTCTCTCTCTCTCGCCATCCCTCCCTCCAAATCTGAACTCTTTAACATAAGCAGTGTTTACTGTAATCTCAATTTCATGACCATAGTCTTTAATGTAAATAATTTGATCCAAAGGAACATTGAAAGGTATGCTGGGAAATCCAATCACATACAGGAAATGAAAGCAACCTCTCTCTTTTCCTGGGATTCTCTCTCTCTTGCAGTGGGCACAGAGGATTTCTAACTCCCAGCTCACTTTGGGGTCATTCTACATATTTATTAAAGTAACCATTGTATTCTGAGGAACAAATACATAAAATAAATACATAAACACACACACACTTCATAGACAGCGATGAAAATCTAACCATACGTGGCCTGTGTCCATTCAGTCTTTTATTTTTTCTAAGTGCTTTTGCATAGTAAAAGCCATCAAATATCATTGGGAATTATTACTAATTTTTTTAACAACACTGAAGAATTAAAGCAAGAGAGAAAGAGAAGGCATGTATGAGAAAGAATGAGAGAAAGGTTAAGCTCAAAGGCAGGGAGAGCGAAATGGACCAGATTATACAAAATTAAAAAGCAAATACGAGCAGACAATTTGTGCCGAGTGATTGCAAGCAATTACAGTCCGGCTTTTCTGGAGGGAAAATGGGGAGAGGGGGGCATTTCAGCTTAAAAGGAGACTTTATTCATTCCTGATCAGCTTCTCCTACTATTCTCTCTTTTATTCTTGGATATCAATTTAAAAAAAAATCAGCCTTCAGATGTTACACATCTAGCCCTGTGAATCCCACCCCTGGGCAGAGACACAGGATTTCAGCTTCCAATCGGCTCTTTCTACAGCCCTGAAAAACCAATTTTCTGAAAGAAAAGAAAAGAAAAGAAAAGAAAAGAAAAGAAAAGAAAAGAAAGGCATTTCTCTCGAAGGAGAGCTTCAATTTTATTGTAATTGTCTGAAGAAGGGCTGCTTTGATCTGCAGAATTATTATTATGCATCGAATGTCTGCCTGCTAATGTCACAGCTGTGCCTTGGCATGAACACACCAAGGGGGATCACAGGCTAACTTAGGACTTGCCCCAGCTGAGGATCCCTTTCCCCCTTCTCCTTCTCTGTATCTCACAGGAAAACTTTATTTCCTAGCACTTAACTAAAGCACCTAAAGGTGCTGTCCAATTTCTGCAGAGGGGCTGGAGCTGTGTACCCTTGTTGATCAATGTGTGGCTCAATCCCAGCTTCAGAGTGTGTGTGTGTGTGTGTGTGTGTGTAAGAGAGAGAGAGAGAGAGACTAAAGTGTTGAGAGTATGTCCTACTATACAACCATTAACAGAAACAATTGAAGCCAGTGAGTCTTTCTTGTGTGTTACCCACATCTGATCAGAGACTGAGGCGATGGGAAGGCGATTATAATGCTAGCAAAAACATGGAATTATTAATCTCATTCCTCTGAGTTCAATCCTCTGCGTTAATAAATAGTTATTTTCCATATCTCCAACTTTCACTGTGCTAAAGCAAAGGGCAATTCAGGAGGCAGAATTATATACAATTCGCCTATATAGTGTGACAAAGCTCCAAGTTTGTACTTGTGGGTCCTGCACTTCTTGGCAGATTTAGGGGCCTCAGAAACTCATCTAGGCCCCAGAGTGACCTCCCTTTCTCAGTATAATTGGCAAGAGTCACCGCCTAGTGAGTTACCTTCATCACAGGCCAGTATGGAAGATGGAAAAGTGGGGGAGCCTGGGCCCGCCCTCTACTCCGGACTCCAGCCCAGGGACCCTAATAGTATCAGCCAAGATGGCTGACCTTTTATCCACAAAACACAATACAATTCCCTGGGCTACTTCCCCACAGCAGTCCCCGCTTCTTCAAACTCCACTTCACCCTTACCTCAGGGCCTCCTTCCTTCAGTATGATATGTTGTCCACCACTCAGTCTCACCAACAGCATAACTTCCTTCCGCAGCTCCTGACACCCACACCCACACCCACCTGACTAACTGGGAGGTTTTTATCTGGTTTCAGCCAGTCCCTGATTGGCTTCAGGTGTCCCAATTAGGCTAGCTGTTTCTGCTCCTTTCTAGAAGGTTCTTAATTGGCCCCAGGTGTCTTGATTGGCCTGGAGTAGCCTTTTTTGGCTATCCAGGGAACAGGGACCTGCACATCCTCAGGCTGATATACCTGCCTTCCAGCACTCTCCTATATCCTTCTGGTCTGACTCTGTCACAATAGATAAACCCTAATATTGGTCTAAAAGGGCACAGAGCTTCCAGATGAGCAGAACATTCAGCCCACATTTTCCTCCCAACTCTGTGGGTTGGGCCCATAGGCAAAGGGCAGGGGCTGTGTCCACCTTCCTCTCTGGAGACTGTGCCCTACATAACACACATGCGACAGGGCTGTGTGGAGGATTTGTTTGTTATAACTGAGGACAAGATTTGTTATCTGCTTGAGGGATAGACATCGAGGCCCAGGACTGGTGCCCTGGCCTTTCATCTTTCTAGAGCCAGTTTCAAATCTGATTTTGGTTGCAAGTGAAATGATGAAGAGAGGACATTGTAACCATCCACAAAATACTTTAGACTCTCGATTACCCGGGATGATAGGGAAAAAAATTAATCCCGGTTAATAAAATCCCAGTTAATCACCATACAAAGGAAATATGGGGGGTGGGGTTGGTTTGCCGGCCGCCCTGTGCCCAGGGGGAGAGGGCTGGTTCGCCAGCCACCCTGTGCGGGGGGGTGGGGTGGGTGGGTGTAGGGGGGGTTTCCAGCCACCCTGTGCCGATGGGAAGTGAGGGGATGATTGGTTCGCTGGCCGCCCTGCACCCAGGGGGTTCCCCATCCACCTTGCACCCTGGTTTTTGTTTGTTTTGTTGTTTTCTGCTTGGCATGGCAACAAAGTCAGAGCTGGCCCTATGAGTTGCGCATTCTTTTTTAAGATTAGTAGCCGTGTTAGTCTGTATTTGTAAATAAGACGAGGAAAACTTTGTAGCACTTTAGAGACTAACCAGTTTATTTCAGCATAAACTTTCGTGGGCTATAGCCCACTTCATCGGATGCATACAATGGAACAGAAGTAAGATGCATTTATACACACAGAAAGCAAAAAAAAAAAGAAAAGTTTGTGCATTAGCATACCAATTCTAAGAGGCTGTTTAATTAGGATGGGTCATTATCAGCAGGAGAAAAAAGGATCTTTTGAAATGGATATCTGTGTCTGACAGGAGAGATACAACTATTGAAGGTAAATTAACTAGGGAAATGCAATCAATTAGTGTAATGAGCAAACCATTTGCAAGTTCTATTTAGTCCTTGGTTTATTGTGTCCAATTTGAAAATTAATTCCAGTTCCTCAGTTTCTCGATGGAGTCTGTTTTGGAATTTTTTCTGTTTGAGAACTGACACCATCAAGTCTTTAATGGAATGGCCAGGAAGATTGAAGTGTTCTCCTACTGGTTTTTGAATGTTATGATTCCTGATGTCAGATTTGTGTCCATTTATTCTTTTGCGTAGAGACTGGCTGGTTTGGCCAATGTACATGGCAGAGGGGCATTGCTGGCACATGATGGCATATATCACATTGGTCGATGTGCAGGTAAATGAGCCTGTGATGGTATGGCTGATGTCATTAGATGATGTCAGTTGATGGTCCTATGATGGTGTCAGTTGAATGGATATGAGGGCAGAGTTGGCATCGGGCTTTGTTACAAGGGTTGGTACCTAGGTTAGTATGTTTGTTGTGTGGTGTGCAGTTGCTGGTGAGTATTTGTTTCAGGTTGGTGGGCTGTCTGTAAGCGAGGACTGGTCTGTCTCCCAAGATCTGTGAGTGAGGGATCATCTTTCAGGATAGGCTGTAGGTCTTTGATGATGTGTTGGAGAGGCTTAAGTTGGGGGCTGAAGGTGATGGCTGATGGTGTTCTGTTATTTTCTTTGTTGGGCCTGTCCTGTAGTAGGTGGCTTCTGGGTACTCTTCTGGCTGTCAATCTGTTTTTTCACTTCCCCAGGTGGGAACTGTAGTTTTAAGAATACTTGGTAGAGATCTTGTAGGTGGTTGTCTCTGTCTGAGGGATTGGAGCAAATGCGGTTGTATCTTAGAGCTTGGCTGTAGACAATGGATCGAGTGGTGTGTCCTGGATGGAAGCTGGAGGCATGTAGGTAAGTGTATCAGTCAGTAGGTTTCCGGTATAGGGTGGTGTGTATGTGTCCATCATTTATTAGCACAGTTGTGTCTAGGAAATGGACCACTTGTGTGGATTGGTCCAGGCTGAGGGTGATGGCAGGATGGAAATTCTTGAAATCATGGTGGAATTCCTCGAGGGCTTCTTTTCCATGGGTCCAGATGATGAAGATGTCATCAATATACCACAAGTAGAGTAGAGGCATTAGGGAACGAAAGTTAAGGAAGCGTTGTTCTAAGTCTGCCATAAAAATATTATCAAGAATCAGAGGGGTAGCCTGTGTTAGTCTGGAATTGCAGAAGTGAGAAGGAGTCCTGTGGCACCTTAAAGACTAACTAAAGTATTAGAGCATAAGCTTTCATGGGCTAATACCCACTTTGTCAGATGTATGCAGTGGAAGTATCCAGGGGAAGGTATAAATAGGTAGGCAAGAACCAGGTTAAAGATAACAGGGTGGGTCCAATGAGGCTGAACCAGCTGTTATCTCTAATCAGGGAGGGTGAGGTATTCCTCTAGCAGCTGAACTGGAGGTGTGAACAGCGAGGCGTGAACAGTGCTTGGTTTGTCTACAGCCAAGCACTGAGGTACAATCATATTTGCTCCAACCCCTCAGACAGAGACCAACACCTACAAGATCTTCACCAAGCTTTCTCAAAACTACAATACCCGCACAAGGAAATAAGGACACAGATCAACAGAGCCAGACGTGTACCCAGAAGCCTGCTGCTGCAAGACAAGCCCAAGAAAGAAAATAACAGACCACCACTGGCCATCGCCTACAGTCCTCAGTTAAAACCTCTCCAACACATCACCAGTGATCTACAACCCATCCTGGACAACAATCCCTCACTTTCACAGGCCTTGGGAGGCAGACCAGTCCTGGCCCACAGACAATCTGCCAACCTCAAGCATATTCTCACCAGCAACAGCACACCGCGCCATAACTCCTTTAACTCAGGAACCAATCCATGCAACAAACCTCGATGCCAACTCTGCCCACATATCTACACCAGCAATACCATCACAGGACCTAACCAGATCAGCCATGCTATCACTGGTTCATTCACCTGCACATCTACCAATGTAATATATGCCATTATGTGCCAGCAATGCCCCTCTGCTATGTACATCGGTCAAACTGGACAGTCCCTACGAAAAAGGATAAATGGACACAAATCAGATATCAGGAATGGCGATATACAAAAACCTGTAGGAGAACACTTCAATCTCCCTGCACACACCATGAAAGCCTTAAAGGTCAGCATTTTGCAGCAAAAAACCTTTAAGATCAGACTGCAAAGAGAAACTGCAGAGTTGCAATTCATTTGCAAATTTGACACAATCAATTTCGGACTGAATAGAGATTTTGAATGGCTAGCTAACTACAAGAGCAGTTTCTCTTCTCTCGCTGTTCACACCTCCAGTTCAGCTGCTAGAGGAATACCTCACCCTCCTTGATTAGAAATAACAGCTGGTTCAGCCTCATTGGACCCACCCTGTTATCTTTAACCTGTTTCTTGCCTACTTATTTATACCTGCCCCTGGATTCTTCTACTGCATGCATCCGTCGAAGTGGGTATTAGCCCACGAAAGCTTATGCTCTAATACTTTAGTTAGTCTTTAAGGTGCCACAGGACTCCTTGTCACTTCCATAAAAATGTTGGCATATTGTGGGGCCATGCGGGTACCCATAGCAGTTCCACTGACTTTAAGGTATATGTTGTCTCCAAATGTGAAATCGTTGTGGGTGAGGACAAAGTCACAAAGTTCAACCACCAGGTTTGCCGTGGCAATGTCAGGCATACCGTTCTTGATAGCTTGTAGTCCATCTTTGTGTGGAATGTTGGTGTAGAGGGCTTCTACATCCATAGTGGCCAGGATGGTGTTTTCTGGAAGATCACCGATGGATTGTAGTTTCCTCAGGAAATCAGTGGTGTCTCGAAGATAGCTGGGAGTGCTGGTAGAGTAGGGCTTGAGGAGAGAGTCCACATAGCCAGATAATCGTGCTGTTAGGGTGCCAATGCATGAGACGATGGGGTGTCCAGGATTTCCAGGTTTATGGATCTTGGGTAGTAAATAGAATGTCCCTGCTCAGGGTTTTAGGCATGTGTCTGTATAGGTCTGTTCCTGTGCTTTTTCAGGGAGTTTCTTGAGCAGATGGTGTAGTTTCTTTTGGTAATTCTTAGTGGGATCAGAGGATAATGGCCTGTAGCATGTGGAGTTAGAGAGCTGTCTAGCAGCCTCTTATTCATATTCTAACTTATTCATGACGACAACAGCACCTCCTTTGTCAGCCTTTTTGATTATGATGTCAGAGTTGTTCCTGAGGCTGTGGATGGCAGTGTGATCAGCACAGCTGAGGTTATGGGGCAAGTGATGCTGCTTTTGAATAATTTCAGCTCGTGCACGGTGGTGGAAGCAATCTATGTAGAAGTCCAGACTGCTGTTTCAACCTTCAGGTGCAGTCCACAGAACACCATTATCCATCACCTTCAGCCCCCAACTTAAGCCTCTCCAACACATCATCAAAGACCTACAGCCTATCCTGAAAGATGATCCCTCACTCACAGATCTTGGGAGACAGACTAGTCCTCGCTTACAGACAGCCCACCAACCTGAAACAAATACTCACCAGCAACTGCACACCACACAACAAACATACTAACCCAGGTACCAACCCTTGTAACAAAGCCCGATGCCAACTCTGCCCTCATATCCATTCAACTGACACCATCATAGGACCATCAACTGACATCATCTAATGACATCAGCCATACCATCACAGGCTCATTTACCTGCACATCGACCAATGTGATATATGCCATCATGTGCCAGCAATGCCCCTCTGCCATGTACATTGGCCAAACCAGCCAGTCTCTACGCAAAAGAATAAATGGACACAAATCTGACATCAGGAATCATAACATTCAAAAACCAGTAGGAGAACACTTCAATCTTCCTGGCCATTCCATTAAAGACTTGATGGTGTCAGTTCTCAAACAGAAAAACTTCCAAAACAAACTCCAACGAGAAACTGAGGAACTGGAATTAATTTTCAAATTGGACACAATAAACCAAGGACTAAATAGAACTTGCAAATGGTTTGCTCATTACACTAATTGATTGCATTTCCCTAGTTAATTTACCTTCAATAGTTGTATCTCTCCTGTCAAACACAGATATCCATTTCAAAAGATCCTTTTTTCTCCTGCTGATAATGACCCATCCTAATTAAACAGCCTCTTAGAATTGGTATGCTAATGCACAAACCTTTTTTTTTTTTTTTCGTTTTCTCTGTGTATAAATGCATCTTACTTCTGTTCCATTGTATGCATCCGATGAAGTGGGCTATAGCCCACGAAAGCTTATGTTGAAATAAACTGGTTAGTCTCTAAGGTGCTACAAAGTCTTCCACATTCTTTTTTGACATCCTGGTTAATCTGCAACCCGGTTAACCCGATCCTGGATAATCGAGAGTCTACTGTACAACTGAAGGGTTTAAACCACAATGAGAGGGAGGAGTGGTCCATGGCAGGATAACTCTGAATCTGAGCAAAGGAAAATTGACATTGGACATGAAGAATTGTTTCCTAAGAGTGAGGGATGTCTTGCTTTTTGAAATAGTCCCCGGGGGAAGTAGCAGTAGACCAACTGCTTGGATTAGTTAGAGCAAGGCTGGACAAAGCCCTGGCGAAGACACTGTATAGGAATAATTGTGCACTGGCTAGAGGAGTGGGTGAACTCAACCCATTGAATCTCTCTAATTTCTATGATTCTTAACATATACAAAACTATGCTATTCTTATACTGTGTAATTACCTGGTAGGGTGGTGAAAATGAATATATTTAAGTAATAGGAATTAAATCATTTGTTTATTTTATTTAATGCATTTGAAGTGCATCAGGTTTCTTAGTATGGAATCAGACCAGTTCTGCAGATGTCACATAGCCAGAGGCACAGTTTTGCACAAGACATATTTGTTAGTTTAATGAGGCAACAATATGTGGGAGTCCATCCACAAGGAAAACCAGACATGGGACCTTGCATTCCTCCTGTAAGAGGGCCAGTCCATCTACGATACAGGTAAGAAGTTGAAGGAACTGGCCCTGAGAATTTTGTGAATTTAAACCACGAAAAAGAATCATCTTATTACAAATGCACCCTCACCTACTTTCACTTAACTAAGTGCAGTGACATTACAATGTGGGTCACAGAAAAAAAAATCCTGCAAGTCCCAATCACATGAAAGACATGCATGTCTGATTCACTACTCCTAGGGAGAAGCAATCCTAGCTTTCCTACTACTGATTTGTATTTTATGAAGTCTAGATTGTTCCATGGAATAGAAGGATGTTCATGTGTTTTCTTTCTTTCCTTCTACTAAAAACTTTTGCACTGTGTCTGTATGTACATGTGCACAAACCTGAATACAGACTCTCTACGATGGGTTAGTGCAGCAGAAAGCTTTGATCAGCATGGGTTTGGGATGACTCTGATCTTTAGTCACTTGTGCCAAAGCCATGAGTAAATGATGTTACTTTTCCAAAAGAGTAACAATAGAACTTACATAATACACCACACCAACCTGTGTTCTGTGTGGGCTGCACATTTTAGAGCAAAACTATTTTAGCAAATATTTAGAGTTTATCCATTTTGAAGAACATTTTTTTTTATATTCCTCAACCTGCAAAGCCCAGTGCCTGCATGATCACTTTTTTCAGAAGTGGACACTGGATTTGGGAGCCTAACTTGAGACACCTTGGCTTCATTTTGAAAGGTGATAAATATAAACAACTCCAAATGGAGCTGCAGGCATTTAGCACCTCTGAAAATCAGACCCAAGGTATCTCACACTGGGCTCTCAAACATGGAAGCACCCAAAATAAGGTGGGACTTTTGAAAATGTGGCTGTATGTATCCAACTGCACAGGACTCTCGTGACATAAAGCTCCCATTCCCAGTCTTAGGGATTCATAAGAAACAATGGCCTTTAATTCTGTCACCAGTCCAGGACTGAACACTCTCCATGCTTCACCATACGACAGGGCAATTTGGAAGAAGAGGGAAATATAGTGAGCACTATACTTTATTCCTTCTCTGCCCAGTTTACTTCAAACATCCCAAACCCCTGCTCAACTAATAGCTGACCTTTGCTGTTTAGAGGAAGGATTATCTTTTTAAATCAAATTGTCAGAGGAATGTTTCTTTCTTCCATCCAGATGTTGAATTTCCTTCCCAAATAGCAGTGGTCTGAGGAGCAGAATAGATGACATTCTGTCATGGGAATGACATTCTGAGACAATTTAAGGATCAATATCCCATGATCCATCAGGAACAGAAAGGGGAGATTTGAGATTTCAGATCTTTCACGTGGGTACAGAACTTGTTCCACAAGGTGGAAGGTCCCAAGATATCAGCTCTTAAGATCATCACATTATTAGGCACAGAAAGGCTACTTTATGTAATTTTTAGAGTTTCTAAAATGTTATTAGTTATCATTTTTTTCTCTTCTTCATAGCCCTGTTGAGTCAGACTCCCAGTAATGACAGCCATCTGGCTTTACAAGAAGAGATGCATGAAAAACAGTGCCAATAAAAAATCTTAAAACGCTCTAGAAACCTTGCTGAAATAGATTTTTTCTGTAAAATATGTAGCATTTATAGAAGACATGCTGGTGTGGTATCGTGTAAAGATTTTATTAGCACTCATTTGTAGAGGCTGTCTAATCTACTCATGACTTTGCTACCCACAAGTATAATGGCCACCCTGAAATTACCCCAACAAACCCTTTAAAATACCTGTCCCCATCATGAATTATTTATCTGTCTATAGTTAAAAAAAGATATTTTTCATTCAGAAGCATAACCGGTAAATAGATGAATACTTCCCACTCTGCTTTCTTCAGGTAGGAAAATAGACACATATTTAATGTATATAGAAAAAAGTTCAGTGTTAACTAGCAAAATATTTCCAAGATGGAGTATAGAGGGCCAGATTTTATGGTTCTGAGGCCTAAACTGAGAAGTATGATTTTAAATGTAAAATAACCAAAATGTTGAAAATGTTGAGCCAATTGTACTGCAGCGTGGAAAAATACTAGGCCTGCTGCCTCCTCTCTACTTCCCTCTCTCGATGAGGCTCCCTGCTTTGTGTGCCCATGAGAGTCAACCAGCGCTGTTTATCAGGCTGTTTCCTTTGGGAACAGGGCAGGGGTGAAGGGACCGGGGGAAGTGAATTTTCAAAGGAGAGATGCTTGGAGAGTTATTTTTTGTTAAAGAGGAAAATATACTAAGGGGAACAGTGCCATTTTGAGGGTCAATGTAAAGTATCTGAGGGACTTGAGCAATGCTGCCATGTGCTGGAGATTCAGAGGACCAGGATCTGCAATTTCTGGAGGCTTGGGGGTCTTTGATTCCAGTGTACTTTGTAGACAAAATTGATCAGATTCAGACTGGATGGGCCAATTCTACAGTAACATACCTGGCCAGGAGAGGACAAATGCACCTTCTTTGGCTCAGTTTTTCCAAGGTTTGCTCATTGTGGTCAGGGTGAGCTGAGGAAGTAGGGAACTTTAGCCAACAACAGATTTGGTACCCCTTCAAAAGCGGTACAATTTGGCAGAAAAGAAAGTACTGGGCCTAATGCTTGTGGAGATTAACCTCTTCACACGATACTCCATCAATTCTCTCTGGACACTTTCAGTCTTGCACACTAGCTCCTTCTATTCATCCTTCCCAATTTGGGTAAGATTCCCGAGAAGGTTCAGCCAAAGCAACTCTGAGTCCATCTGAGTCTTCAGATTTTTATAACCCCTTTCAGTTTGCCTCCTGCCTCAATATGGCACAGAAACTGTGTTTGTTTTCTTGTGCCCGTGAACAGAGGTCAGATGTGCATTCTGATTCTTTTGGACCTATTAGACACCTTTGGTTCCAATGTGGTATCTCCCAGCAGCATACTTTATGGCCTTGGCAGGTGAGTCACTTTACCCCCCGCCTCAGTTTCTCCATCAGGGTTTTCTATCAGTATAAATCAGTGGGTGGTCATACAGCAGACCGAACATGTAAAGGCCTATTTAAGTGCTTACTGTTATTGACACAATGATTCTCTCCTGAAGGGCTCTGGAAGTTTGTAATCTCCTCTGTTTCATCACACATGTAAAGTTCCTGGAGGAGAATATGAAACGATTTGGGTTGCAGGGTCATCAGACACAGCTCTGCGGGGTTTTTTGTAAACACAAGGCTGACCTGGTTTCTTAGGTATTGTCTACATTACACCAGTGTAGCAACACGGGCACCGAAAAGCAAGCAACACCGGCTGACGAGGCCTCAGTCACTGCTAGGTAGAATTCAAGGTGCTTCTTATTTGTGATTCACAAAGTCATATGTGCTTGGGGTCCTGGCTAGGCATCTGATTTGAAACAATGCAGCAGAACTCTTCCAAACTCTTCCCACAAACCAAATTCTGTCCACTCGAGCCACTGAAGTTAGGTATGATTCACAGCATATGGTGCAGACATTCATGGTAACAGTGGCCCTATTCTTTCTTGTGTGCTTTGAGAAGCAGGAACATAATTAACAATGGGACATTTTAATTATCCTTGCTATGCTGCAGAAACAACCCACTGAAATGAATCGTGGTCACCTCTGAAAGCTATTGTTTCACCTGTCTGCAGTCTCAGGCAGACCCTCTGGATCATGTACACTTGGCTCGCAAACATTTGGCCTAAAGAAGTTATTTTATGAAAGCTGAGAGTGTGTTGCACACAATGGCAGAGTCCAGTCAAAAGTTCTGAGTTGTTAGGCTGCCAGCTGGCCCAAACTGACCTCTTGTCCTGGCTCTTTGAGACTTCCCTCTGTGTCGTCCCCTCCCCCCACACCCAGCCGTGGGGCTGCAGGCATTATAATCAGAGAAGATTAGAGTTGGAAGAGACTTCAGGAGGTCATCTAGCCCAACCCCCAAGTTGAAATGGGCTGTGTATTTATGCTGACAGTCTCTAGATCTGAGTGTCTGGGAAGCCCAGGGTAATTAATGGGCTTTATGCAGGAGGCTGTTTCAGTTAATATCTGACATCAAGTTACTTAACTTTTTAAATTTTGCGTACAAGCAACAGAAACAATGAGACGGGCACATTTACAACTCTCCCAAGAACTCAATAAACATTTAAATAAATGTTCCCCTGAACAGCCACTTGCTACACAATCGGCGGTGCCCCAACACTCAGATCCACACCTAGTCTAACAGGTTTTTAGTTCAAACCCTCTAGCAGTTCCCCCTCCCTTTCCTCGGACACTCTCAGTGCACAGGGTTTTAATTAAAAATTATGTTTTTCTTCACAACATGTTCTGGATATTCTTCAAATGTATCCAACGTAAGGCAGACAAGCAGAACGGGCTAACCTCATTGCTCGAGGTGCTGACCACACACTCACTGGGGTCCCACGTTTGTTGCTACCATGAGGCACTCAGAACCACTTGGCATGTTCTACCATGGAGCAAGGTAGTTCTCTCTAGTGCTGCCCTCGGGGAGGTCAGACATTAACTGGAGTGCTCGGAAAACTGCGAAGGCAGAGCCATACGACCCTGCCGCTGCATCACCCTTCAGCAGGGTACGATAGACTCTCCTGCTTCACCCTCCGGGGTGTGGTGTTCATCTCAGGAGCCACTAGCCTGGAGCCAGCCCTGAATGTAGGACAGAATTTGTGCCTGGACCTTGCGCAGACTGGAGAAAGTTCCTTCTGCAGGGGCCAAGGCACAGTCTGGCCTAGGCTGTAGGAGCAAACCTTTTTTGAGAATGCTGTTACAGCAGATCCTATGCAAGCTCACTCCCTCTCAGATAACCACTTGGTTTCTCTTTCCCCAAGAGGAAGTATCCCCGCTCACATTTTAAAATAACTTTTCTTAAACCCAGCAGTTGAAATTATTTCAGTCTCTCTTTTTGAGCCAATTATTCCGGTCAACCAATGTACTGGTGTGGCCCGTGTGGTCGGATTTCGACCCCTGTTTGAGATCGGCCTCTCAGATGGTTTGAGTTCTTCTCTGCTAGAAGCTTGGAGTGGCTCACTGTTTGCTCCTTATTTTCTAGTTATTATTATTTTATTTTGTTCTTGTGCAGCTATTGCAATTGGTGAGACTGAATGTCGATGGTAAGACCTAATGGCAGTTTCTCCCAGGAAGTTATCTATTTTATCCCCTATTATCATGGTTTACAATGCAGGAAAGTGATGGAAAAATACAGGGATAGTGATAAATCTCTGGGACTGTGAGTGAATAGGTTAAAGTCATTATCCATTGGGTTACACTTGGTACCCAGCCACACTGCATGAACCTTTGGTAGTCACCGACTCCTCCTTTCATAATACCTACTGTAATATCCTTTCTGCATAGACAAATAAAACCCTGTTCATCTAAACCCCTTTAATCCAAATCTCAGTTCTGTCTCTCAACCTGTATCACTTACCCAGCAGCTATCCCACTTAGCTGAATAGTCTGATGTCCTGACTCATGTCGGATAAGCTGGGTGTTGAGGGGGTGCTTACACAGCAACAGGCTGCCAGGGTGTCTCCTCTCCCATCCAGAAAGTCAGGATTTACAGTGATTGATAGCAAGGAGTTTTCCAAGCAGAAGAGAAAGTAGGTGAGCCCAGACTGACTTTTATTCTACGAGGCAGGGATGTTGCTGTCTTTGGGCTCCCCACCCATCTCTTTGGGCACTTAAACACACCCCAGCTCCTGGGTAGGTTTCTGTGGGGTAGCTAAGGCTACCCCCCTTCGCTATGGCAGGCTCCCCACCTAGAGCACCAGGTCCTTGGGACAGGGACAGCATCTGCCTTTGTGCTCTGTTCAGCATCAGGCAGACAGACTCACAACTCTCATACTGAACAAATAATGATTTGAGCCTTTTGCTGTGATCGTTTGTCCACCTCTGCTCATTTCTTTCCTTCCACGCACAGAGGAACAGGACACAAATAAAGCCAAAGGAAGAGCAAGCCCTCCTTCCTCCACGGCTCTGTATTTACCGCAACACCTGCTTACGGCCCGCTCTCTCCTCGGCTTCCCCCAGCCTAATTAGCGATGCAATCCCACAAAGAGTGAAGTTGCCTGCCCTCTCCCCTCACTCAGAATGATTTATGTTCAATTTGTACAAATGGAGAAAATGAGATTTCAAATTTCAATGCCATTTCTGCAATGAGGTGATTAAAAGAGAGAGAGGTATTGCCTTCTACTGTATAGACTATTGATCCCAGTGCTATTTGCCTTTGCAATAACCATTAGCTCAGTATTATTTGCAAACCTCTAATGTGAACCTGGAAATGCAATTTACATTTCTGCTTTACCTTATTTGCTTTAACAAAACAACACAAAAGCTTTGGGCCTTTCAAAGTATCCATATTGTCAATATAATTACCAGCTCCCCCCACAAAAATCTGTCTGTGCAATCCCACTACTTCCGTGTAAACTACCACAAGACTAAAAATTGCTCAGAACAAAAGGAGTGAAACTATTTAAAGCCTCTGATCATTTGACAAATTGAATGCAAAACAAATTCAGATCAGCTTTCTTTCTGTCCCTTCCTTTAATTCCCGGGCCCACGGTAATCTGTAACAGTTTCAGCAGAAGCCCTTGAGTGTATCCCAGCAGAAGGAAAGTGTTGACAGGAAGTGGCTGACTGGAACATACAAGACAAGTGCAAGCACACGCTGCTGCTCAAAGCCCTGTGCTTTTGCTTTGCCACTAGGAAAGCTGCTCCTCACAGTCCCCAAGTAGAAACCCCTTCACAACCAGCACAAAGTGCACACGTCCCCCTTGAACTCAGACACACCTCTTGAAAACACACACACACAAATTCTTTTGGGGAAGGCCCTAAAAAGAAAAGAAAGAAGGAGGCAGTAATCAAGAAATAAAAGAACAGAGGTGTGCTAACACCACTCAAGTGGCAGTTTATCAGCCTCCAACTCTTCAAATAAAATAAGGCAGTTCCTGTCTACTGCCTGGAAAAAGAAAAGAAAAGAAAAGAAAAGAAAAGAAAAGAAAAGAAAAGAAAAGAAAAGAAAGAGAAAGCTAATGACCCATAATTGCCATGATAGTGGAATAGGGACCAGGCAGCTGTTTTACATTCCTGGTATGTATAGTATGCAAATATCTACAAAGGGCCGACACAGTTACTCTATTGTGGATTCTGAGGGTAACCAAATTAGCCTTTGGCAGCCATGGTAATTGGGAGGTGCTGTTCCCATTAGGAGTCCTGCAAATTATGAAGAAAAATGGACCAAGGGCTTTGTCACAAATAATACCAAGAAGAAAAGAGCAGGCAGCCGTCTTTTCTTTTCTGTGCTTTGCTTTCTCTTTCCCCCACCCCCACCTTTTTTATTTTTGTTATTTCTAGATTGTGCTGTTAATACTTTCTGTTTAGCAATAAGAAAACGCTCTTCAGTCCCCTGCTGAACCATGCTTGGGCTTTCATAGCAATATGAAATTTTAGGGAATACAAAATATGGACCTGCAGCAGCAATTCCAGCTTCCTCTGCCTCTGCCATTCACAACATTTAGCTGCTTGAGCCAAAGTCAGAGAAAAAACATTTACTGTCACTCGTCGGGAAGCACCTAGATTTCCTGCACACACAGCTGCATTTCCCAGTGAGTGGTTTTATTTTGTCCTCCTTCCCTTCCACCTTTCTTGCCTGTCACGTTTCCAAGTTCCAGTGTGCAGACTGACATGGAACTGCTGTGATCTCCCACAATGGGGTAGTCAAACTATTGTACTGGTGACTCCTTTCACACAGCAAGGCCCCTTACAAATTAAAAACACTTGCTTATTTATTTAACACCATTATAAATGCTGGAGGCGAAGTGGAGTTTGGAGTGGAGGCTGGCAGCCCGTAACCCCGCCCCCCACCATGTAATAATCTCCCGACCCTGCTCTCTCCTGCTCTACAAAGTCTCAGCTTCCAACTTTCTGGCTTAGACTCATACGTTGGGAAACCACAAATTTGTGTGTCAAAAAACATTCAGCGCCTTAGTCCATAGCTTCCCTCTAAGAATGTGCAGTTCAGGTTCCCCATAGGCTTTCATTGCTGGCTTCCCAGACGGCCTCAATGAGATAGTAGGTGACACTGAGCTGAGATCAGGTCTCTGTGGTTCTTAACCTATTTACCATTGTGGGCCACACATGCAGCTCTCTATGTGTATGTGGGCTGCAGCCACACAATATCTATCTATCTATCTATCTATCTATCTATCTATACTACTGATATGGCTCTGATGATGTCATATGGGCTGCTGCTGTGTGCTGATTGGGCTGCAAGATTAGGAAGGAACCACTGCTGTGTTGTGTCACATGTAAATTTAAACAACTCAGTAGGCACAGTCTTGCCAGATGCCACAAATGCAATCCCTTCCTACCTCCGAAAGTGGTGGGAAGGCAAGGCACAGTGATAAAGGAATTCTGAATTGTTTCTTGTCTTCCTTTCTGTATACGTCAAGATATGAATGATAAGACCCAAGTCTCACTGTTCTGGTCTCTCATGGGTTCAACAGAGAAATTAACAAGAAGAAAGGAGGCATCATAGGAAAAAACACTCCAAACTGCAAAGTCTTATTCATTTCCATTTCCTCTCTCCTGCATACCCACTTTATTTAATTGTGTTACTTCTAATAAAAGCAGGGCTGAAGTCTTTAAGATTTTAAATGTTATTTACTTTTTCTCTTAAATGTCAGCACTACAGGATAGGACAAAAACTGCAGCTGAACTGGAGAGTAGATAGGTTGAGATTCCAGATGCATGCTCTGGAAAGTAACACAGTAAAAAATAGACATAATAGCCAAAAATTATACCAATGCAAAAGCGTAAAAGTAGGGCAGTCAAGCGATTAAAAAAAATAATCGTGATTAATCACGTGATTAATAAAAAATTAACTGCAATTAATCACACTGTTAAACAATAATAGAATATCATTTATGTAAATTTTTTGGGTGTTTTCTACATTTTCAAGTATATTGATTTCGGTTACAACACAGAATACAAAGTGTACAGTGCTCACTTTAAATTTATTTTTTATTACAAATATTTCACTGTAAAAAACAAAATAAATAGTATATTTTAATTCACCTAATACAAATACTATGGTGCAATCTCTTTATCATGAAAGTTGAACTTACAAATGTAAAATTATGTATAAAAAATAACTGCATTAAAAATAAAATAATGTAAAACCAAGGTTTACAAGTCCACTCAGTCCTACTTCTTTTTCAGCCTATCGCTCAGACAAACAAGTCTGTTTACAATGTTACCTGAAAGTGAGAATAGGCATTCTTGTGACACTGTTGCAGCCAGCATCGCAAGATATTTACAAGCCAGATGCACTCAAGATTCATATGTCCCTTCATCCACCATTCCAGAGCGCTGGTGCCCATGCTGAGGATGGGTTCTGCTCAGTAACCATCCAAAGAAGTGCAGACCAACATATCTTCATTTTCATCATCTGAGTCAGATGTGGTTCAGACGGGTAGCCATGTTAGTCTGTATCCACAAAAATAATGGGGAGTCCGATGGCACCTTAAGGACTAGCAGATTTATTTTGGCATAAGCTTTCAAGGGTAAAAAAACCCAATTCTTCAGATGCATGGAGTGAAAATTACAGATACAGGCATAAATATATATCTTGGCACATGAAGAGAAGGGAGTTAACTTACAAGTGGAGAACCAATGTTGAAGGCCAATTCAGTCAGGTAGATATAGTCCACTCCCAATAACTGATGAGGAGGTGTCAATACCAAGGGAGGAAAAATTGCTTTTGTAGAAGGTTGATTTCTTTTTGGGGGGTTCGGGTTCTGTAGTTTCCACATCAGAGTGTTGCTCTTTAAAGACTTCTGAAAGCATGCTCCACACCTCACCCCTCTCAGATTTTGGAAGGCACTTCAGATTCTTAAACCCTGGGTCGAGCACTGTAGCTATTTTTGTGTTTTGTCAAATCTGGAGTGACAGTGTTCGTAAATCAAACAACGTGTCGAGTCATCGTCTGAGACTGCTATAACGTGAAATGTATGGCAGAATGTGGGTAAAACAGAACAAGGGACATACAGTTCTCCCCCAAGCACTGAGTCACAAATTTAATTAACACATTTTTAATTAGTGTCGTCAGCATGTCCTCTGAAATGGCGGTCAAAGCATGAAGGGGCCATACGAATGTTTAGCCTATCTGGCACGTAAATACCTTGCAATGCCGGCTACGAAAGCTCCATTTGAATGCCTGTTCTCACTTTCTGGTGATTTTGTAAATAAGAAGGGGGCAGCATTATCTCCCATAAATGTAAACAAACTTGTTTGTCTTAGCGATTGGCTAACAAAACGTAGGACTAAGTGGACTTGTAGGCTTTAAAGTTTTACATTAGTTTATTATGGAGTGCAGTTACGTAACAAAAAAAAATCTATATTTGTAAATTGCACTTTCACGATAAAGAGACTGCACTACAGTACTTGTATAAGATGAATTGAAAAATACTGTTTCTTTTGTTTATCATTTTGATAGTGCAAATATTTGTAAACACAGTAATATAAAATGAGAAGTGTATACTTTGTATCCTGTATTGTAACTGAAATCAACATAACTGAAAATGTAGAAAAACATCCAAAAGAGTTAATAAATTTCAATTGGTATTCTATTGTTTATCAGTGTGATTAAAGCTGCGATTAACCACAATTAATTTTTTCAAATCACAATTAATTTTTGAGTTAATTAGGTGAGTTAACTGCGATTAATCGACAGCCCTACTTTAAAGAAAAATAAATGAGCTAGAATGCTTGGCAATGGAAGAGGCCCCTGGCTTTATAGGCATTTATAAAACACAACAGAATGGCAAAAACAATGGCTTACTCTAATACCTGGCTACAGACTTTAGAGGAAGGGCAAACTCAGACATAAAGGTGAACAGCACTACACTTTAAAAAGTCCATAGAATTTAATGAAATAACATTTCTCAATGCAAAGTACCACACTGTAGAATTTGTATGGATATAAAAATACAAGTCTCGTTATACTACCAAACCAAAATCAGGAAAGGATATTGAGCAGGCAGTGCTCAGGCAGAATAAAGAATGAATTAAGTCTATTAAAGAATACAAGATCCATTCAGTGATTTGCATATAAACTGGTCAAATGCTCTATTGGGACAAAGTGTATAAAAAGCAATCTCTTAACAACTTAAGGGCTGGTCTTCACTAGCGGAGGGATCGGCTGTAGATACGCAATTTCAGCTACATTAATAACGTAGCTGAAATCGGTGTCTCTACAGCCGACTTACCTGCCGTCCTCATGGCGGCGGCGGTTGGCGGCGCGCTCCCCCATCGGCTCCAGCTTTCACCGTTTGGTGAACTGGAGTTCCAGAGTCGATGGGGGCGCTGCTGGGGATCGATTTATCGCATCTTGACGAGATGCGATAAATCGATCGCCATAAGATCGATCCCTCCCTGCTGTAGTGAAGACAAGCCCTAAATGATTGCTTCCTGGAACAGCTAGTTCTAGAGCATACAGATGGAGAAGTTATTCATGCTTTAGACTGAGCACACAGAAGCATCAGTGTATTCTCATTCCTTGTTTCCAGTGAGGCTGATCACACACTACAGGATGAGATTATCTAGATAGGAGCAAGAGCATGAAGCTAAGGAGGTTCTGCAGCTTGCCTCCTTCTGAACTCAGGAGCTTCCCATACTCATCCCTCCCAGGGGCTGTGGGCTCAGGTCACTTCCCACCAGTGCATCCTTTCTTGCTCTTTCACAGAACTCCTGGGGGTTTAGAGAGCTCTCTTAGCACCTCTGGCCAGGCAGAAAGCTTGTGCTAGAAGTCTTCCTCAAAGCTTCTGCATGTAATGGTATCAACTCTCTTTCACTGCATACCTCAACTTTGGGCAAACTATTGGCTTATTGGACCAGTATTCAAAAGAAGAGATGTGCCACATTTTGCATGTGATTTGTATCATCCCATGCAACCACCAGAGACATGAGCCCCCACCAGCAGGATCAGGGGCTGACTGGAAATCAACGTCCATATTTATTCCCTGTGGAGCTCCACGTGCACTGCACCATCAATGGACCTACACCCTGACCTGCAAAAATACCATTCTCTTAAAGGGAGGTTTTCAATGGCCATCGCCATTCAGCTCCAAGCTTGTGCACTGGCCTTCCCATAATCAGTTTCCAGAAACTAGTGAACACAGAAGTCCAGTGCCATCTTGCTCTCTGACAGCTTGATAGACAGATGGAGGAAGATGTGACACATGGAACAGTTGAGACTTTTCTGCAAGGGGAGCACACTTGTTTCCCAGGTGATCTGACACTATGGGCTCACCCTTCTGGATGAATGGACTATAAGGTGGATAGAAAGCTGGCTAGATTGTCAGGCTCAACAAGTAGTGATCAATGGCTCAAAGTCTAGTTGTGGAGTGCCCCAAGGGTCTATCCTGGGGCTGATTTTGTTCAATATCTTCTTTAATGATCTGGAGGATGGTGTGGATTGCACCCTCAGCAAGTTTCCAGATGACACTAAACTGGGAGGAGTGGTAGATACGCTGGAGGGTAGGGATAAGATACAGAGGGACCTAGACAAATTAGAGGATTTGGCCAAAAGAAATTAGATGCTGTTCAACAAGGACAAGTGCAGTGTCCTGCACTTAGGATGGAAGAATCCCATGCACTGCTACAGACTAGGGACTGAATGGCTAGGCAGCAGTTCTGCAGACAAGGACCTAGGGGTTACAGTGGACAAGAAGCTGGACAAGAGTCAGCAGTGTGCCCTTGTTGCCAAGAAGGCTAACGGCATTTTGGGTTGTATAAGTAGGGATATTTCCAGCAGATCGAGGGATGTAATCATTCCCCTCAATTCGGCATTGGTGAGGCCTCATCTGGAGTACTGTGTCCAGTTTTGGGCCCTACACTACAAAGAGGATGTGGAAAAATTTGAAAGAGTCCAGCAGAGGGCAACAAAAATGATTAGGGGGCTGAAGCACATGAGATACAAGAAGAGGCTGAAGGAAGTGGGATTATTTAGTTTGCAGAAGAGAAGACTGAGGGGAGATTTGATTGCTGCTTTCAACTACGTGAAAGGGGGTTCCAAAGAGAACAGATCTAGATTCTTCTCATTGGTAGCAGATGACAGAACAAGTTGCAGTTGGGGAGGTTTTGGCTGGATATTAGGAAAAACCTTCACTAGGAGGGTGGTGAAGCACTGGAATGGGTTCCTGAGGGAGGTGGTGGAATCTCTTTCCTTAGAGGTTTTTCAGGTCAGTCTTCACAAAGCCTTGGCTGGGATGATTTAGTTGGGATTGGTCCTGCTTTGAGCAGGGGGTTGGACTAGATGACCTCCTGAGGTCTCTTCCAACCTTGATATTCTATGATTCTGTACGCTAATGCCCCTTTACACCATGCTGGCGGCAAAAAGGGAGCTGAAAGTGGGTGTCAATGCCAGAATCACATAAAGGGGCCTTAATGTGCATAAGAATCGAACCAGATGACCCCAGGATCCCAAAGCTGCTGTAACAATGACAACAACCTGAACCAAGGCGAGTTTTATCAAGGGTTCACAAGAATTAAAACCAGTCTGTATAGGACAGAATGTGTCTCCTAGAGCACACTGATGTTTTACTTTTTCATACTTAGACTAACTCCATTTTAAAACCACTGTAGTAAATGTCTTAACCCCAGATCTTTATTTTTTCATCGTTTCCCCTCAGGGCCTCTTTAACCAGCGCACAGAAGAGTCACTTCCCGCGTAGGTGCAGTTGGCACGCCTGCAAGTGTACTTAAACTTTGCGTCTGATCAAGTTATGTGTATTGGATCTGAAACCAGTTAGTCAATTCTTTCAGGTCCCTAAGTGGCGATTTGTGGTAATGTCTACATCAATACTAACAGAGCGGTCTGCTGGCTGGTTTACGTAAAGCAAATGCCTAGAAGGATGGAGGGGCTGCCTCCAAGGGTTCTCTCAGCTAATGGAGATGTGGCTGAAAAAAGAAACAGACACAGCAGAAGTGTTGCTTTTACAGCAACTGTATTTTATAGAAACATCCAACAAACTGGAGATGACAGGCAGGCACTTCCCAGACCTGCTCTCTTCCTTCTAACCCCACCCCAGACACAAACCTCCCGGTGAGCCTTCCGACACAGACCTCCGCTCTGCCATTCCAGCCCTGCCCCTGACTCTGCTTCCTCAACCTCAGCCTAACAGGGAAAACAACTGGAGTCTCCCGTTTACCATCTCCTCCTGCCCAGAAAAAAGTAAAAGTTACAAATAATGTTTTAAAAATACAGAAAATGCTCTGGTTAAATATAACTAAAACCACTCCAAAAGGGCACATGGCTAAACACAAACAAAACCACGAGTGAGAACCGTAAACAAAGGCAGAATATGGCTAAAGTTATCACAAATTTTCGTTAATAAAGGCACAGTTCAAAATTTAAAAAATTGACAAGGGTTAGACATAAACGATAACACTTAAAAACAACGCTGGACAAGCCAGCTGCGGACATATTCTCACCCTCACCTTTGTGAAGCCCTTGTACCTATTCCTTCTTCCTTCAGATTTTAATTCTTGGTCTTCATGAGACTGTCAGAGCTTCAGAACAGGCTGCCTTGTTCTAAGTGTTTATACAGCACCTAGCACAAATGGGACCTGGATTTGATTGGGGCTTCTGAAAGCTATTGTATTATTCATACAAACAAACAATTATGCAAATAGACTCCACAGGGTAAGGACTTGTATTATGTGCTTAATTTCTCTGTAGGGTTCTATACACATCTCTGGGGCTACAGAGATAATTCTACCCAGATCTCCTGTCCCATACACCAGAAGCCCAGTCACTTCTTAACTGACCATGTTTTTTCTTTCATCTCAGATCAAGCAGGCCTAGCAGAGATGATGAGCATGTTCATGACGAGCTCTGTATAGGGCAGGCTCTAGCTTTTTTGCTACCCCAGGTAGCAAGAGCGCCAAAGCAAAGAAAAAAAAAAAGCGGCCAAATGCCACCAAAGCGCAAAAAAAACCAACAAAAACCCACAAAAGGGCAGCCGGAACGTGCTGCCCCAAGCACATGCGTCCTCTGCTGGTTCCTACAGCCAGTCCTGCTTAAGAGAATTAGTAGCCAACGAGAAACGACAAATCCAAGGCATGTACGGATATTTGGTTGGTCTGTTATAGCTCTTTGGATTAAATGGGCCCAGTGTTCCCAGGGCTGAGGAGAGAAGGGTCAGTCAGTCAGGAGGTACAGTGGGTGTGGCAAGGTGTACATATATGTACATGGCCTTTTGTCATCATTATTGGCTGCAGTGTCTGTGGGTGAAGCCCAGCCCCATTTAAGTCATTGTTTAAGTCAATGATAAAAATCTGAGAACTGTGATCAATGAACACTTGTATTGTCTGCAGGTTCCCTGTTAACCACTTGACTTTCACCCCCACATCTTTCTCTCTCTCTGGGAGATCCTGATGTTGCACAACACAGTAGCTTTTGAACATTACACTGTTTTAAAAACAAAATACAGAAACACAGTAACAAAGGGCACAAGGAATACTCAGCCTTCACGCCCAAGAAGCAAAATACTTAGCAGATTTTTCATGAACTACAAGCGGACATGAAGTAACCTAAAAATCTAGGATGTATATTGAACACAACAGCAGTTCTTCACGGCTGAAAGCTGCTGCTTCAATTCACTGATGTCAGAATTTCTGGAATTTCACAAATTCCAGAATATCAGTGGAGTCACTGACTAGCACGGCCACTAAACATTTCCTGGGGATGTCCTCTGAGCCCCACAGCCATGGCCGTGGATCCTGCCCCTGACAGTAACCTCTGACCAGTTCATCCTGCTCTGGTGG
Source organism: Dermatemys mawii (assembly GCA_007922305.1). Classification (NCBI taxonomy): domain Eukaryota; kingdom Metazoa; phylum Chordata; order Testudines; family Dermatemydidae; genus Dermatemys; species Dermatemys mawii. The sequence goes on along the minus strand of ML677343.1, from coordinate 34,594,686 downwards.
CATGACCCGGCGGAGCCTTGTTTCTGAAAAGTGCAGACACTGTTGAGAACTCTGGGCGTGACCCCACATTCCTTGGACACAAAACCTCCCACCCATCCCAATCCACAAGGACACAGAGGCAAGAAAGGGTCAGGTCCTACAGCTGCAGCACTGCAGTGTTACTCATGAGCATACTGGCTTCTCCAAATGGCTCTCCTTCCTCAGGTGTGCCACCGAAACAAGAGTGAGGCACTGGAACTGTCCACAGATGGCTACAGGAGATTTAACTGATAAATGTTTCTAAACGTAGCATCTTTAAACAAGTAGTGACAGTGATTTGTTTCCTCATAGTTTTGATATTGTCGTTTATTAATTATTTGCTTTATAATTGTTCATCATTGTTTCTCCTTGTCTGGGCTGCAGGCATTTAGCTTACAACTGATAGAAACTTTCCATAAACACGGTACTACAAAAAAAGGGAGTGACATATTAGTTTAGAATATGCAGAGTATGACACACTGAGCACGTATTGCTGATTTATGAAACGCTGCTAGTCTATAAATTCCGAAGTAGGGTGCTGCAATCATAAACTGCTGACCAACTGGAGAGAGGAGCCTGGATTTGCAGCCTCCCACCACCCACCAGAGAGTAACAGCTCCGTCCTTCTGGTTTTTCAGCCGTTTATTGTTGGGTTATTAACTGGTGCAACTGGCAACTTGTATCTACTTGCTTCACGAGGGTAGCATGAAACTGCCAATGCAATAGCCATGATAACAGAACTATAGCAATAGATAGAGGATAGATAATAGCAATAATAGAGGCCAAACTTAAATGTATACCCCAAATAAAAAACACAAACAACTAAAAAAGAGCCACCGTGGCTTAACCACCATGTAAAAGCACTGAGAGCTAAAAAGGCATTTTTTAAAAGGTGGAAGTCAAATCCTAGAGAGGTATATAGAAAGGAGCATAAACATGGCCAAATTAAGCGTAAAAATTTAGTAAAAAAAGCCAAAAAGGAGTTTGAAGGACAGCTGGCCAAAAACTCAAAAGGTAATAACAAAATGTTTGTTAAGAAGATCAGAAGCAGGAAGCCTGCTGAACAACCAGCAGGGCCCCTGGATGGTAGAGATACAAAAGGAGCACTTAAAGACGATAGAGTCATTGTGGAGAAACTACATGAATTCTTTGCTTCAGTCTTCACGGCTGAGGATGTTAGGGAGATTCCCAAACCTGAGCTGTCTTTTGTAGATGACAAATCTGAGGAATTGTCACAGACTGAAGTGTCACTAGAGGAGGCTTTGGAATTAATTGATAAATTTAACTGTAACAAGTCACCGGGACCAGATGGCATTCACTCAAGAGTTCTGAAAGAACTCAAATGTGAAAGTGAGGAACTATTAACTATGGTTTGTAACCTGTCCTTTAAATCATCTTCTGTACCCAGTGACTGGAAGATAACTAATGTAACGCCAATATGTAAAAAGGGCTCTAGAGGTGATCCTGGCAATTACAGACCGGAAAGTCTAACGTCCATACTGGACAAATCAGTAACAAATTGAAACAATAGTAAAGAATAAAATTGTCAGGCACATAGAAGAACATGAATTGTTGGGCAAAAGTCAACATGGTTTCTGTAAAGGGAAATCATGTCTTGCTAATCTATTACAGTTCTTTGAAGGGGTCAACAAACACGTGGATAAGTGGGATCCAGTGGACATAGTGTCCTTAGATTTCCAGAAAGCCTTTGACAGGGTCCCACACCAAAGGCTCTTACATAAATTAAGTTGTCATGGAATAAGAAGGAAGATCCTTTCATGGATGGAGAACTGGTTAAAAGACAGGGAACAAAGGGTAAGAATAAATGATAGATTTTTAGAATGGAGAGGGGTCACTAGTGGTGTTCCCCAAGGGTCAGTCCTAGGACCAAACCTATGCAACTTATTCATAAATGATTTGGCGAAAGTGGTAAACAGTGAGGTGGCAAAGTTTGCAGATGATATCAAACTGCTCAAGATAGTTAAGACCAAAACAGACTGTGAAGAACTTCAAAAACATCTCACAAAACTAAGTGATGGGGCAACAAAATGGCAAATGAAATTTAATGTGGATAAATGTAAAGTAATGCACATTATTAAAAATAACCCCAACTATACCTACAATACAATGGGGGATAATTTAGCTACAACTAATCAGGAAAAAGATCTTGGAGTCATCGTGGATAGTTCTCTAAAGACATCCATGCGTGTGCAGCGGCAGTCAAAAAGCAAAAAGGATGTTAGGAATCATTAAAAAAGGGATAGAGAATAAGACAGAGAATATCTTATTGCCCTTTTATAAATCCATGGGGCATACAGATGTGGTCTCCTCATCTCAAAAAAGATATACGGGCATTATAAAAGCTTCAGAGAAGGGCAACTAAAATGATTAGGAGTTTGGAACAGGTCCCATATGAGGAGAGATTAAAGAGGCTAGGACTTTTCAGCTTGGAAAAGAGGACACTAAGGGGGATATGTTAGAGGTCTATAAAATCATGAGTGGTGTGGAGAAAGTGAAGAAGGAAAAGTTATTTACTTGTTCCCATAATATAAGAACTAGGGGCCACCAAACGAAATTAATGGGCAGCAGTTTTAAAACAAATAAAGAGACGTTCTTCACACAGTGCACAGTCAACCTGTGGAACTCCTTGCCTGAGGAGGTTGTGAAGGCTAGGAATATAACTGGGTTTACAAGAGAACTGGATAAATTCATGGAGGTTAAGTCCATTAATGGCTGCTAGCCAGGATGGGTAAGGAACGGTGTCCCTAGCCTCTGTTTGTCAGAGGGGGGTGATGGATGGCAGGAGAGAGATCACTCGATCATTACCTGTTAGGTTCATTCACTCTGGGGCATCTGGCATTGGCCACTATCATAGGACAGGATACTGGGCTGGATGGACCTTTGGTCTGACCCTGTGCGGCCTTTCTTATGTTCTTATGATGTTCAGCTGATTCACACGCTCTTACCACCAGAGCTGAACTGAAGAGCCCATTATTCAATCTTTATTCCCCAAAATATTAAGTATTTGTAGATACTTACAGACTGTAATCGTCACCCCTTAGCTTCCTCTTTTGCTATCTACATGCAGAAGTTCTAAATATCTTCAAGGAGCTCAATCTGAGACAGGTTTTCTAATCCTTTACTCATTCTCATGGCTCTTCTCTGAACCCTCTCCAACTTATCAACATCCTTCTTGAATTGTGGGCACTTGAGCTGGACACATTATCCTAGCAGCAGTCACAGAAGTGCCAAATACAGAGGTAAAATAACCTCTCTGTTCCTACTCAGGATTTCCCTGTTTACGCATCCCAGGCTCTTTCGGCCACAGCGTCACACTGGGAGCTCAAGTTCAGCTGATTAGCCCCCAGGATTTTCCAGAGTCCCTGCACTCCTGTAAGTCTAGCCTGCGTTCTTTGTTCCTAGATATATATGTTTACATTTGGCCATATTAAAATGCATGTTTGGATGGCATGTGTGTGGTGCTGGGGAATTTTGTATGCAAATGTGGGCACAAGGGGGTGAGGTGAGGTGCAAGCCGGCGGCTGTGGTATATGTGGGGAGGGAGGGGTTGGGAGAAAGCTTGGCTGTGTGGGAGGGGGGAGAGAACGGGGGTACAAATGTTACTGCATATGCGCAGTGGATATTAAAGTGCAGCCTTTCGTTTCGATTCAGGACCAGGGTAAGTCATCCTCTATAAGTGGCTGTGGAGGGCAGGGCTGCCACACCCCAGTAAAGGTCTGCCCAGGAGTGAGGATTTTTCCTTCAGTGTGGCCAGGAATTCCAGCGCTGGCTAGTAAGGGAAGGCCAGGGACTCTGTGTTTGGAGGATGTACTGACTCAAGGGCACTCTTTGCTGATCAACACCTAAAGATCACATTTTACACTGGGGAATGGAGAGTGCTCAACCACCACCTTCCACCCGTCAAGGGTCCAGCTGCCCCACAAGATGCAAGGGAAGGAGGATGGCCTAGTGGTAAGGCAGTGGCCTAGGACTCTGTTTGGGCCATTCGACAAGTCGCTCTCTGGGTCTCCGTTTCCAGTGTGTAAATGGCGATAGCACCACTTCCCGGCTACACAAGCTGGTCAGTGTTTTGCACGTGGTTTGGTCATTTAAACATGCTGCTTGCAGCATACTCTGTCTGGGGACCCTGCGCAGGACTTAGAGTTTGCACCTTCCAAGGTGTTGACCCGTTTCCACCGTGTGTTGTTAACCACAGTGTAAGGAAATGCCTCTGCCAATCAGAACCCAGGACTGCCGTACAGCCACCGGTCCCTAGCTGAACAGTTCTTCCCTAGTTCTTCAATTCCCTGTATGCTGATTCAACCTAGAAGTCGGATATGCACAATCACTTTGAATATCCAAATCTATCTACTCGGATTAATTATTAGAGACCTTCTTCTCTAATTGGCTCCCGTAGTCAGAATTTTCAAATTTCAAAATTTCCATTTGCCAGCAATTAAGATGCCACCTTAACCTCTCACCAGCTTAAGCATAAAAGCGTCCAAGAGTCAAGAGAACGGGGTTGTCAAATCACGGACAAGAAGGTGTTCTAGCCCCGTTTACTCATTTTCCTCCTCAGGCCCAGTCCTCCCAGTGAAATCAAGAGAGTTTCGCCAGTATGGGATCAGGAATGGGTCCTTCCTCAAATGGCTCTGCCCTCACCCACCTTCCATCCCCACAGGCCAGCAGGGCTCCAGCCACACAACTGCAATGATGTGATTACGTGGTTACCCTGGGAGAATCCCAGCTCCTCCCTCTCGCGTCCATTTTAACAATCAATAGCTGACAGCATTTCTGGGGAGCAGAAGCTGGCTGGGCTGTGGGAAGGAAGGGGGGAAGGAGAGCAGATGGAAAATGCAGAGAGAGAGAAGGTGGTTGATAGGAGGGCAGAAGAACCACCCAAAAGATTTTATTACAGTTTGTTTTAAACAATGCCACTTCTCTAGGAGAGGGAGAAGAGTTTTCTTCTCTTTTGGTTCAAATTTGAATTTTTAATATCAAATGTCAGTAAAATGATGAAAACTTGAGGAAGCTTCCTGCTCACACAGTAGGAACCTTGTTTTGGTAAATTCCTATTCCAAACTTATCTGTCAAGGTCCTGGCTCCAGCCCTGCAGTCAGATCTATGTTGGTAAGACACTTGCCCCTCATGGAGCCCGGCTGACATCAGTGGACCCCCCTCTCACACCACAGATCAGATTGAAGGATTTGGGCTGTGATTAGCAGAGAGCACCCCCAAATTCTCACACTATTTCTACAGCATGATCGGTGTGCATAGCACTTTACAGACAAATAAGACAAAGAGTCCGTGCCAGAAGAACCAAATAGATCTTTCTCCCTTTAAAATAGCTATTAAATGTCCCACTGGATTCAGTGGGAACTGAATCCAGCCTTAATAAGATGCCACCAGAAGGGGAAAAGGTACTGGACATGAGGATGTGGTAAGAGTGAATGTTACCCAAGAGAAGGTAGTGAGAGTACATGTTCATGATACAGACACATCACAGCAGCCTCTGTTTTATATACAATACATGGATTTTCTGGCTATCTTAAAATGTACTAGGCTGTATGTATGTTTGTTTTTGCTTAGATTTTATATTATATATAATAATATAGAATATCCATAAAATAAAAGTATTGTTTATAAAACAACATAACATATATACATAAATAATGTGTGTGTGTTTGGCTGTTTATTTTTAGACCAAGTAGCAGATGAATGACAAGAGATCACTGAAGTATCGGAGGGTTTCTGTTTATTTCACACTATGGAACAGATATTTTTCTCCTATATATTTTGGGATTAGCACATGTCATATCCCATTGTTATGGCATAAATATAAAGATAGATAAACATACACGTGTGTGTGTGTCTGTCTATAGATTTATCTATGTTAAATTTATAGAAACTCAACATGTGTGATGCTATTGAGATGATTAATTGCAGAGCTATGTTGCAAACAGCATTTATTATGCAGCTCTGACTGCCTCACCTGAACTCTGCCCATTCCCCCAATCCTCACTGCAACATATTCTAACATTCTAAACTTCCAAGAAGCTTCAGAAGTTGACATTAAACATTCACACGTAAAATCTGCCAGAGAAACATTCCCTCCTTCCCCCAGGTATGGACTTTTCTCCCAAAACTGAACTCACCTGATGTGCAGGATGAGAAGATTCAGTCTAGCACTAGTGAGGTTTAAGGACAGTATCTCATTACCCATATGACTAGAAATTGGAGCATTTGTCCCCTGAAAGAAGAAAAGCCGTCTTGCCAATGGCTACAATATTTGCTCCAAAGCACAGATAGGCTGAGACATATGACTTTAAAATGGAGACATTTTTACAAATATTTAGGTAATGTTTAGAGGCATTTCAAATATAACAATTTTAATTTTTCTCTCCCTCAGTTGGGCTCATGGGTGTTCAGGCAATTAGCTTTATAGGTAGGAGAATACAAGAAAAAGTAACAAGACATTTTAAAAAACCCCTCATAAATGTTTTCAGAACAGCTTTCTTGTACAGTATGTGGCAGATACAAGATATGTGAGTGTCTGTGGTGAAATCAGTCTTAAAACTTATACAATAAATTCCAGAGAAGACCAGAAGGGACCACTGTGATCATGTAATCTGACCTCCTGTAGAACACAGGCTGGAGAAATCCCCCAGAATAGTTCCACCATAACAGTATGTGGTCCCTACGTACCGGCAGATTTACTTATTTATATAATTCTGATGAGGCACATAGTTATAGATACATGGCATAAACTATGTCAACAGTCAAAAAGGTCACTTTACAGAGACTGTTAATATAGGCCAACTATATAGAAGACAAGAGTTATACAGCAAAAATATCCAAATAATGTAAAATCCAATCTACAAATCCATCTTGATAGGTTTCATCTTTCTGAGGAAATGCAGACATTTGAATCTTTGGTAATCACATATATGAAGGTTAAAAACAGTAAATGAGAACAAAGACTGGACGGAGACCATATCCTCGATCTAACTGAACTAAGGCAGATTTATTTACTGCAGAAATTAACACACATCTTGTGATAAACCTGAAACTCATCATTATGAACATTTAGCCGGTTTAAAGTTGGCTCTCTCTTCTGTGATGACATTCTGAGCGTCTACGATTTATAGCTATCAGTTGATAATCAAGCCAATACTGTGAATGAAACTGACAATCAGAGAAAGCATCTAAATTAAACAGAATTGGAGTCTCTTTCGAAGGATCCTTTAAATGAAAGAATTCTGCTGAAGATTCCATTTATTAAGAACACCTCAGAGCAAGAACCAAACTGTGAACAAAATGGAAAATCTCAAAGAGCTCTCATAATTAATTAGAAAAATTAAAACAAATTTGAAAGAAAAGCCTCTTTGGAATGGAAGTTCATTCAGCTGATGAGCTGCTACTTTAGGGAGAACCATCTTGCCTTACATCATCCTATGTTTGGCATGATGTGACACTTCATAAAAAAAGCAACTCATTACCGCTGAGCAAAATTCTCTCTTTGGGTTACAGAAAATAACATGACTTTTTTTCCGAACAGTAAACTTAGATAAATGGTGCCTCCCGGACGCTCTAGGTTATCTCTGTGTGCTGATTTTCTACCAAGTGTTAAAGTTAGTAAAGAAAGGTTGAAGAAATAGCATAAAAAATGCTGACACACATGCAGACATACACATGGCTTTAGAATTCTGACCAGGGCCTTTCTGATTGGCTCTGTATGGTATAGTTGTAACCATGTTGGTACCAGGATACTTCTTTGGTCACAAACCGTACCACCACCTATACGTTGGCGTCCGTTAGTCTCAGGAGACAATGGATATGTGCCCATGGGGAATGTTCAGCTATTGGTCATGCAGCGTCTGTTGTGGCTATAGAGCCCCACACGGGAGTGGCAGTCTCTGTTGCATTTGCTGCATTTGAAGGCAGAATCGACTGTGGGTTGGAGCCACTGCTTCCTTTTTCCTTGAGCTCACTTTTCATCGGCAAGCTGTCGCAGCTGGTCTTCGCCAGTTTTCAGTCCAGTGGTCAGAACGTGTCTCCATCTGGAACTATCCTGGGTGAGCTTTTCCCAGCTGTTAATATCGATTTCAAGAGCTTTCAGGTCCCTCTTACAAACATCTTTAAAGCGAAGGTGGGGCCGTCCTATAGCTCTGTTTCCGGAGGCAAGCTCAGCATACAGCAAGTCTTTGGGGAGCCGCCCATCGTCCATTCGACTTACGTGGCCTCACCATCTGAGGCGGCGCTGACGGAGGAGAGTGACCATGCTGGAGATCTTGGCACGTTCCAGCACCTCGTTGTTTGTCACTCGATCACTCCACGTGATCCCGAGTATGCGACGAAGGCAGCGCATGTGGAAGGCGTTCAGTCTCTTTTCCTGCCAGGCATACAGGGTCCAAGTTTCACTGGCATAGAGGAGAGTGCTTAGCACACAGGCGCGGTACACAGCAACCTTTGTGTTGATGGTCAACATGCTGCTGTTCCACACTCTCTGTGACAGCCTAGCCAAGACTGTGGAGGCCGTCCCGATTCTCTGGTTGATCTCAGAGTCCAATGGAAGGTTGTCCATAGTAGTGGATCCAAGACAGGTGAACCGACTGACCACCTCCAGTACGTTGTCATTAATAGCAATGCTCGGAGGATCCACATCCTGGGCCACAACACTGGTCTTCTTGAGACTGATTGTCAACCCGAACTCTTCACAAGCTCTGGCAAAGCAGACCATCAGGCGCTGTAGATCGACTTCTGTGTGGGGAACCAAGGCAGCATCGTCTGCAGACAGCAGGTCTCTGATGGTAGCCTCCCGTACGTTACTCTTTGCCTTTAATCGAGCCAGACTGAGAAGACTCCCGTCAGACCGGGTGTGGAGATAAACGCCCTCAGTGGAGTTTCCAAAGGCATGTTTCAGCAAAACTGCAAAGAAGATGCCAAAGAGCGTGGGAGCAAGAACACAGCCTTGTTTTACTCCACTGCGAATGTCGAAGGCATCGGATGTCGAGCCGTCATACTGTACTGTGCCTTTCATGTCGTCGTGGAACGACTGGATCATGCTCAACAGCTTCGGTGGACAGCCTATTTTTGCCAGGATCTTAAATAGCCCATCTCTACTCACAAGGTCAAATGCCTTGGTCAGGTCTATGAAGGCAAGAAATAGCGGCTTGTGCTGTTCTCTGCATTTCTCTTGCAGTTGCCTCAAGGAGAAAACCATATCAATTGTGGATCTCCCTGCTCGGAATCCGCACTGCGACTCTGGGTACATCTGTCAGCAAGCTTCTGCAATCTATTCAGAATGATGTGTGCGAAGACTTTGCCCACAATACTCAAAAGAGATATTCCCCTGTAGTTGTTGCAATCGCTTCTATCACCCTTGTTCTTATACAGGGTTAAGATGCTGGTGTCTCTCATGTCCTGAGGTACTGTACCTTCATCCCACCACCGGCAAAGGAGGTCGTGGAGGTGTTCTAGCAGGACACTGCTGCCGCACTTGATGACTTCTGGCGGGATACCATCCTTTCCTGGGGCTTTTCCTGTGGACAAGCTCTCAATGACTTTCTTCAGTTCTTCCATGGTGGGCTTCTTGTCTAACTCAGTCTCAACAGGAAGACCATCCACGGCATTAAGGGCAGCTTCGGTGACAGTGTTTTGCCTGGAGTAAAACAGAATCAGAATAGTGCTCCACCCATCTATCCATCTGCTTGCCCCTGTCCTGGATGTTCTCGCCTGTTGCAGACTTCAGTGGCGCTGTCACCTTCTTTGTGGGTCCGATGGCCTTCCTGATGCCATCATACATCCCCCTGATGTTTCCAGTGTCAGCCGATAGCTGAATGCTCAGGCAGAGCTGGAGCCAGTAGTCATTGGCACACTGCCTCACTAGCCTCTGTACTTTGCTCCTGGGAGATCTATATGTCTGCAATGACCTCTGACTAGGGGACTGCTTGTATTCCAGGTGAGCAGGACGACGTTCTTCTATGGCTGGAGTGAGTATGGCGGAGTTAGCCACAAACCAGTCATTGTTCTTACTTTGCTTCTTTCCAAAGACTTTCATGGCTATGCTGTATACTGTGTCCCTAATACAGTCCCATCTCTCCTTGGCGCAACCGCCCGGAGGCGCAGAGTCCAGCACCTCGGAGAGCGCTTGGGTGAATTTCTCCGCCTTATCTAGGTGTGTGGTCTTACTCACATCAATGCAAGATTTGCCCTCTGTCCTGGAGTGGTGGATCTTCTTTGGCTGGAGCCTCATCTTGCTACACACCAGTGAGTGATGAGTGTCGCAGTCAGCTCTGTGGAAGGTGCGAGTAAACAGAATGCACTTCAAGGCAGACCGCCTAATGATGATCAGGTCAAGTTGATGCCAGTGCTTGGAACGAGGGTGTCTCCAGGACACTTTATGCTGAGGCTTCGTCTGGAAGAATGAGTTGGTAATGCTGAGCTCATGGTATGAGCACAATTCCAAGAGTCGTTGCCCGTTGTCATTCATTTTTCCAACGCCGAACTTTCCAAGACAGGATGGCCAAGCGTCGTGGTCAGCGCCCACCCTGGCGTTGAAGTCACCCAGTAATATCAGGTGCTCTTCTTTGGGAATCCTGCTGATGATCGTGTCTAACTGGTTGTAAAACTCGTCCTTAATATTCCTGGTAGCGTTGAGTGTTGGTGTATACACACTAATCAGGTTGACGGATCCAGTAGATGTGTGAAGTCAGAGTGATAGCAGTCTTTCAGTTCCTTATTGGCATGGTTCTATCATCCCCAACAGAGAGTTTCTGACAGCGAATCCAACACCATACTCTCTGACTTCCTCAGCACTCTTCCCTTTCCAGAAGAATGTATAATCCTTTTCCCTGAGAGACCCAAAGTCTGGCAGCCGTGTCTCCTGCAGTGAGGCGATGTCGATTTGGAGTTGTGCTAACTTGTCATTGATGACTAAGGTCTTCCGAGCATCACTGATTGTCTGAAGATCTTCTGACAGGCCAGTTGTCATGGTCTGTACGTTCCAGGAACGTAACTTGCGGGCTGGTTTCTTCCCTACTAATTTTTTGTTGTTAACTGGTGCATAATTTGCAGACCACTTGTCAGGTACTCTCATATCCTAAGCCCCATGCACCCAGTGAAGCAGGTGAACTGTGATGGGACAGCACTTTATTGGCTGGGGGCTGCCTAACTTGAAGCAGGCGGTAGCTGCCCAATGAGACATAATAATCTCTCCCACCGTCGGAAGCAACCCCTGGAGCCAGCTCTACACCAATCGAGCAAATGGCTTATAACTGGTAAACTGCTGCTTCCCGTGTTGTGTTGACGCTATGAAGCGAAGTTGGAGTATCCTCTCCAGGGCGCAAGCCTGGGCAAAGTAATATGGAGGAACAGCTGTTGCACATGCAGCAAAACCCCCCTCTCCACGCAGCTGATAAATCCAAGGGAAAGACAATGGCGATACATCTTGGCACCAGCGGCGTCGCAGGAGTTGCTGGAATGATGTTGAAAACAGTGTCAGACCGCCTTAGGGACTCCAACTCCAGATTTGATCTCAGGGTTGACTCCCCAAGCCTTCCCATGAATGGGTATTGCCGCAAGGCAGTGGAGGTTTTAAATCAGAGTTTTCCTTCTCCTAGGTGGGCTGCCTTCCGAGGCTAACGAGCCCCACCTACCCGACACCACCACCACCACATATAGGCCATACATTTCTAAGGGCTGGGCTACACTGGGGGAAGGGAGAGGTCGAATTAAGATAGGCAACTTCAGCTACGCTATTTGCGTAGCTGAAGTCAAAGTATCTTAGTTTGACTTACGTGGCCGTCCCCACAGTGGCAGGTCAACCAGGGCCGCTCCCCAGCCGACTCCGCTTACTCCTCCTACTGAGGTGGAGTACAGGCTTCAATTCGGAGATCGATTTATCGCGTCTAGATGAGATGCGATAAATCAATCCCTGAGACATCGAGTGCTGCCTGCTGATCTGGCGGGTAGTGTAGCCGTACCCTAAGGAATTAGTAAACTTTCAAGGAGTTAAAGTTACTCGTTCTTTGGTATCTTGCCTCATGACAATATCTAAGATGTACAATAACCATCCATAAATGCACTGTTTCATGTTTTCTATCTATGGTAAGGTTTTCTATCACACCCATTATCATAGCATTGAAATACTGTTTCATTTTGTTGTTGAACCAAAAGAAATATCTTCAGCCATCACACTGTGAGCACATGGTTCTGACCACTGCCCACGTTTCCCCCTAACTTCTTGAACATGCATATGTGGCTTTTGTCACAAACATGTGCAGTGCTGTTTGTTTACCCATGGCAGCAATCACAAATACATATGGTCATAAAGAGACAGCAGCAAGTCATATATATGCACAATGTCCTTTATTTGTCTGTGATGCTTGAGAGAGAGTCTCCAAAGAGCACAGTTCTGCCACTATGTGACAGTGCTTCTACGCTGTCTGCCTCACAAAATCCAGCCTCCCCATTCCCTGCTGCAAAACCACAACAGTTTCACTGCAAGGCACCCTCTTCACCTGTGGAAGTAAGGGCAGGATTATCCCTGAAAGAAGAAAGGGCTGGGATGGAACATCAGAGGTGCCAAACAGAAAGAACTGTATTTAAAAATGAAGAGCAAATGAGTTCAGCTATAAAAAGAATGCTTAGCACTTTAGAGAGTGTTTCAAAATTTCACAGTACTATGAAAATAGCAGTTCCTTTATGAATTTCAAAGGAGTAAAGAATACAGCTATTAGAAAGGACTGGCCACTCCTACTGCATGTACAGACTTGGGCTGCTGAACTGGCCTAGGCCAATTCCAGGTGAAATCTCTGGTTCTGGTTAATGATGGTTTCAAACCTGCTTATATCAATATGTTTTTATCAGAGTCATGGTGATGTGGTTAGGGTAAAGGGAAAAGCCAAGGGTATTCCTCAGAGACCAAAAGGGAGTTTTGTTCCCTCACTGGAAGGGCTGCTGGGACCAAAACATGCTAACAGATCAGTGTTCAGACCTGGGCTGATGCAACCATCTTTGGCTCTTTCAAAATTCACTCCTTCCAGCTGCCGCTCAACACCCAGGTCAGAATGAGTCAAAACAACTTGACTGATATTCTTTGACAAAATGCAGTGAGCAAGATCAGAGTGAAAACTGCTGAGACCTTAACAGCCTCTCCTTGGCCTTCTGTGCTTTAAGTTTGAAGGAACCACACTGAAGACAATTAACAAGCGATACAGACAATCTGGCTGTCCCTGCCTTGGGAAAAGGAAAAACTAAAATCACTCGTCTACCTCTCCTGCCTCAAAATTATTCTTTCCCCTGAACTCCAGCCATCAAAAAAGAAACTAAATAAGAAATACTAACAAAAAGTTAATTAGTAACAAGCAGAAATTGAAGGATTTGGGCTGCAGATTCCTCATGATCAGACTTCAGGAGTTCCTCCCTCCTTTGATAGCCTCTCCATCTTGGAGAAAGTGTCTCTTTAATGCAAGCTAATATTTCTCTCTCTGTTGCTGAGCACAGGGGAGGAGGCAAGATAGCTGGTATTACAGAATTTACAGCAACTCTTTGAACACATAAAAGGAGCTGCATTTTGTCTGCTTTTTACTATCACAAAGTCTGCCTGGCACCCAAAAGGCAGGTTGCCCCAATCCCCAGAACCAATGCAAGAGCAAGGGGTGTGTTCACTGTGCAAAACATGGCACCATAAAAAAAAAAGAGAGAAGGAATTATTAGAGGGAAAGAGAAGCGAAAATAAATGAGATAAACAGGGGAGCTGGGCCAAATGAAGACAAAGCAATGCACTTAACCCACCTGGAGAGCAAAACAGGGCATCAAGTCTGTGTTAGCCAATCACCTGGGGTTTGCGACAGGGAGGAAAATCCGCATGGGTTCATTTGGCCGAAGAGTGTTTCACAAACCTTTACAGTGCTGCTATGAAAGCTCTCAGAATCTTCCCACGTTCCCTGTAATACTGTGGAGATTGGCTGCTGGAGAGGTGGTGGGGAGGGGGTGGACTGGCTGGTGGTTTGGTGGGGGCGGCGGGATTTGCTGGATGGGGCGGGTTGTTGAGAATTGTTTTTTTTCCACTGCATATACTGAATGAAGAAAACAATTTATTCCTTTTGGGTCATGTGGGCAAAGATAATAATATACGAGGCAACAGAATCAGAGAGAGAGAGAGAGAGAGAAGCAAAAGGCTTTCTATTATTCGGGACACCGGTGATGCACACTGAGGCAGTCGGAAGATTAAATTAAGTATTATATCTGCTGACCCCATTGCCATGGTTACCGGACAGCGGAAAATATTAATCAAGCCAAGCCTTTTCAGCTGAACATACTAGAAAAAAATGCTAAATATATATGTATATACTTGCTGCTCTGCTCTGCTAATGTAGAACACCAGCAACTGAATCACCTGATATTGTCAAGATAAATAAATTAAAAATATTCTCCTCTCTCTGAGCAGGCTTACATCACTGTGGAGAGCGCAGCATCGGGAACGGAGCCTGCAGCGCTTGCCTCCCCTTTAACTGATTTTTAAAAAAAGAGTGAACTATAAAGTCTGGTTTGATTGCAATGTCGAGGGTGTATTTAAGGCTCTCTTCTCATAGGAAATCAACCCACAAACTAACCAACTGGTAAGGTGTCATCCACATTGAAATCAGACGCTCAGGATTACTGCAAAAATAAAAAGGTCCTGGTAAACGTGAGGCTGATGAGATTGTACAGGGATTCCATTTTGCCCCTCACTGCAAGACCAGAGAACTCAGATCCCCACATTGCCACTTGGGGCTAGAATTGAGCCTACCGTAAAGCTATGAATTTCAGCACTAACAACATCTGACCGCTCCTCAATACCAAATTTTGCCTCTCCACAGGCCATTGCCACCCAGAGAAGATAAAGCTGCTTCCCACAGAGTTCACACCTGCTCACTATTCCCAAGAGTAAAAGCCAGAGCTAGTATTCAAAGCTAATATGGCTGCAATCTTAAGGACCCTATATATACTGGCAAATCTTCACTATTCCTCTGTGTTGCATGCCTAATCTGCAGTATATTGGGTATGTTTAGTTTCCTGTGACTCTGCCATGGACCTGTTTGTCTGACAAATGCAGAGTATAACATGGTGCAAAAAGATGGTATTCAAGGTAGTACAAAAACAGGTGGAATATATTGAATTGTCTGAGAACCAGTATGTGATCCTGTAATTAAAAAGACTGTGTTGTAATGCACAAAAGACACTGGTCGGCGTAAGGCTTCCTGTGCAACCCTAATGTTGACATTTCCTTACTCTTGAGTCCTTACCCATGTCCCTGCATCTTTAACCATCTCTGAAAACAGCTTTCTATATGGGATTTTCTACAAAGAAAAAATATTAGAGAAGAAAAAAATGAAAGAACACCAGTAGTAATCTTCTACCACACCTTCTGCCCACATAGCAAAACCAAAGCGGGATGGGGGAACTAAGGAAGAGAAATTAGTTTGTTTGCTCATAGTGAGAGAGATACGAAGTCAGTAATAGAGCTAGAAAAGGAATCCAAAAGAACTCCAGTCTACTGCTCTAACCACTTGACTACGCTTCACGTCATATATCGCCCATACAAAAGGAAGATTATTTTCTGGAGCGGCCGGGGAATTTTTCGGCAAAATGTTTTTCTGTTGGAAAATGTCGATTTATCAAAACAAACTCTTCCTGGAAATATACCGATTTAGAAAAAAGGTTTGTTGGGAAAGTGTCCCAAGTCCAGGAAAGACTTTCTGGCCAAAATGAGATCTCCAGAGACCCCAGAATAGCCAGAAGTCCAGTGGCTAGTGTACTCATCTGGGAATCAGCAGTGCAAGTCCTTGCCATGCCTGATTCAGAGCAGCTCCTGGGTCTGCTACCTTCCAGGCAGTGCCAGGGTATTGGCTACTCTATGGTGATACTCTCTTCTGTCCCAATGTGCCCCCACCACAGCAATGTGCCCTCAGCCTGCAGCGCTCTGAACCAATAGAACAGGAGAGATGAAGCAAGGGAGAGACTGCCTCTGTAACCTGTTGGTGAGGGATGTTTTGGCAACAGCGACCCAGGACATTCTGTTTTCAGGTTCAAAGATATAAAGATGAGGCACTGCCAGAGATGGAAATGACAATAGAAGAGGTACTAGAACACAAAGAAAAGCCAAGGAGCAATAAATTGCAAGGATCAGGAAAAGGTCAGAGTTTTGAAAGAATTTAAGAATTAAGTGGCTGATCTGCTAACAAAAATATGCAATCCCTCCTTAAAACTGGCTACCAGATGAGAGCCTTGGAGGGTAGCTCTAGAGGTGATTCCAGAAGTTACACACCAGCAGGCTTTGTACCAAATTGCAAGTAAATTGGCTGAAATTATCAAAATAGAATGATAAACCAACTGGATAAACCTGGTATGATAGGACAAACTAGCAGGATTTCTGTAAAGGAAAATTGTGTCTCTCTAATCTATCAGAACTCTTTGAGTGTGTCGACACAAAGATGAGTAAGAGACAGTTCAAAATAATGTGCACTACTGAAAATGGGCACTCACGTATACTCTCTTATAATAAAAGAAAATAAAGACAGCCTATGAAGTTGAAAGGCAACACAGTCAAAACACATAAAAGAAAATACTTTTACTTAACACATCATATTGGAAGCTGATCAACTCACAACTCCTGTGATGCTAATGTGCCTCCGTAATCAATCACATACTGTTTATGGAGAAGAGACCAACTCCTAAACTGGAGGTGGTTTGAAACTGGAAAGAGATACAGAATATTTTATAGCTGGCCCAAAAATCCTGGGAACGTGTATTTAATACACTGATTCACACAAATACCACAGTAAACACATTGACAAACACAAACTGATGCTTGTACCCACCTTGAAACACAAACAGGCTGATGTGCATGCACACACACAAATGTGTTTACTCACACACATGCACTCACACAAGCCCATGCAAATAAACACACACAATCTCTTGTCCTTTACTTTTAGGAAGGAATTTTTGCAAAAATTAAGAATAAAATTTATTTTATTTGGATTTTCAAAATGCTGCAGCTTGAGATAACGTATTTAACTTTTTGTGTAAGTATTTTTTAACAGAACAAAACCTCATGGCTGAATTAAAATGACCTAAAAGTCAGTGCCAAATTTATGAAAGGCATAAAGAAATAGGGTTATTTCATTAAAAAAATGTTAATAAACACTGAGATTCCTTTTTGTTCTTGATCCACTCTGATTTTAGCAATGGTTCCAGTGATAATTATTGACTGTCTATATTTAGAGAAAAACAGCACATATGGCAGTAACAGGGCAATCAGTTATTTAGCCCCACAGCTATGTATTTTCTATAATTTATAAAATCCAGTAATTGTAACAAATTATTCAATCCATTTGAAACTAGATAGATATCAATATGTAACAACTAGGCCTGCCATTTACTCATTACAGCTCTCGAGATGGAAAATATCTCCCCATTAATCCTTAACATAAATGAAGCAAGCAAGCAAACAAAAATGATGTTCACCTTTTAACCCACACGGTGTGGGTGCTTCCTAAAATATACTTACTGACACTCAAGAGGAATGCCAAGTGTCAGCCAAGTGGGCTCACATGATAATCAACAGTCATGTCTACTTTCAAGTACATATACATTCATCTAGATAGGGTGGTACATTCATGCCAGAATTTTACCCAAATGTTATTCCAACCAAATACACAGCCCTGATTCCCCACAGGACAGGAAGTTTTGTAAGGTCTTCCTGACATCCCCCAGGACTCACAAGCTCTATCCAGACAGAGACCTTAGTCATTCACACAGTCTCTGCTGCCTTATAATGGTTTTGAATTTTTTCTGCTATTTCTGTGATTGTCAAAAAACTCCCTCCATGTAAACACTGTAAACCAGAGGGGATAGTTCAGTATAGCCCGAGATGGAAGACCAACAAAAATATCACCCAGAGTTTTCAATCTCCGAACCTTCATGAGGATTTCCCATTTGTATAGCCCTCCCCCTCAAACAAAGAAACAGGACCCAAAATAAAACCAAGATGCAAGATGGCTTGGACCACTCTCTGTCTGGCCGGCAATCCATTCCTGGCTGGGAAAATGATTACTACACAATGGCCAGTGCGGATGGCTTAGGGCAGCTGTGTCATATAAATTGCCAGCAATGACCATAAGCACTCAGAGAAACAATTTAATTCTTCACTCCCGCCATCATGAGCTGATATATTCTTTCAAGGTCATTACCCAAGGCTAGGAGGGTCACATGATTAACGAGTGACATGTCCAATGAGGGCTGGTGTGCTTGAGCAAGTCTTATATTAATTAGACTGAACCACTGGAAAATAAATGTTGCCAAGAAGGGAGGGGTCACATGAAACCTGATCTCTGTCTCCCCTTCCCTCACAAAAATCCAACATGCTGCTCTCCCCCATTAGCCTTAAACTTTTGATGTTAGACATTACAAAATATCACGTCTTCGTTGAAATGACCAGTGCTCTGACAAGCAAGTTTCTGTTGAGTCTTTGTCTTAAGCTTTCCTTCGTCTTTACCTGATTTATTGTCGAATACTGAGTAATAACACAAGAGAGAATTATTCCCAATTAATTAGCAGTGAAAAATAGTGCCTAAGCCCTACTAAACTTGCTGGGGCTAGAGCATTCAAGGCCTCATGGTAAATATGGGACCCTGGTTGATATTTTTCAAAACATAGTGAGGTTGCTGAAGGGATTCAGTGATGAGCCAACACACTATTTGGTGAACTGAATGGTTCTGAAAAAAATCAAAATCACCTTCTTCCCAGATTCCTGGGTAAGGTGTTGGGCATTCCTGATTGCTTCCCATATAAACCAACAGCAAGAGAAAATCCACAAGGCTTCTGGTTAATTCCCAGCCTCTTTCTGCAGTGCAAGAGGTGAGGTTTCAGAACGATCAACCATCAGAATGGGCCTGTCCTCTCTACAGTCTCTGAAATCAGCTGCTGCTTCCAACACTACAAAACAGTGCTTTTCAGCGGAGGGTCCACAGACTGTGTCTAAGGAGTCCGTGAGAGGTTGTTGTTACCATGGAACCGTGCTTTTCAGCCTGGGGTCCACAGATTCCTGGGGGTCTGCAGATTGTGTGTAATATCTCTAAAGGGGTGTGTATCTGTATTTGAAAATGCTTAGGGACCTGCAAATGAAAAAAGCCTGAAAACCACAGGTCTAAATGACCCTAGTCTGTTGATGACCCCAGGCAAATAAAGTAAACCTTCCTGTCTGCGTCTCTCCATCTCAGTCGCATCTCTTTTAAGGTGAGCATAAGGCACGTCTATGAGCTGGGATTCTACCAGAGCCAAAGGAATTAATGTCAAGCTTCCCATTTGCATTTTGATATTGGGGAGTTGATAACAGCGCGGGAGGGAGGAGAAGCGTTGTGAATTTTGAAGCCACTCAGCTGAGCAGATTAAAATTATCCAGATCCCACCAAAGAATCCAATTCAGCAGGTTTCCTTTGTCTGATGTGCAGCATGTAAGAGCAATCTCCAGCTGAGTAAAGCTTAGCAGAGCTCCCCCCTGCTTGGGCAGCCCACAAGGGTTCTTTTGTCTCAGTCTTAGCTGAGGTGGTATGCAGGCCGCACACAAAGAGGCCCAGATCCTTGACTGGAACTTAGAGGATGTCGAAAGGTGTCCCTAAGTCACAGTTGCACTCTCTACCCTAGGCCAGCTGTGCACTGCAGTCAACCTGTGGAACTCCTTGCCAGAGGAGGTTATGAAGGCGCAGAATATAACTGGGTTTACAAGAGAACTGGATAAATTCCTGGAGGTTAAGTCCATTAATGGCTATTAGCCAGGCTGGTAAGGAATGGTGTCCCTAGCCTCTGTTTGTCAGAGGAGGGTGATGGATGGCAGGAGAGAGATCACTTGATCACTATCTGTTAGGTTCACTCACTCCGGGGCACCTGGCATTGGCCACTGTCAGAGGACAGGATACTGGGCTGGATGGACCTTTGGTCTGACTCAGTACGGCCATTCTTATGTTATTATGTTATGTTCTTAAGTCACCCAGCAAAAGCCAGAGCAGCCTTGGGGCTGCTGTTAATTATGCCAGCTGCCAAAGCCCCAAGGTGTTGCTACACAGCTACAGCTCACTAGGGTTGTAGGAAAGCCTCAACCATGTCCTAATGATGGCAAATGATGGCAGCCACCGGGGAGGGGGGGGGGGGCTGTAGGAGCTTCTATGCCAGCTCTACCCCCTGAAAGACTGCC
The DNA here is from genome assembly GCA_007922305.1 of Dermatemys mawii. NCBI lineage: Eukaryota > Metazoa > Chordata > Testudines > Dermatemydidae > Dermatemys > Dermatemys mawii. Next base: position 34,574,429 of record ML677343.1, on the reverse strand, counting down.
CCTTGCCCTGGGGTTGCTCCTCATTGACAGGTACACCAGCTGTAGGAATGCTTTGCTGTGGCCATGCATCATACCACGGAATCAGTCAGGGATGGGAAGAATTCATTATCTAGTCTAATCTGGCCATCAGCTAACAATCTGCACAAGTGTGAGTACATGGGACCATCCAGCTAAGATTCTTTTGTTGAGTAAGTTGCAGCTGGTGTTGAGAACAGGTGTAGCTCTCCTCCAGTCACCTTAATCATCTAATTTTTTTTTGAGGGGGGTGGGGAAGTTCTGTGTCTCCACTAACCATATTGCTAAATCCCAATAGTCTCTTACTAGTTGCAAGTTCCGAAGTGTAACAACGAATGCGATTATGCCAGAACACCCATCCGTATAACTTGGTTACTTGTGAGAGACAGCACTGAAGGCCTCCTGGCATCCAGAAAGGAAATGTCATTATTCCGGTGTGCCCTCACTTATCAAAGCTGGTCATTATGTATATGCTACAAGAAATAATAATGCTATTTTGAACATACGCTATACTTTGCATTCATACTTTTCAGACACTTCAAAAAAGTACCTATGCTCTATCCAACTTTACAGATGAAAACAGAAAGGAGGTTAAGATTTTTTTTATTATAGTTATTGTTAAGAATGAAGGCCACTCAGCAAGTCAGTGATATAAATTACAGGTTTAAGAAAACAGACTTCTCTGACATCCACTTCTGTGATCTAACCACTATACTATTCTACCCCGCTGTGGAGTGTGGCTGGGGAGAACACACACCCACAACTTGGAATCTCTCCAATCCCATTTCTCTGGCTACCTGCATATTTTATAATCCCCTTTATTCTCAGCAAAAACTAGATAAATTTCTGCCATTTTGCTTCCTTTGTGGTATGTCCCGCCTGCTCTTTTCCCATCTGCCATTTCATATGGTTTCATTGCTCCCCAACCATTCACTTGTACTTTTGCATGTTTACAGTGCGTCTGCCTCTGCCTCTCTTGTTTGTGAACAATAACTGGGCTCCCGAGGAACAATACCTGGGCTTACTAGGAGGTCAGACTTTCTAAAGCAGTAATCCACCCTCTGATTAATGTGCCTGTGGCACACAGCACTGTGCACACAGGTCTTGAGTTGTCTGGAGACATCTCCCGCCAGCCGTGCCATGTTGAACTAATCTGATGGTATTAAACCTAGCAAGAGAGAGACACTTAGCACAGACGGAGCTAGAACTATCTATTGTTGTTACATGGAGAAAATGTGTTTGCATGTTAGCTCAAAACCAGATTTCCCTACAAAAATCTAGAAGTCAGTAAGTACAGGTTCCCACAGGTTAAATTGTGCTCAATTTATCTACCCTAAGAGACTGAGAGGGACTGATGAATGGCCCCATTCCGCCAGGTGTTCCTAACAGATGTGCCCGAAGTTTGCATTTTTGTATGAAGAGAGTTGACATAAATACGGAGCACTAGGCTCTGAGTGAACATAATGGGGCCTGATTTTCTAAGGGTGTCTACACAGCAACTAGCCACCTGTGGCTGGCCTATGCCAGCCGTGGGGCTGTTTCATTGCTGGGTAGAATTCTGGGCCCAGGTGGGACCCCGGGCTCTGGCATCCTGCAGGGAGGGAGGATCCCAGAGTCCAGCCTGAGCCCAGAGGTCTACACAGCAATGAAACAGCTCCACTGCTTGAGCCCCATGAGCCCAAGTCAGCTGGCACAGACCAGCCCTGGGTTTTTCTTTGCTGTGAAGACACCCCCTAAGATACTGAGTCCCCATAGCTCCAAACTAAGTCAATGAGAGCACTCAGTGGCTCTGAATATTCAGGGCCGGTATTTTGAGAGAGATTTTAATCATGCTTCCTCCCACACTGTGCGGATGTTCGCCCCCTGACCAACATAAGAATGGCCAGACTGGGTCAGACCAAAGGTCCATCCAGCCCAGTCTTCAGTCTACTGACAGTGGGCAATGCCAGGTGCACCGGAGTGAGTGGAGTAATGATCAGCAGTACTGGAAGCTGAGAGATATCCTACATTGTCCATGATAAACTAGCACCTTTATCTGTGGCCAAGTGCACCTTGAAGGCTGAATTTGACCAATGGCATACCCCTATGCAGGCCTTACAGTGCCCCCGATGGCCAAGCAGGGATCTCTATGATACAAACTGAGCTAACAGGCTGTTTGTGTTGAAGGTGATGGGGGTCTTGTCTACCACTCTCCTACTCCCTTTTGAATGGGCTCAGACTCCCTAAGCCTGAAGAGGGTGGAGAGGAGTAGTACCAACTGCTGAGTGGCTCGTCTTGGGGCTTGCTGAACCTGCCTTCCCCGGCCAGTACACTGGGTTGCTGTCTCCTGGTAGGCACAGAGTGGGGCTGGAACATGGCCTTCCTGAGGGCAGTTTCCTTGAAGGCTCCAGGAGTCTCCTTTGGAGTCACAGAGCTGCCCTCTGCTCGCTCTCAGAGCCACCCAGAAAAGCAGTGCTGGGAAAAGCCGGTTTGTAAGCTGACCTTCCTTCTTGAGGTGAGTGCCTGGGCTGAAGAGACGGGGCCAGCTTACCAACAGCAGCTCTTCAATGTCTTCCTCAGCAATTTGGGTTTCCAAACACCCTGGCCTGCCAGAGTGACCCTGCACACAGCAGCACTGGGAAAAAATACTAAATGATGGAGTCTTTGCATACGTCTACGTGGCTGCCCCACCCCCAAACACACCAACCTGCAGCAGAGCATGTCAGAGCCTAGGTCAACTAGCTTGAGATCCTGGGGTTTGCACTATGCAGCTACAAATAGCAGTGTAGATGCTCTGATTAGGGCTGGAGACCAAGTCTGAAACCTGTTGAGGGGACTGGGTCTCAGCGCCCAGCTCCCACTCATGTGGGAATGTCGACCCTGCTCTGTTTAGCCCTTTGCATGAGCCCCGTGAACCTGTGCCAGGTGACCTGGGTTTCTTTTCTTTTCTTTCTTTTTTTTTTTGGTAGTGTAGACGTACCATCTGTAGCTTCCCAACTCACCAGCACAAATCCACACAACTGTCCTCCTTCCCTACCCAACCGTCTGCCCCAGATCACACAGCACACTATTCGCATCTGTAAACAAACCACAGAACTCAAAGCCAGACTGATAAACAAGCACGTAAACTGAGGGAGATAAATAGTGGGGCAGTACGGTCGCAGGGGATCAGCCTGAAGAAAGGGTGACACTCACCTACCCAGGGGATGAAGGTGAAAGACAAATTACTGTGAGAGAGCGGCATTCAAATGGTGCCATGCCTGGCTAAACAAACACTTGTCCATACACCATGTGCACAGAGGGAGAGGGGTAAACATGAGATCTTGTGGACAAAGCTGCATAATTGTAGAGAAGTGCATCCCTGTGTTTTTAAGCGAGGCTGGGTGTGTTAGAGAATGCATTTGCGCAAGCCTGAATGTGTGTGGGAGTCGCTTTAAATGGGGATGTGTTCTCGCTCCCAGTTTCTGCAGTTACTCCCGATAAAACTGATTTTTAGTGCAAGAAAATAAAGCCCCAGAGCATCCCCCCCCCCTCTTTTTTTTAATAAGGCCTCTGGCCTTACATTGCTGTTTATCACCTAAGGCAAACTCTCTCCCTCTCTGCCTTTCCCTCTCGGTTTCTTTAAAGCTCTAAACCACAAGGCAGCATGTGAGCAACACCGTGGGTCAAGATATCAAAAGCAGGAACTTTTATAGGTTTCCTCGATAACACAGACAATAAAAGAAGGCAGCAGCACAAGCAGCATCACTGACCTTATTTGATGCTGTGCAATAAAGGGAGCCTGTTCCTCGCCTGCCTGCATGTGTGTGTCCAGGCTCACTGGCATGTGGCGAGAGAGGCACTGTATAAACAGTCTGCACTCTCGGGCTGAGGCTTTCAAAGCCATGTCAGCAATTAATACACAACTAATTGTGACCGCTACGTGCAAGAAAGGGAGTACAGCAGGCACTGCCTTGGGCGCACAAAGAGCCACTATATGCATCAGACACACCCATGGTATGTCACACTGCTGCACGCAACGACAAAAACACATTGCCATAGGGATGCCAGGACATGTATACACACACCACGCACCTTTCAGCCGCTGCTGGAAAACGTGTGCACCAGCACACACACACACAGACACACACACACATGCATACTCCATACAGAAGCTGTGGTCAATGTGTAAATATCCCATAAAGCAGTAGGGGCACCCATGCACACACTCCAGCATGAGCACCCAGGCCACTGACCCATCCACACCCACACCCCAGTAAAGACCCTCTGCACACACTAATGGCAGGTAGGAGACACTTGTACCTGCACACACATCAGGTATGTTATTATTATTATTCATTCTTTTTATTACCATTGAGCCGAGAAGCCCCAGTCATGGACCAGGGCCCCACTGTGCTAGGCACTGTACAAACACAAAACAACAAGATGGTTCCTGCCACAAGGAGCTGACAATTGAAGGATTAGACCAGCTGGACAGAGACAGACGGGGGATTCCAAGTCATTAGCACTAGATGAAACTTACAGACCCAAACTTTTTCTGTGAAAAATGCAGATTTGGCAACATTGAAACATTTCACAAATTCATGTTGGTTTCACCAAATAGTTCATTTAGGGAAAAAACTCCCCAAAGTTACAAAAAATGGAAACACCTTGTTTTGACATTTTCGAAACCAAACATCCTGATTTTTCAGTTCAAAGCGGCATTTCATGCTGAACTGTTTCCTTTTTCTCTAAAAAAAATTATGAACATTTTAAAATGCTCAAAATCAAACCAAACTTTTTAGTTTTGACTGAACAAAGCATTTTGTTAGACACCAAATTCCCCACCCCTACCTGTATCTGACTGAGACACGTGCCCTCGATCCCTTTGTTAGTTACCCATTATTACTTGAAGCTTATAACACTGACTCCACAGCAGCCTGTTCTCGGAACTCTGCCACATTTCTACCCCTCCTCACATACAGGGATAAACTTCACTGCACTAGGAAAACTGCTTGGCAGAATGGGGCTAAATCCACTGACTCTAGCAGCTACCTGGGGAACTAATGTGGGGGATCCCACAGCTCTGCCAGACTCCCAGGGGCTGCTGGAAGGAATGGGGGAATAAATCCCTTTGTCTCTTGTGGGGCATTTGGGTAAATCCCTCTGGCTCTAGCACAGCGGCTCTCAAACTTCATTGCACTGTGACCCTCTCCTGACAACACAATAGGGACCAAAGACCAACCCTGACCGAGCCCCGCTGCCATGGGCAGCAGGCTCAAAGCTGAAGTCCAAGGGCATGTCACCTTAGCCCTACGTGGTGGGGCTTGGGCTTCAGACTTGCTGGGGCCCATGGCCAACACCAGCCTTGGTGACCCCTTTAAAATGGGGACACAACCCACTTTGGGGTCCCGACCCACAGTTTGAGAACCCCTCCTCTAGCAGAATGGGCGGGGGGGGGGGAGATTCTCTCCCAGTCATTCAGCCAAGGCACTCACCTTCTCTTACTCAGAGAGCGAGGTGTCTCCTATATTTCCTGGGCCATCTCTCTCCTCCCCTAGTAGGCTGCATTCCTCCTGCCATTTGAGGATATTTTCTCCTCTGCCATACCTCCTGCAGCAAGGCTGAGGGACAAGCTCTTCTTGCTCCCGCCCTTGCTCCGCCTCCCCCCTTTTGCTGACCTGCAGACATGGAATCTGCGAAGAACGGCCAGCCTGGATCAGACCAAAGGTCCATCCAGCCCATTATCATGTCCTCTGACAATGGCCAATGGCAGGTGCCCCGGAGGGAATGAACAGAGCAGGGAAGTGATCCATCCCCTGTCATCCATTCCCGTCTTCTGGCAATAACACGCTAGGGACACCATCCCTGTCCATCCTGGCTAACAGCCAGTAATGGACCTATCCTCCATGAACGGATCTAGTTCTTTTTTGAACCCTGTTATACTGTAACCCTTTTAAAAACTCTTTCAAGTGCTCTTCTGATCAATCTGGATTCAGACATGAAAGTTACTTCAAAGGATGAGGGAACTGTATTCCTTTAGTGACCTCCCCGCTCTGCATATACTAGGCCACATACTGCAGCCACACACAGCCCAGGCATACTGTAGCACGCCCATGCCTGCTGTGCAGACAGACACTGCATACATGCGGCAAACAGGCATACCTTACACTCACACGTACCATGTAGCATCACACACACACTGCCATGGGTTTGGGGACATTCTTCCAACTGCTAGGATGTTGACGTCCCATGGATGAGTTCTGTAAGAACCGGTGGTAGTCACTGTTTGAATGATACCTTTACAGTCAATACCACTATCATCAGAAACAACATTCCCTGAGTTAAGGGGGCAGCAAAGGCCAGACTGGATTAGCAAAGATGCTCCTCAGGAAGGAAGAACCTTCCTTCCATGGACGCTGCATGGAGGGATCTCAGGGTATTGTCAGGTAGTCAGTGTGGGGGGGGCTCTGAATCCAAGCCTTGCTGTAATGTGTAATGTATACCTCTAGGAAGATTTGCATTACAGCTGTAAGAGCATGTGTGAAAAGAGAGGAGACGTGGTGATGCCCACTCAGATACAGTATAAAAACACACAGACCAATTACTCAAGCGCGTGTAAATACAGACAGACTCCTATTTATTTGGCAGACCATACAAAGGCTAAGAAAAGAAAAATGCACTCACACGCCTTCTGACACCCTGGCCAAGTATATGTATGAGAACTCTCAATGGTAGGGACTGAAGGCTGGTTTCTGGCTCCCTCTTTCTCCCTTCTGTTAAGAAGATACTTTGAGCGCAGAGACTGCTCACAGTCTGGCTGTGTGAGTCACATACGTGAGTTGTAATGTGCCTGCTCGTATTTCTCTCCCCCGAGCTCTCTTGTTCTCATGTTCAGTGGTTATTTTAGCTTCATGTGGTGACATCACAGCTCTTGGAGTGAGATAAAGCCCATGCAGCAAATGCAGAATACAGCTTCACTGATCACTTTCAAATAATGGCATTTAGGGAAGTCTCGTATTTACTGTCACATCCGATGCTGTGCTGTGGGGCGGGCTGCATGTGGATTTCTCTGCTCTGGATTTAGACCATTGTGCTACAATCTGTGGATGACAGGTCCGTGTGTGACTTGGTGTAAACTGTGGGTGGGATCGAGGAGGGAGGGAGTTATTAAGGGTGTTCTTTTTCATGCAGCACACTGGAAAAGGTAGGCTCCTGTCCATTGTAACCCCTTGACTGGGTGGGGTTTATAGACCAAATGAGATGGCTCTTCACAGAGCAGAGGTGTCTGAGCACTGGGCGATGTCTCCATTTTCAGCATCACAGAGCAGCAAGGAGAACATTTGCATTAAAATAAAAATACAGCATGATTTTTTCAAGTTACTTAAATACCCATCTGCAACTTTTCGTTTATTTGGGGCTTTCCCCGGTTCTCTATTTCAGGTACACAATGGCCTCAATGCTCCTTGGAATTTGTATTCTGCCACTTCTCAAAGGAGAAACAATGAAAGAGCAGATGATGCAAACTCAATTCCTGAGTGGGTGGGAAGTGCAGGAGCAGACAATAATGCAGTCAAATCAGCTTCCCTTTGTTAGCAACTGCACCCTGGTGCTGCGGAACAAAATCCTAAACTATCCAAAATCATCCGACTACCGGCAGGAACAGCTTGGAATAACACGCGAGGGGCTATGGTTTCACGGCTGCCCTTAGACCACATACATACAATTACCGTTTCTATGCTGAGGTTTGTCACCTCACTGTAGAAATTCCCATCCTAATTGTAAAGGTAAAAACACCTTGCTATTAAATAGAAACCTATCCCTTAGGATGACCAGATTATCACTTGAATTTAAAATCTTTCTGAATTTTTAATAGTGCATAACAAATATGATTATTTATGCACTTTCTTCAGCACGCCACTTGCAGGGCCTACAATTACTTATAGCCCCATCTCGTGCAATGGACGGTCTCAAATTAGGCTACATTTTGTGCTCTCTCTCTCTGTACATTTCCTCTCCTCCTTTAAATTAGCTTATAGTGCCCTGTTTTCTTGTGAGCTGGATGAGGGAAGCCTGTCACTGGAGCCCAGCACGGTCTTGCTGGGTGCTGCAGCTCTTGGCTGCACTATATTCGAGCCCCCAGTAATTAGCACTATGAAGTTAGCAGCAACAGTAGTGCAAAGGAAGCAGCTGAAGAATCATAGAGCTAGCTGATGAGAAAGTCAAGTGGAGGCCTGGCTGTCTGAAACCTCTTCAATAGATCTGTAGTCTGGACTTGAACCCTGACCTTTCACCTCTGGGTCCAGTATTTCTTTTTTCCCCCTCCCTAACTCCCCTGCCCCCACTCTCTCTTCTCTCAGCTTCTCTATCAAGCAGGGATGTACTCAGGCTGACTGTGAATAAATGTAAGTGACCCCCATCCACCCACCCCCACTTCACCGAGCCTTCTGCTGGCAAGAGAGAGAGAGAGAAAAAAGGAATGAGATAGAGAAGAGAGAGAGAGAGAGAAAGGGTCCCCGACTTCCTCACAGGTAATTAAAGGGACTGTTTTCAAGGTTGCATGGGCAAAAGACAATTCGGCCTAATGAAGCATCGATCGGCCAGCACTAAGGTAGAAAGGAGCTGACATTCATTCAAAGGTACCTTTAACTGATGTAAAACACTGCACCGGGGATTATTCGTACGCTTCTCGTCATTGCCTATGACCTGCTTTAGAAAAAAACCTGAGCTTGTTTTAAATGTATTTTAATGCCGTAATGCCACAAACATGAATATCAGCTGCAGACAAATATTAATCAGAGGGGTCAATTATTTTTGTTGTGCAGTTTTTATTTTTTTTCTTCTTCAGGATAAATTTTCATTGTTCACATTAAAACTCCACCAATCAGCTCTTAAGATGCTGAATGCATGAGGTCAGTTATGGAGATGCAGGAAATTACTGGGAATCGGCAGGGACATTTTTGTCGATTTGTAAGCAAAATCCTGTGTTATTGCAAGATTTTCATCACTGTCGATTTGCACCGGTGTGAGGTATTTAAAAAACAAAATCCTCTCGGTTACTGCAGAAGAATGGATGCGGAAGCCTCACAAATATTAAATTACTACTAATTTGCATTCCTTTACACTACTGTTGCTGCTAACTCCATAGTGCTAATTACAGCCCCTTACAGTTAATAGTTAAATATTTAAAATATTTCCTCTAAAATAGAACCAGGAAATAAATTTTTTAATCTAAACCTCTGCCCAGTTAATCCCCCTGCAAAAGACGACGTGTAAAGCTCAGTTTTCAGTCCCGAGCAGGCATCTGCTGCTCCTATTCAGAAGCCGATCTAGCTGGAAACGGTGCACAGCCACGGCAGCCCCTGCTTCACCCCTGTCTTCTCTTGTGCCCTAAATGTTTACATTTGTAGAATGTCTGAATGGCAAGAGAGGGCTAAAGAAATGATAGTTGTGCCAAATAAATTGGGGTGAATGATGGGGGAGGGGAGCGAGTATTGACTGGGAAACAACTTGAGTATTATCTGGAGAGGATTTGCTCAGAGTCCAGCACTCCTTGGTGTTACAAGAGGCCCCGCACTCAACAATAGCAGGTCCCTCCGGAGCAGAAAACACAAAGGGAATTTGCTCTGATTCAATCCACACAGTGAGGCCCCTCTGAGGCTAAAGAGGGTCACTTTCTTCCCTAGCTAAAATAAGAAAGAAATTCTCTCTCTCTCTCTCACACACACACACACAAATTGGAGACAGCAGCCTGCCTCCACTTGACAGGACGTCTAAAATCAGCCGCTTTCTCCCTCGCTCATTCTTCTTCATAGACTTTGGAATTTATCATCACTTATTTTTAGGGTTTTTTTAAAAAAGTATTTTTAAGAGGATCATATAGCATTAAAACGGCATCTCTCTGCTACTGTAATAACCGTGAAGTAAAAACATTATCTAAGTTTTTACCAGATGATCACACTTCCCCCATATTACAGTATTGGCCTCTAAGAGCACATAAGTGGAAGGTGAATTTTAAGAGAGAAATGAGAACGCAGCTTTCAGGGCTTTGATGTATCAAGATTTATTTGTTTTTTTTAATATTTTTGTCTTTTATTTTTAAAACAGTTTAACATTCCCCTTATAAATGCAGTATGATTTCATCAAGAACAGGTCAGTAAAGAGAGGCAGTAATTGTGTGGAACACCTGCTGAAATTAAAAAAAAAAAGTTTCCCCTAAAAATGGCTCTAATGTACTCAGCAGATTCTATCTGCATTAATTTGGCTGAACAACCAGATATTGCTGGGGACAAACTCTGAATAAAGCAGTTCCAAATTCCCAGAACTGGCACAGCTCAGCCTAAACAATGGCTGCTTCCTAGTCACCTTAACCCGGCTTTTCAAAAGAACATCCCCAGAAACACAAAGCGTCAGCGGGAAATGGCAATTTTATGAATCCTAATCAATCAAAGGGCTTATTAACTCAATGTGAAGCCAGATTAAAATCTTTAATTATAAATCGTGCTAAAAGGAAAAACAAAATGTACGTATGGTACATTGAAAATTCCGGATATTAACATCGTTGCCATTATCTCTTGTAATATTAAATCCCCCTCCCTGCCCCCCAACATACTCACCTTTTTCTGTTTCTAAAGAACAGGTCTGCAGAGCAAAACTCGTTTTGCTTTTTTGAAGGCTTATTAAAATGTATTCTTTTTCACTGCACACCACTCAGTGTGGTAGGTGGAGGGGGACTGAGGAAACCCCATTTGAGCTGCACAGTGAGAGGCAAAGGGGAGCGAGCGGTTGTTTATTAAGGGGGCAGAGTTGGAGTTACAGATTTTGGGGGTGGGGGCCCACAATCAAATGTGAAGCATTTTTGGTAATGAAAGCGGCATGCATGTCTGTGCAAGTGTGTGTGATTGGCAGGATTGCAGATTGATAGCCACAGGAAGGGCCCTTGCTTTAGGCCATGGTGTGAGAAAAGGCTATGGGTGCTTTTTTATCAGGCAGACATTTGGGAAATGACCACAGCAAATTTAATCACAGTTGGATGGGGAGTGGGGGTAGGGGAGAGCAGAGACTGAGATTCACATGTTTTATTTATTTGTTCAAAGTCACGGTCATCCTATTGTGTATCCCTCTCTCATTCTGTCATTTCAGCCCCCTCCGACCCTCATTGTTAATGCAGGAGACAGAGAATATAACCATGCTTTATAATAAAAACATACTCAACTCTCAAAAGCAGAAGGCTCAGCCACAGAAGGCTGATTTTCTGTTCATAATATTAAAATGATAAAAACAAAATAAATTTCCGCTCTAACGACATTGTGATATGAAAAGATTTGTTCCCTGTGCGAGAATTAAGGCAACTGTTTAGCCGGGTGTTTGCCTTGGCCTCACATACTTTCACCTTTGTACCATATTTTTATATTTGCAATTGAAGCCCCTTCCACAGAATTGAGTTTAAAAGGAGTCTGCAATTTCTTATGGATAGTGAAAGCTAATGAAAGAAACAGAAGCCATGGTTCAGATTAAAGGTTACTTCATTTCTTTTATATAAAGATCCTATTTCCCTCTTTCCAACTCTGACTCCTGATATGCCACCTCCTTAGGATTTATTCCCTCAGCTCTTCTAATAACTAATTTTTTCCTAAATGTGGGCTCTTAAGATTCACTGTCAGTTTTCTGCACTCTGCTGGAGCCCTAAGACCATGAATCCTCCCTGGAAAGCACGGAGGAAAATGCTTTTGGTTATGACTGATTTTGTTATTTAGAGTTTTCATTTTCATGATGCAGATTTGATTTTATATTTGTATAATTATCTGAACATTGGTTCCAAAAACATATTTAAAACCACATTAGAGAACAGCCTCATCTTTTATATTTCTTAATTAATCATTGGCTGCTATTTCTGTATCCTGTCCTGAATTTGTACTTTCTCCCATGAATGTTAGAGACTACTGCCACACTATTTCAGATGGATTCTATTCCATAAGCACAGCGAAAGTAAGGGTGCATGTATGTACCGTGGACAGGTTAAATAATTATTAATGTTGCTTTTCAAAAAAATACTAACATCTCTGTAAGATACAAGTAAATGATAGTGGTTGCAAACACGAAAAAATTTGCAATTTTTGCATATAAAAGACATGGTGTGTCATGTCTTCTAACCATACACAGATATGCCAAATTTCAAATTTTAAAATTAATAAATGTATACAGAGTATATGTCTGTTCTTATACTGAATACTTATTATGTGTACTGTACACACATAGCAGAGATATAGAAAATGGAGCACTAAATCTTTTTTTAGTGACCTACATATACTTCTCAACTAAAAAGATGAAAATTCATAGAATTCTTCTAAATTCTTAAATGTCACACAACTGTGATATTCCTTTGAAGATGATCATTAGACCTAATAAATAGGATACTGGAGGCATAGCTCTTGTCCTCTTTGGTTCTTGCAACAGCCTTTCAGTAAATTCAAAAAAGACCCTTTGTGCCTAACTGGGTTTTCATTTCATTGCTTTTAAATTTGTTAAGCTTGACTTTTGACACTTCAGAGGCTTAGTCTTTTTTTTAAGTACAATAATATAATAAATATTTGTGTTTCCAAAGAAGACGTGAATCTGTTGTTAGTGTTGGTATATAAAGCATAAAACCGACTTCATTCCTTTGTTATAAATAATTCACCAAACTATGTACATTTTATAAACATCACATTTAAGAAACTGATATTATCTAACATTTTTGAGACAACACACAGAAATGGAGATATATATACACACACATACATACACACACACAGAGTATTTACTACAATGTATTGGAAGTTGTAAACAAAATAAAAATTATTAATAAAAGTAAAAAAAGTAAAGATGTTTTATGTAAATAATTATGTTAATACAATGTGTTTTCTGACTTATTCATACAAATTTGTCATCTAAATGACAAAAAGCTTTGACAAACTACAAACCCCTATCAAAAATCAAATTATTTGGCTCATTTTCCCCTATAATTTCTATTCCTAGTTTTGCCTCAGAATTCGGGAATATGGGTTTAGAAACATGCTTGTCAACATATTAGAAATGAGATGAGTCAAACAGTTTTCTTTAATTGTACATTAACAAATATTCTCTCCGATTTATAGAAAATACCTGAAAATCTGGGTTTTAAAATAGCTAGAAAAACCAAAATGACAATTTTTCATTCAAAATTGTTTTTTCAAAATATTTACCTCCCTCATGTAATTGCCCAATTAGATTAGAAGAGTAAAATTTTCAATTATCAAATTCATCTGCAGAAATTATCCTATTTTTCAACACAAAAGAAAAATATTTTAAAAATATCCAACAAAGAAAATATGCATTTAAAATGAAAAATGAAAAACAGAATTATGATTATACTTTGGAATAATCACCAACAGATTTAAATATAGTTTTCATCTTTAATATGAGTATTTTTGTACATTTCACAATTGGTCTAATCTGAGGGTGTTAAATATGTCTATTTTTTTATTCTGTTCCTTTAGTATTAAAGATATCTAATGAAGGAGCATGACCAGTGAGATGAGTTTTTTTCCGTTGGACTGTAGGAAATTATGATTATTGTATGATTATTTTAAAAATAAAAAGATAAACAATTCCAATTAACTATTTTTTGATCTCTCTTTAAAGGTTGCAACTTTCTTAGTATTTGGCTTTGTCAATACCAGACAGGCCAAATATGCTTTTTATTCTCAACATCATCATCCACACCTGTACGAACAAACATGTTCATACACAGCAGCCTTCCTTGAGATAAAAGCTACAGCAACATACATGGCTCCAAATGGTTTAATCTGGATTAAACCAGCTCCACATTTGCTCTATAAACCTAACTTTTTAAGCATGCAAAAGGTGAAGAGCAGGGTTAGGGGACTGTACAGAGACCCAGTTAGATTTGCCTCCCCATCTTTTTTCTGCATCAGTCTCCATGGTTAGATAAAATCATTTATCTTTATCATTTCCAAGCTGGTCAGACAGAACGGGGGTGGGGGAGAGGTGATTGTTTCACTTGTTGTCAGAGGGCATTGATCAGCCCTTCTGTCTGCTGGTCTCAGAGGTGAGGGCAGTTCCCCTAGGAGCACTTCAGGGCTCGGCCATGTCAGCGTAAAGCTGTATTGAGTCATGATCCAAATGACTGCTCATTGAGGGAAACGGGTATTGGCGTCCAAATCATTCTGAGACACCCTCAGTAACACTTAAACAAGTCCACTCTGTTAATGTCAGGTCACAGGGGACACATTTAGCCCTCTCTGCTGACCATTAGACCCTTTGATGGAGTGGACAATAAACTTGACAGGACAGACTGGTCAGTGCTCTTGACTGTGCCTATGGTCTGCTCCTTGCACGTGCAGTAGGTGACTCTATTCTGCTCCTCCAGAAAGTGTTAGCCATCTCTGTCGGAGTTGTCAAGGGACTGGTCCCTTTTAAACACAACAGGTTAAAATGCAAAACTAAAACCACTTTAATGACAGTTTCATCAAAGGAAGAATAACCGGGCAGAAAGTCCTTATAAAATACTCTCCGCAACCGAGTAAAACTCTGAGTGTGGCTAAAGGAAATGGACACTATCATTTGATAATTTTCATTTTTTCTTTGATTTCATTCTTCTAAATGCCATTGCTACGGGCTAGGCATTTTGAAATCCATTTGTTATAGCCTTCTGAGGAGAAGAACAAATAATTTCTTATTGTTTCAGAAAGAAAAGACTATTACAAAATGGACTGCAGTTTGGTCACAGTATTTTCAAGGCAGTTTCTAAGAGAGGTTTGTGTCACATTCTTAAGAATCGAAAATAGTCAAGGAGGGAGAACATTAAAGTCAGCTGCGTTTCCCCATGATGGGGCCAATTAGTCTAAAACAAAATCAAGCTCCAAAAATGAATCAAAAGTAGAAACTAACAAGAAATGTAGCCTTGGTTAACTCATGTTTTTGAAGACAATATTAAGAATTGTGTTGCTACTATTAAAAGAAATGATATTTAAATTGTCCCTTAGATGAGAGCTCACTAGTGTTTATTTTTTCATCTTTTCCACCAGAAAGAGGGGCCTCAGGTTTGACAGAGCAGATTTTCTGGCATTATGAAGCTTTTATCCCAATTTTAACACCTTATCTCTTTTCCTCTGGAGAATTAACTGATACTGCATTAAAACAGAAAATGATATAGAATTTTAAACAGTCCACATAACTGGAAACTGATGATTCCTTAAAAAAATAATCTCAATTGGAACAGAATCTTTAACTGAGCAATGGGTAAATAATACGCACACTGTTAGTAGGCATAAACACTACCAAGTGGCTAAATAATTTGACAAAATTAATTTAAAACAAAATCTATTCTTTATTATTAAATACCACATTAACAAGAAAATGTTAAAACAGCTGTGGAATGTGTCTTTACCTGACATCTAACAAATAATGACACAGCTAACGAAAATGTGAGTATAATCCAGTTTATTCAAACAATTTGTATTGTCAGTTAAATGTGACAGGTTTGGGGTATTTTGTCTTGTTCTTTTAAAACAAAATAAATATTTGTTAGCTACTAATGCAGTTTGTAATTTTTACAATATGTTCAAATTTAGAGCAGTGTTAAAAATGCCATTAAAAAGCCAACACTTTAGCTCCACGTTTCTTACTAATTTAGCTGTGTTGCTCTGTAAAGAATATGAAAACTGAACCTTTTTCCTATCATAGGTTATGGTAGTTTGCAAAGTGATTCTTTCGTTTATTTAGAGTGCGTATCTTCAACCTGGAATCTGATAATTACAGTAATTATCACTTGAAACTGTGTTATTCTTTACTGATATGAGTAAAAGGTAAAGAACATCATCCCCGGTTATCCTCTGCTATATGAACTGCTCTGTTGAGATAATGTCAGAGGTTGCTGCGTGCTCTGTCTGTGCAGTCTTTCAGAATGGGCATGAGTGTGAATCTGGAGTGTTGGTGTATGATATTTTAGATATTTAGGTGAAGACAAAAGCAAAGCAGATTAAAAACAGTCCTATTTATTTGACAGTTCTTTTCAAACAATAAACTATAACAATTCTAATTTATTATAGTTGAAATCCTGTGATTTTCAATGGGCCTGGGGACTGCAGAATCTAGTGTCAAAGGGAGTTTGCATCACGCCTGGAGCCTCACGTACAGCTCCTCTTTGTGTTACGTTTCCCTTACACCTCTTCTCTTTGTTTTTCAATAGCACGTAATTCTATAATTACAACTGTACTGATTAAATTCAACATCTAATACTTAGTAATGCAAATTTATATCACTCATATTTTATTGTAGTCTAATATTTTGATTAATAACTAAATTTAGAAGGCATGAAACCCATTTCCTCCAAATAAGCAACAAATCCCAAGAACATAAACTGACAAATATGAAAAAATAATTCACAACCAATAATCTAATTTTTTCTTTTTTTCGGTTCACAGTGTCTGCAAACACACTGTGAAATTCCTTGACTTTATGCATTTTTCAAAATAGTTCACTAATATCAGCATCGGATAATTCTTGGTCTGCAAAACATTTGTGGAAACTGTCACAGTGCCAGTTGTTACATGATATACAAGCCATCCAATCAGAAATAACAACTAATCAAAGCTCTGATCCTGCAATGCAATCCACTCACATGGAATCTGCCCTGTGCAGAATTTTCCTGAGCAGGCACAGGTATCCAGGCAGCAGACAACCATACTGCAGGGCTGAGTCCAACACAGCACTGAGTGAAAATCATGAATTATATCATTGAATTTTGTAAATGTGGGTGAATGTCTGAGCTAAAATATTACTACCCCACATGTACTTAGATTTATGCATCTAGCACCCAGCACAACGGGGCCCTGATCTCAGATAGACGGACTGTAGATAAACTCTAGACAGATAAACAAGAAAAATACTCCCGGGGCAAACCTTGAATCTTCAATACTCATGAAAGCAAGCAAGTATTAGCATTAAAATATTTCCATTATTCTCAGCAAAACTAACTGGATATAATTAGCAATTTTAATTTGATATGTAAATCAATAAAAATGTTATCCACATTTTGGAGCTTTAATTTTTGTGTCTACCACAAGAATTCTATTAAAACAAGCATTTAAAACCCACAATGATGGATACTTTGTGTATCATACAATATGTCCACTTGTTTAAAAAAATCACAACGCACAGGAGGAAGTATGAATTTAAAATCTCTGAACTCAGAGTTTGGAAGAAGAATTTTGTTCAAGTCATAAAAGTAATCAAAAATGTAAATGTTGCATCAATATGAACAGTCTAACTGGCTACCATGGATTTTCTTGAGGGAAGCCTTTGATCAAGACATTGCAGGCCTTTTCCTCCTCTCTGCCTCTCCCCCAAAATAAGGCTCCCACAAAATAAACCAGACAACGTAAACATTTGAAGATGGCCAGTAAGCCTCCCTACCTCCACCTTCAAAACTACTGGAAAACATATCACACAAAGGACTCCAGTACTCACTCTTAGAAATCTTTGGCACAGACAGTACTATCCTAACAATTCTATTCCATGCATTGTATGTGCATATTGCCTGTTACATGTTCCTTATCCCACTGCTAGGCCAATATAAAAATTATGTCCTCAGCTAAAATAGATCTAAGCTTACTAACATCATCCATATAAACATCTCAGAATAATGATTTGAAAATGTGTTGTTTCATTGTTTCACAGAATTATACTGAAATTTAGAAAGCATATAGAACAATATTTTTTGTTTTCGTTAAATCAAATATAGTAAGCCTGATTACTGAGCTGATTTTCTTTTTGCATTTTTATGGATACAAATAACCTGGTTCATCTGTTCTGATTTTGGGAGGATGCTTTCATACTAACCAACAAGGCCATGGTGTACTGATTTTCTCCTCAACTATCCAACTCTGTAAATATACTGTCTACACAAAGTTCTGCAGTTATCACTGGGAACTACTGTAAACATAAAACAAAATGGCTCTGAAAGACTTCGGAACACTGAATCACAAATGGAGAAAGGGAGCTTTGTACAGGTTTTCCTCTTTGGATTAAATATGCTTAGTGCAACCTCTTTCTGCTGAGTGCAGAAAGCAGCTTAACAATGAACAAGATACTAAAATGATCCTGGGACCAAATGCTCTTATACATTCGACAATAAGGCCACTACAGTGCAAAATGGTCACTGGCATCTTGAGAGGCATCCTGACATTTCTCTTAGGAACACAGAGCTTTTGGTTGCTGGCTTGCTTGCTTTTTGCATTATAAACAATTCCTGTAATATTTTAACCCAGAGAAATCTACTGAATTTATTTATGAATTTATCAGATATAAATTTTATGAATTCATCACACACACAAAAAACGGAGTCTTTCAGCATCAAGATAAATATCTGCAATGTTCTCTCCATTGATAGGGAGCCCACTTCAGGATAGTCCAGTGGTTCTTACGTCAGCTACCCAGTTTAAATAACACATCTGGAGTCCATTGGAAGAATGCTGGTGGGTTTCCGGGTAGAAGAATGTCGGCTGGTACATCAGGAATTTCACTTTGTTAAATAACTTGTTGTTGTTTGCTGTTAAAGAAAGGCAGTAGCTTTCTTGCAGCTCAGTAAAGACCAGACCTCTCCTGAACTCAGGCCTGATATTCATACGACCTAGATATTCTTGGGTAAAAAGAGATTTTCCTTTCCCCTTAACTTGCTCATCATCTAGCCACTGAAATGCTTAACCCAGGATTTCAGGGGGGAAAATAGAGCAGATGGTTAGAGAAAGTGACAAAACGTGGGGCTGTGTTTCACAGAAATGTTTATAAGAAACCAACTTTGAATCACTGCACCAGATGCAGTCCAAGGGAAAAATGTAGGCAGGCAACAGGGAGTTAAGTAAATAATTTTTTTCTTTTCTTTGTCAATGTGTTTAGTTCTCTTCCTGCCAAGACTCATTTCACTCTGCTGTCTTGTGAGAGACACATATGGTGCAGTGAAATTGCCATCCACGAAAGCATGTCCCAGCCTGTTGAGACATCATCAAATGAGATTAAAGCAAAGTAAAAATAAAAAGATAGAATGATTTTTTTTCTTTTTCTTGTACAGAGAACATCTGATGAAAGTCACTGAAGTACTTGAATGCTTCTAAAGGTTTTGCAACCATTTCTTTACTTTGCATGGTTAAGAAAAAGGCAGGAATAACAAGCCAGCATTCTCCTTTTCCTTCTTCAAGTTAGTGAAAAAATGTGCTTCATAATAAAGCTGATCTATATGAATAAAGTACAATATTGGCTTGTGTACTCCTGTGGAAAGAGCACTTAAATGCACTATAAACAGCATTGACTTTTTGTTCTAGTCTCCTCTCCACTACTGTCTGAGTACTGTGTACAAAAAATCTTTTGGGGTCAGTATGGAAAAATTAACTTATTAATCGTACTGTGTGAAGATACAAGTTAACTCTTGATAGCATATTGATAGGGATTCTCAGACTATTAAATGAAACCTCCTCATCTGATAAATACAGAAACTTCTGAAGTTATACTGTTGAAACTAACGGTATAAAGGGATGAAAACAACAGCCCTGTTCCCCACGCCTTACAAAGACCTCACCACACACATTTGGTTGAACAAGCCAATTCAGGGTCTCTCTTACCTGTTCAATTCAGCATCCACATTAAAAAAAAAAAATTGGATTTGGCTAAGAAATTCCAGCTGATCTCCGCCTGCTTTTGTGTAGCCTCCATGTGAAAGCACTAGGACGAGGCTGAAAAACTGGTAGGGTTTGTATGGTTCGAGCAACAAGAATTGCTAGGGAAGCAACATTTCTAGTGCCTTTTCCTGCTCTGAAATGAGTCACTATAATTACTTCAAACTTCTTTCACTGTTAATGTACCACCACACACGTTTATCACCCCTTTTATCGGTCTCCTAAACCCCCGACACAGGGCAAACAGCCTGTGCTTTATTTAAAGGGGACTTTAAAAAAATGATTCTTTTCTTCTTTTTTCATTTATTGATATTACTACTGGGCAAATAAAATCACAATTAATATCACCACACAGTGCTGCAAATAAAAAGGGTGGGGGGAACCTCTTAAATGCACACATACAATAACCTGCACCATACAGCCAGTCTGAGTTCTAGTGCAGAAATAGGAAAGCAGCTTGTGCATTTGTTTGCAAACTGTTCTAGGTAAAAGGCCGTATATTTCCAGGATCTTGTTTCAGATGCACAGTCTTAATTGGACCTCAGGAAAGCAACAATGCATCAGTAGCAGAGATTATCACTGGCCTTAATAAGCTGTTGTTGGCTTTCATAACAACCCCAGCCGAAAATGAGTCGCACTGAGCTCAGAGACAATCTTAGCGATAGCCTGGAGCAAGGATTAAAGAAAACAAGGATCTAAAGGGGAGAAAAAAAAAAGAAAAAAGAAAAAGAATCCCCCCCCCCAAAAAACAGGGGCTAATGTAAAATCGTTTACATATTAACCTTCCTTTCTTCTGACAGTGGTCAAGTTTTGATTCAAAATACAAATTATCTCCAATTACTTCAAAAGAGGCAGTCACAGAGCTGTCACTTAACCTTCACCATCTGTTTGACTCAAAAGAAAACTGTACAGCCTGCCACTTTGACCACATCTTTTTCTTTCCGTGCTGGACAGGCACCGAAAGAGGAGAAGGCTTATTGTTCTCCAGAGAAAACCCATCCATTCTTAGGGGGTGTGGAGGGCAGGGAGATAGAGCTTCGAGAAGTGACTTAATTCAAATGTTTCAGGGGTTTTGTTTTCAGAGGATGAGTCTGCAGCCCTTCCTGACCTGTTCTGTCAAATGGCCGCAGAGATGAAGTTTGTTTAAAAATGGAGCCTTGGGCCTACGAGAAAATCACTGCTGTACACTGTGCGCGTGGTGCTGATGGGAGGACTGAAGTCCATTTACAATTAATTCTGGCCTGCAGACTTTTGCTAACTCTACTGTCTAATCACAGTGCACACAGTAACCATCAGGATTTCACTAGGAGAGTAACACAGGTGAAGAAATAACTAACTAAGCAAGAGAGCAACACCACACAATAATCCCAAAAACAAAACAAAAAGGTCCACACCACTGGCAAGCACAACTATAATGTTCTAAAATACGATCCCATTGTCGGATAAATCAGAGATCACCACCACTTCCAACGGTACAAATTAGACCAAAGTTTCTCTCAAACGGCTCATTAGGGGCTGTATATTCCAGCCTGTTTCATGGCTTCAGGGGGAGGGAGAGGAGTTTATTTTTCAAATAGAGCTCAAAAGTGGCAGCAGTAAAGCAAAAAGTATAAATCCACAACCAGTGAAGGCGAAGCAGCGTGTCAGACAATGGGGGGAGGGGGATCACAAGTGCAGTCTGAAAGTGCCGAGGTATTGGGAATAAAAAAATCTGTCAGTAGAGGAAAGAGGTTTTGGAGGAGCTGCAGGGCACAGCACTGGGCTGAAAATTTCTGAATAGCTCATCATCTATGGATAATTTCTAATGCTTCTGCTCAGACACATTACAACATTGACTTGCATCTTCACTTTCACGTTTATTGCCCATTGCATACTGGGTTTCTCTGAGAGAGAGAGAGAGAGAGAGAGAGAGAGAGAGAGAGAGAAAGACAGACAGACAGAAAGCAGGTCCTGTTGTAAACGGGGGCAGATCCAACTCCTAAATGTTTCTAGCACCAGGATCGTTTCCTGTGTGAACAAAGCTCCTAAAACAAAATTCCCTGTGTCTGCACACGCTACATGACACTTTTGGCATCTCTTGCCATGCGGAAGCAGGACACCTTTTTGTGCCATACAGTATTTAATGCATGAGATCCACACCACAGTGCACAGAGCTGGATGACAAGGGCTGCATACTTTCCAATTTCATAGCAGAGGAGAACAAGTCAATTAAATACCCAACCTTCAGGACAGTTAAGAACAAGAAATCAGTGTATAGGAGATAGTATTTTCCTCTTTGGAAGAGCTGAGAGGAAGATGCAAAACATGAAGCACACAATCATATAAAGTAAACACCTCCAATTAATATCTTTTTACTCCCCAGAATGAAAATTCCTTTGCTACCTTTAAAAAAACAATCACCAAATATTGCACTCAATTTGCAGTTCAGCGTGTTCCTGTGTTCTCTCTATCTGAATACTCTGACAACAGCTGCAGCCACACTGAACTGTTTAATTTGACCTAAACTCTTCTCTTGGGCTTGTGTTCTATTTGAAGTGCTGTGTGCAGAATTATTTAATGAATTCTCAAACTAAATACTCTCTTTCCGCTGTGGGCCGTTTCCAGAGAACAAACTGAAGGCACATGGGCTTCTCTTTCTGTCTGAAAGCTGAATTTAAACAGATGTCCTATGGACATCAGCTCCCTTCAGATCACTTGCTCCATTCGCTCTCCTGTATCATTGGCCAATGCAAACCCCTTTAAATTAAAAACAAACAGAGAGCAAAGATAAAAAAAAATATGGCAGACGTCCCCAGAACAAAAAGGTCTCTCTCAGACTCTGGCTAGCCCTTCTCCATGGTAAGAGACATCCGGACAGTGAGAAAGTGGCTTAGGAACAGCATCTAACTTTGATTAGGGAACAAGCGGTAGCATCTGCAAATTTGTCAGCTCTAAGCCTACAACAAGGTCCTGCAAGCAGATTTTATCTATTTCCATTCCAGGGCACCTTGTTATTAAAAGCTAGGCGTAATTCACAATATTAAAAAGGCTGGTTTCACTTGATAGTTCAGCTCTTAAGGACCCAAGGCAAAAAAGTCTCCAATTCTGAGCTTGTCTGTCAAGAGTCTTCTTGTCACCTGTGTTTCCTGATCTGATTTTACCCAGGGTCAAACAAATCACGAGATTGTGGTGGCCATTTCCCAACATTCATCCAGACCAAAGAGCCACTGCGGAGCAGCTGCTTTTCCTCTTTTTCCTCTTTCCTTCGCATTTTTTCTAAGTAAATATCATTAACTTTAAAATTAAAACATTTTTCTTGTTTCAAACCATTTCAGATCAAAGCTGCAGCTACACTCAGTTGGGAGAGACAGTACATGAAACACCAGCGGGCCAAAGTCAGGCTTGAGACAGCTCCATTTACTTTACTGGTGTGAGAGTAGGCAGAAATTTGCCCAAAGTGCGTTACTTGCAAAGGACAGACGTGACCATTTTCAACACTTTTCTGTGGATGGAAAAATTTGACTTTTTATTTTGTATTAATTTTCTAAATTCAATTTAATCATCTTTATTTATTTATTGCATTTCAGAATGTGTAGTTCCTGGAGAGAGAAATTTCCCAGATTGTGCTAAGTTCTTCAGTACTTTTTTTCCCAAGTATGTTGCGGATTTGTTCCCTCTCTGTGCTTTTTGTGTGTCTCTGAATGACTGAGTTCAGCTTTGTCTCTCTCTTCTATATCCTGAAACAGACTTATACTTCTGCTTCAAAAAATGAAAAGCAAGAGACTCCTGCACGCAGCAGGATAACTTTTCCAAAGCCTAAAACACAACAGAGAAAGCAAACTTAAACCTCTGCCCATTTCTGCTTCTGCCACAGCCAGTGGGAATATTTTTAACATCTACAAGGAACCAGTCATGAGCTACTCCAGTAAAACACTTCTCTGTAAAATTAAATATTAGTCAAATGAGTTTTAGCGCTTTGGGTACCATATTTCTGTCAGTGTGGTTTCTGGAATGTGTCCGAAAAGCACCTGGTTTGGGAATTTCTCTGTGCAGTTTGGTTTTGAAAGTTCTCAGCTGGATGCTCCGACCTGTCCAGTGATGGGCTGTGTAAACTCTCAACGTGTCTGGCAGCAGGCATGGATAATACAGGAAGAGGAAAAGATGAAAGCAACACGCCACAACCTTCCTAGCAGAGACCCACACACTCTACTGGGGTAGAGAGGGAAGAAGGGAAAACACAACCTATTCTCAAACCAAGAAAGAAAGAAAGAAAGAAAGAAGATTCATACCCTGCAAAGGAAAAAAAAAATGCAGACTAATTAAGAACATTCCATTTACTGTTTTTTAAAGCTTTGCCAAGAAACCTAGCTTATTTAGCAGTGGCGAAATATAAACCATGTTATCAAGAATCTTAAGGAAATGGATGGATGTTAAGTGATACTTCAGAATCCACCTCCCAGCAAAGCTACTGCACCATTACAGGAAGATAAGCAGAAAATCCTTCCCGCAAATAAGGGAGACTTTTCTGATATACTTTTCTGTAAACCATTCAATTGCATTTCTAAAGCCACTGACACAAAATATGCCTCTGGAAAAATTCTGCATCCAGTACTTCCTAAAAAGGGAGACATATTAAAGAGGAATGTGTCTTAAACTAATTATCCAGAAATGGTGTTACGTAATCCTTTAGCTTGCACTTATTTTGTTAATAATATAAATGCATCTCTCTATTGGATGGGATTGAGTAGCGTCCATACAGAGCTGTGAGAAAATTCTAGAGAAATCCTTTCTAAACAAAGTCAAGACACTGGTGAACACCAGAGACAGAGGCGTATTTCCACTCGGATAGCACTAACTGTTTTGGAAGCCATTTTGCTCCCAGAAAACCAGGAGGAGGACTGGAGCCTGCTAACACTACAGCTTGTTGGAAGGATTCAGGTGTCAGGATTTTCTGATTCAAGAATAAAGTTTAGAGAAAGTGTCGCTTCTTGCCCAAAAACATTTGCACCAACAGCAAGCACAATGTTAAAGTGCTGAACTATTATGAAATATTATGCTTCCTTATGATAAACCTGCTATCCTCACCTCTTTCAACTTGAAAAATCAGAGTGAAACATGGAGGAATTTATGATATATGCAGTAGGCTCCTTCTAATTCCATAGCATCTCCAGCAGAGGTCTGAGCGAGTCAGCTTCACTAAGAATATTTACAAGGGATTTATGATAGTTTACTATAGGATTTTGTAAACTATATCCTCTGTTAGTACACATCTCGGAGGGGGTGGGGTGTTACATCAGCTGTCAAATGCAGCTGAACAAAGGGAAACAGGTGGGGAGTTTGCATTTTTTTTCCATTTTGCAATTATCAATACAATCCTTTAATCACAGAATGCTGCTGCTGTTTAAAACCACGTCACATTGTATGAAAAACAAAACTGCTAACGTGGGAACAGTTCTTGGGGCTGGTGAATACTGCTGAGTGGTCAGTCACAGAATCCAGTGCCTGCTGTCTGGGGGCCCAGACATGCTGAATTGGGTCTGACTGGCAAGGACAGACTCTGAAGTCCTGCTTTCCATTTGGGCATACCACAGCCCAGCCCCACTTTGGGACTGTGACAAAAGGTGGGAATTTTCTGTAATATTTTATGAATGATCTGTATGACTCTGTACCCATCCCCTTGGAACCATTACCCCTTGGGATGAGCACTGATTTCCTCCTGAGGACAGAGGGGAGGCATGATGAGTGGGTCACACAGCTGTCTGGGGCAGCATCAATGAATCATCAAGGGCTACCTGGAAGCAACACATACTAATGGAGAAACCAGGAGGACCCTGGAACCCCAGGGACTATATAACTGACACATAATGCAGCTGATCATGTGAACCCAGCATGGCTTTACAGCGGAAGGACAATGGCCTGGTGGTGACAAGAACCTGTGATAAGAATAGGGCAGAGTAGGGAAGGATGGGCACCAGGGAAACAGAAAATGGCAAAACCGTGGCTTCCTCCAACAGGAGCCAAATCCTCAGTCTGCCTCTCTCTCCCTAACCCAAACACTTTCAGATTCTGTATGCCAGGTGACTAATCAATTGTTATCATGTTCTGAAAAGGCTGCCTGGTGTCGCTGCACTTGTTTTCTGAGAGCACGGCACCCTGAAGGGGTAGAACAAATCTCCCAGCGCCATCTTGCTTGGCTGGACTTGCAGCAGGGAGATGGAGCCTGAAGCCCATGGCTTGGAGTTGTAGAGCCCATGGGCCGACTGCCGTGGAATAGTGGGGACCCTTCATGTCCAGAACACCAAAGGGTGACTCCCAGAAAACTGGTTAAAGGCCGATGCATAGAGCAGACTCTCTGAATCTGGGACTGGGATATGTTCCTTCTCAGGACACTATATTGTGATACATAAGTGTGCCATGAGTAGGCTTCTACAGTCAATGCAAATTGTAAGAAATCTCATTGGTTCATTCTCTGTCTGCTGCTTTTGGCTTTGCCCTTTGCAGATCAGTATTTCAGAGCATGCTGTACCCCGTTAGGGGCTTAGATTTGTCCTCACGCCCCTCTTGGTGACTTATGAAGTCATGCAGCATCCTGATTAGCAAATTCTGGCTATTTCACTTTGTTATCCATTTTCCTTTTCCTTTGCTACTAAAACATGCCTGCCTGCTGGCAGACCAAGCAGCAGTATGACAAATGCATTTCAATAGGCTTCCCCTTCCCACTTACAGAACTGTTGCAAACTTGTGGGATTCCATCATCAAACTCTGACAGAGCCAGCATTTCTGAGACCATTTTAAGCCCACAATGAAAAGTCATGTATTATCATAACGGACACAGCATGCTGGTTTTATAAGTATTATTTGTATTAGTGTAGCACCCAGAGGCCCCAGTCAGGGCGTTGTGCTGGGCATCAAACAGGAAGACACAGAGTTTGCTGTGAGGAACTAACCTCCAATTTAAGTGTTTCCTTACCTGTCATCTCAAGGCACTTAGTCACTTACAATTTTAAGGGGCCCTTCCAAAGCTTTATTCACCCCCAACACTGAAATCCAGATTTGTGTTTTTTCTAGCACAATCATAGCTAGTTAAAGGCATAGCCCTAAAAATTTCCATGGCCACAGATTATGTCATCTGTGTAAGGACCTAGAGCCATATTTTTAAACGTGTCTAAGTGCCTAAAAATGCAGATATGCATATAGCAGGATTCATTTTCCATGGGAGTTAGGTACTTTTGAGAATCCCACTAGCTGTCTATCTGCATGGTAAGGTCCCTAAACACTTTTAAAAGTGATCTGTAGAAAAGCTGGTGATTATCCCAGAATTTGGACTGACACCTTGAGTTTTGTGAGAAATCCAAAGTTATTAAAAAAAGAAGGATGGCATTAAATGTAAACCTCTGCACCCCACAAAGTAACAAAGCAGAGGTGACAGTTTCTTTTATGTGATTCTCAGTCCTTATAATTGGAAAACAGTCAAAAACAACTGTTCTAAATGGGTAGAAAACTTTTAGAAATCAATTAAGCACAAGAAGCAACATGGATCCTCACAAACAGTGTCAGTTCAACAACAAAGAAAAGGTGGAGGGAAGAATTCAAATATCTTGTTTGAAAGCAAAAAAGTGAAAAAAAAATTGCCTTTGCGGTTTCTGCTGGCAGCTGGGGATGATTCACAGTAGATTTTTCTTTAACAAAATTCCCTTCTGTTTCTTTACTTAGAAAACAAATTATAGACCAGTTAACAAATATTAAAATCACAAGAAGATACAAAACCCACCACCTTTTCCTTCAGATCTTCCCCCCAGTTGGATGAAAGGTTTGATATTCTAAATATAAAATCCCTCCGTTTCAGGCCTTTGTGGAATCATTGAAACAAAAGTTTGTGAACGGAAGAAATATGCCCTAACCAGTGCAGAATACACGAATACATCCACACACCTGCTAGCCAGCAAAGTATGAAGCCTGAGCTCCCCGAACGGATCACCTCATTTACAAAACAAATCTGTCCAGAAAATTGCCTGCCTCTCTTGATTGCTGCAAATGGTTTTCATCAACCTGCACTGAACTGTACTTTCACTGTTTCTCCCACACTGACAGCATTAAGCATAGGAGTCATTGTAGGAGAAAAAGGAATAGAAGCAATGTTTAAAAGCCATTAAATATCTAGAGGGTCCCCATTGATAGTGGTCAGTGCCTTGGGTGTCCTCTCGTTAGGGTGGTCTCCTGCTGAGACACACTGCATAACCCATCACCACGCACAGAACTGGCTTGACTTAAAGGTTTTAAGGGCTATGTTCTCTTGCAGGATGCTTCGGATTTGAAATCTATCAAAGGAATCTCCAAACAAATTACATGGTAAATGATTATCTCTGTTCTGGCCTCCTCTCTCCACCCCACTGTTCAGCATGAACAGCGATGGGAGAGCTGCTTGGGAAAGCCTGCAAAAATAAGCAGATTACAGAATGTCAGGTGCCTCAGGCTACTCTGAATTTCACAGCCAAACTTCTCCGGACAAATCAGTTCTTCTCACTAATATGGGTCACAGCCTGTGTCAATTAATGCACCTCCAATAACTAACGTTTGGTCCTTAATGTGAAAGGCTCAACGGAGAGAAATACAAAGCAAACTCCTCCCCACACCCCACCCTAGGAGCACCAGTGCATTTTGTTTCTCAAACCGACTAACAGGAATGGAGGAAATATGCTTGAGAAGAATATAGAATTCCTTTCAGACAGAAACCTTTTATGTAGCTTTCCTATCATTACCAATGCATTTCTGGCAGCTTTCAGCGTCCTCTAGATCCCAGCGAACTGAATAACAAGACCTGATATGAAAACAGAATGCAGAAAACAAATTAGCATTTTGAAAATAAAAAGCATGGCTTTTAATCCTATTAAGATCATGGCTTCTTTTTTAAGTTCTGAAAGGGATACTGATGTTGCTATTAACATAAATGCTGAAATCAGCATTTCCTTTGAAAGAAGTTGTTAATATTTGGAAATGGTAGGATTTCCAATCCTAGCTTTGATTGTTATTCTATGCTACCCTGCAAGTGCCAAGGTCACGGGGAGATTCACCTGCACACTGAGCGAACTAAATGCACTCGGCCACAATGCATGTATAATTTAACATTTTCCTCTCAACTACCTCCATGCATTCCTAAAAATATTTTATTACAATAACAAATTGGTTTCAAAATCATGCATTATGTATTCTGAAATTAGGTCTGCCAAAGAAACCTGTATATATGTATACAAACATACAAGCAGCCATGCAGGACAGCATATACACCAATAGCACGGGTACTAGGAAGGTTGAGAGGAACAATTAATTCCTCTTGAAACCTCCACAAACTCCCATTTTATTACCTTAATCTGCATAGTTAAAGGAACAAACTGATTATTTGCTGTGAAATTTATTTAGCAATTGAATAGGAAGTCTTTTCTAGATATCTCTATATACAGAATTAGTTAAACTTAGAAGTGTGCAGCATATTCAAATGTGTGTTTGTCAGTCCGTGTTTCTTGAGAAGAGATTAGGAAAATTATTATAAAGCTTTTCAAATATTGACATGACTTGCATTTGCCTCTTGGAACTTTACTAAGAAATATTTTTAAAACAACTGGATTTTTACCAAATATTTTAGATAAAGTTATCAAAGACCTCCTGAAAAAATTCTTAATAAAGAATAATAGTCCCTTATCATGAGTTTGCCAAAGAGTTAACAAATTCGTAACACTGTTGAGTTTTCTGCAGCAAATGCTGTGCTGTTAATGGACTTTGGTGATAGACAGTTGTTTCTGATTTGCAAATTTCATTTTAACTTAAATATACATTGATTTAGCATTCTTTTACAGCATAAATATTCTTTTTCTCATGCAAAATAAGCATGTTTTTGGTGAATTGATATTTTCTGAAAATGGACTTGAGGTAGCTATTTATGAATAATTAAGATTAAAATGTTTCTCTGATTCCCTCAATGTTTTTTTTATTTTAAAACATTTATATCATGTCAGAAAGGACGTATCCTACTAAAGGTAAGCTTGCCATTAAAATAATGCAGAAAATGACATTTCTAATTTTGATAATAGTCATGAGTTCTTAACTAAAGTCAAAGCTCTTTGTTGCAGAATCAGGGCACTCTGTTTTAGGGCTGAAGCCATTCTTCACAGTGCTGTTAAAAGACTTCATTTGAAATATTTAAAACATGACAAAGAAGCTCACCTCCATTTCCATTTTAAACTAGTTGCACAGTTTAAATCTCTCCACTTTTCTTCTGGACATGTATTTTACCCCATTACTATAATTTGCTTTTTATTAAATTGTGGGGGGAAATGCAGAATGGCAGATATTACTATTAGTTACACCTTGTTTAGTCTTATAAAGAAATAGTTTGAAAAATAACTTGAAATATATTAAAATTAGATATATTTTATTTTACTTTTATTCTAAGGAATACAGCTAAAATTATTCTAAAAAGATTGTGGCATTTTGCAATAGAAAAACCAAATCAGATCTAAAACTTTAGATTTCTAAGAGATTTTAATTAAAGAAATACTGGAAAAAATTAAAACCTTCAACTTTTCATTCTTGAATAAGTCTGCAAACATTGTGTAAAGAAATTGTTTCTCTATAATTTCGTTTAGATGTTCTGATATGACTAAACATATAGCTTTTTCAGTGGTGGAATTATGAGGAATAATTATCTCTAATCTAATCAGTAGTATCTGAAAATGGTAAATGTTAACAGCATAATTTGTGATTTCTTAAAAAGCCTTTTGTAGTGCAATTTAGACTGACACATTGAAGGTTTGCTTTTTAAAGCAACAATTAAGAAATTGTTGATAGAAATTAAATGTTCTTGACAATTTTAAACAAGTACAAATACATTTTTCTTCTCTTTTCTGAGTTAGAATGACAAAAAGGGAAATTTAAATACTTAGCATGAGTGAAAAAGAATATCTGAATCGTTTTCTGTATTAAATAAAAATGTGATTCATACAAATAATAAGCAAATCCCATTGTATGAGTCTATATTTTTAAAAATCCTTTAAAAATTCTGTAACTTGTAGTCTGAATGCTAAATGATTAAACCCCTTCCCTGCACATTTCAGTTTGGCTGAAGAGATATTTACTTGAATTTAGCTGTGGGCTATTTTAAGATGAATACAAACTGCTCTTTAATTTGTTATTAAAGTCTGTTTGCATCTTGCATAACTATATATTGCACACATCTTAACACATACACACAACTTAAGAAAATATTAAGATATGCTGAAATACATACAAAGCTGTTATTAAATCTACATTTCTTACACCGAAAATGGAGGATTTACTTTTTGGTGAGTGATTATCTAAATGAAAAAATTCCATGGCAAGAATCTATATTTATGACAAACGTTATTCTTCTTGAACCAATTCAGATCCAAAAACAAATGTAAAATGTGTTCAAATCAGCATGAACAATTATTACAAAAAATTACTGAATAAAAACCAGATTTCAGAGGGAGAGGCCTGTGGGTATCAGTCCAGTGTTACAAGACAGAACACGGGTATATGTTTCCTCATCAGAACAGCCCAGTGGTCAGAAACAATGAATGCATGGCTCGGGCAGCACCAGAATCACTGAGTTTGGAAGGTCATTTCAATATGACATCTATTTAAAATGTGTGTCTTGGAAATTATGAAAAACACGAAGAGGATTAAAAGGTGCATTAAAACCTATTATCATAGCTGGCGAATTGTCACCACAAGGCAGAAGGAAGAGTATAATAATCTTGTGCTGTTGTTTATTTGTTGTGTACATTATGAACAAGTTTGAATTCAATAGCTTTGGTAACTACTTAGATTAAAGAAAATACAGGAGATGTAGTATGCAACCCGCTGACCAGCACCCCAGCACGCAGTCCAGCTGTTTTCTAGGCAAGGAAAAAATCTGAGGACTAAAATGCCAAAATGCGACAAGGTTTCTGCAGAATCTTCACACTCAGACTCAGGTGATGACTGATGAGGTGTATAAAGCTAAACAAACCCACCAGTTCCTAACAGGATTTACAGGAAAAGGAAAAAAACAAAAATCAACAGCATCCTGGCGCGTCTTCCAGTATAATTTTGCTTTATCCACAGAATAACGATAACCAATAAAATTCTAGGCTACAAGCACTATAGGAAAGTTTTGTCAGGAAAAATGGAAAGCTGTGCTGGGCCAGAATTTGAATTAGAAATCAACAAAGTGCAGTTAGTTTATTAGAATTGGGCATAGGTAGGAACAACTGAAAAATGCACAAGCCTATACGTAGCTACAAGAAAGACATTTATAATGTACATTGTATTTTCAGTGTGAAGTACGGTCCAGTGGCCTGAGCAGATGACTGAGAATCAGGAATACTGGAGTTCTATTCCCAGCTCTGAGCTGTCTCCTTTGCTGGTCCCTCAGTTTCCTTTTGTGTAAAATGCAGATAAAACTACTTACCTGCCTCAGAGGGGTGTTTGAGGCTAACCGGTTAGTATTTGTAATTCGAAGGTAAAAGGATAACTTCAGTTTATAGCTAAATACCAAGATGAATCCCTGGAAACCTATTTTCATCTTGGCAATTCTTTATTACAGAACTAGCCAGGTATTAGAGGAATGCTCTCCAGGCTGGATTATTCGACAGCATATCCCTTCTGGACAAAGTATTTCTTGAAACCATTCCATGAACTCATTATTACGTTCTCATGCTACACCGTGTCAAAGGAGAGACAGAGCGTGGAAGTAATAGACTCCGCACTGCTCCTGCTTCATCCAGAAGGCAAACCGCAATTCCCCGTACTTCACAATCCTACAAAAATGCAATCTCCCAGAAACAAATTGCAGCGCATTCTTCAAAACTAGGCTGTAGTCATTCAACATATGGAGGAGGTTGTGGTGGTTAATAAAATATATAATTAAGTACACACACACACACACACACACGAATACCCATATTTTGCCCACCTAATAATTTGTATAAAATGAAGCAGTTTACAGGGTCCTCACTTGTAGTATGAAGTTGTGACCATAGTGACTAGTTCTTAGCGTGCTCTGTAGCCCGGTCATTCCGATCACATTGTCAGGGCAGCACTGAAAGGAGGAGTCTGTAATTGTTTTCAGCGCTATGCTACAGAAGTCAGTCATAGGCTGCACCCTCAGCCCACTTGGTCTAGACTCTTGTAAATTTACAATACGAAGACAATGACTGCAGGATAAGGCCATTTGATTTATGATGGATTGGGTGATAGCCAATCGTCTGGTTTAGAGAAAATCTCTTGTTTTTTTCCAATATCCTGTAACCTGTGTCCACGCTAAGTAGCACAAATTAGTGTATTTGGGATTCCACAACAAAAAAGGATGCCTATCCACAAGATCTAGGTGCCCTGACACCAGTTACAAAGACAAAAAGATAATTCATCAGCGGCCGCCCCTGACGGCCAACAGAATTCAAGCCCCTACAAAACACAGAACACAATCCGTTTCTCTCCCCCCAGAACTCACCACCACCGAAGACCATCCTTTGCAGTAGCCCGTGTGAAGAGACAAAATAGAAGAGATCCAAAGTACATTTTGAAACAACAATCCCGAAGGGATCACGCACTATGATACACTTTTGTAAGTTTGCACTGTGAACAAACTTATTGCAGAGCAGCGCCCCTTAAAAATAACCTTGCTCCTGTGTCTATCGTACAGTTTCAGGTCATTAGATAATGGAGTTTCTCCTTAACTATAAAATTCTTGGCTTCCCCTCAATGTAGAGAGTCTTTTGTGCACATGAGAGGCTTGACCGTTTAGGGTTCCTTATATTTTTGTTACTTGTATTTAATTATTTCCACAAACATGGCTCTCCTGGCAGTAAGAATTGGCTGGGAGGGTCAGATCCATTATTCATGCACTAATGCTAGACAGTGGTGGAAGGACGTCTGGGTGTAAAACATCTCAAGATATAATCCAACCAAGGGCAGCCGTGTTTTTTAAGAAAAAATAAAAAAAAGTCAAGAAGTGACCAGAATGCCTCCAGTTTGGTAGGGAACGTTGTCTGGTGCTGTAGAGGATTTCACCCTGGCCCGACTGCGATGCCTGCTTTCCTTGGATCTTCATTCGCAAAGTTTGCTTCCTTCTCTTCATTTTAGAATCACTAGCTCTTGTGTTTGATGTGTTTTGGGTGAAATGTCAGGCAATTATGGTGATGTGCTTGCTGTTATATTACTGTCTCTTCCCTCGATGGCTTTTAAACACACTCATATCCCCTATTTCCTCCCTTGCCCTTGTCTTAGTGGGAGCTCACCCTTGGCACAGGTGAATGGAGGGCGGCCACAGCCATATCTCACTCTCCCAAAGAGACTCAGTGGCAACAGTAAATCCAAAGAGGAGTATATCTGAAAGTGGCCATGTGCACATTTTAAACAGTCAGTAGAGTGATGCAGCCTGTACGTCCTTCAGCAGGGCCCCGGCTAGCTTTTGTTTTCCTTTTATTGTTTCTTTTCGCTGTTTCTTGGGGTTGATTCATTATACAGCACAGCAGCAATAGGAACAAGCCATTTTTCAATTTAACAGGTTTACAATGAAATGAGATTATGGTTTTGTAAGTCTCTGGGATGAAAAAACAAAACAAAAACCAACCTGTCCCACATATGAAGGAAAGGGACTTTGTCTGCAGTGCTTTTCTCTTTAAAGAATAACAGCTCATTGAATTCGCTCTTTAACCTACCATACAATTTAAGCCTTTTCTGATAAACTGCCAGCACCAGTACCTTGCTGGAGATCCTCACCAGATCTCCATTTACCCTCTTCAGTGTATCTATTTGCTCCTCGCCTGCCCTTCCCTCTCTGCATAAGGGAGGTCTAGAGACTTGAAAGCTCCTTGCTATTGCCCATGGGATTGTGTGGGTCAGCAGCAGAGAGTTCTACAGCTCAGTGCCTCCGATAGCCCATCTTGGCTAGAGGTGAACTGTGCTCACCATCTCCTTCCAGCCTTGTCCAGCTTGGAACCGAAAGATTCCACCTATTTCCTGCCATTGCTCAGGGAGCGGGGATGGTACTCGCATGAAAAGACGACTTTCATTTGACTGGAATTGAGAGAGAGAGACAGACACACACACACACACACACACCAGATTATGGGATTTTTTTTTTTTTTTTACAAAGCTTTGTTAAAAACAATTCCCATTTAAGCAGTGACAGACTGGAGTCTGTAATCTGTACATACAATTTAATCCTTTAAAGAATCAGCAGGATCCACATCAATCAAGCCTTCATCAACTTGTAAAAACAATATTTTGATTCAATCAGATTCAAAGCCCTGAAATTCCCAGCTAATTAATGCAGGGTCACTCAGGGGCTGTGCAGAAGTGGCTAGCACAGTGGCCAAATATTTACCCCTCAACACACTAGACGTTCGGACCACCAAGGACCTGAGGAGTGGCCAGGAATAGATAATGCACCTTTCACTGCAGCAAGTTTTGTTCACTACAAGTATTTGGATAAAGAATTATTACAAAGGGGAGGAAGAAAAAGAAAGGGACGCCCCTGCCTTAAGCAACATTCACACAGCCTGCCCAGGGGCCATTCAATGGCCAGCGACCCAGGCAACAGCCTTCTCATGTTTTTAGTTTTTAACATGCCTCTCTCCAGGTGGGTGAGTTGCTCTGGTTATGATCCTTCCTTCCGACATTCAAAATACATTACGTGCTGCAAACAATGCAGACAGGAGAGAACTGCTGAGGGATCCAACCCAGGAAAACTTGTTGGTTTATTTCAGAATCCTTGATTGAAATTTTCCTCTTTTAAACATTCTCAAGATCTGTCCCTGGAGCACAGTATATACCATAGAGTACATACACACGGAGTATTTTCCTACTGGGTCTTTGTGTGTGTATAAATCACATACGCCTCTGACAAGTCTCACTCGGGGAGAGAGAGATTCCTTCTTTGGGGATTAATTTGAAGGCAGTTTAAACTTCCCCTTCTGAAGAAAGATTTTTGTGCGCATGTCATGGGTTTTTTAAAATCTCTCTCATTCAAATGGTCACAGCTGCAATGTAAACACACAAGGGGCTTAGGTACAATTGAGGGCAGAATTGGATCCTTTGGGTGTTTATGTATACAAATACAAACACATACAATATATCTCTGTGTGTGTGTATACAAATACAAACACATACAATATATTTGTGTATGCAAATACAAGCATGTACAATACACAGATGGTATATCTGTGTGTGAGAGAGAAAGAATACATTTCAAGTGTTGGTCTCCATGACACCTGATCACTGACAGGCAAATCTTTGGTGTGAGAGGAGATTCTTTTCCCTCTACATTTTTTGAGAACGTGTGGGATTTTGAAAAGCAGTTCATGCAACAGCTCCACCCACTCGTGCCTATTTTACCTTCCTCGTTTGCAACTCCACAGCAAACACCCTTTATTTTCTCTCCAGGAACTGTACTCCGTATATTGTCAGGGCACAGAAACCACAAAGGACATTCCAGTGATGTACAAGGAAAGAGTTTCCTGCAGAAAGACAATGCAGAAAGACTCTTCCCTTCAAGACTCCTTTTGGGTTATTGTATTTTTAAACATTTCTGCATTTGCACTCTAAAATTTTACAAGGGACAGAAAATGAATATATTCTGCATCGAATGACAATGCCATTTTGCTTCTGCCACTAAATTCATCATTCCAAGGCATCTATTCTAGACTGACATTTAGAGACCAACAGATAAATAGGCAAATAGCAGACTTTAATGATCAGGAAAAAAGCATGATGATCCTTATTTGCAGAAACTTTTCAAGAGTTAGGTATCAAATATTCAATAATTAATTCATAATTCTTATGTTGCCTGTTTGTGGCATCCTGAATAGATATAATGCAGCCAGCCGACTTTTGAACGGCCATTTTCAAGAATATATGTTGGTAGTATTTCATCTGAACAAGTGTCAATTTTTAGTTACACCGAAGTAGATTTTACAGGGATGTTCTCTCTTGGCGTATTAGAATTGACAATATACCTCACTCCACTCATACAGGATACTCTCCAAAAAATTCTCCCCATTTTCCTTTGCTAATCCTATTTATCTGCATAGGATGAAATGGACAAATAACTCGAGGTTTACAAGGTGAAAAGCACAAATAATTAGTACAACAAACAGTGAAAAACAAAAATACTAGTTAAAAAGATTAATACTTTTACTTGTGTTATTACAATCAGTCCAGATTATAGAACAAATATGAGAAATGTTATTTGCTTTCCAATACTGATGTGGTTTGCTTATTGTTTTGCACTTCACACTCACACTCTCAGAAGTAAAGCTGGTCTGGTCTAATCTGAGTCACTTTCACTCTCTGAGAAGCACTAATGCAATCCTGTAGTGTGTGGGATCCTAAATTGCTAAGAGCCTTATTCAGACCTTAAGAAATTGCTGCTGCATGTGTCACTTTTGCAGTGGTTTGACCTTTTCAGAAGACAGGCCAGTCTGACCCATAAAAGAGTAAGAGAAATAGAGCCACCAGCTTCACACTAGGTATAGTGGGATGTGTGTCGGAGGACTGTATAAACAAACTGCTTGCCCCAAACAGCAATACTCCTTGTTTTCAGTTTCCCTGCTATGCTCCAGCAGGGGGAATACACAAATTGCACAAATTACGACAGCCTTAAAAATGCTGGGACAAAGACAGAAACTCACACCCTTTTAAAATTAATGATCAAACCTGCTGTGGGGTTGCTTCTACTCCCAATAGCTTTGCAGACTGATAGCTTCAGCCCAATGGGCCATTCCCCCCACTCCAGTGCAGAGTATTCCCCTGCAAGCCCTGTACTGCTTTAGATCAGGGGTTCTCAACCTTTCCAGATTACTGTACCCCTTTCAGGAGTCTAATTTGTCGTATGTATCCCCAATTTTCACCTCACTTAAAAACTACTAGCTCACAAAATCAGACAAACACTCAAAAATGTCACAGCATAATATTACTGAAAAATTGCTTGCTTTCTCATTTCTATCATATAATTTTAAAATAAATCAGATTATTAATATTGTATTTACATTTCAGTGTACAGTTTATAGAGTAGAATAAACAAGCTATTGTCTATATGAAATTTTAGTTTGTACTGATTTTGCTAGTCCTTTTTATGTCGCCTGTTGTAAAACTAGGTAAATATCCAGAGTAGCTAATGTACCCACTGGAAGACATGTACTCCTGGTTGAGAACTACTGCTTTAAATCATAGAATCATAGAATATCAGGGTTGGAAGGGACCTCAGGAAGTGTCTAGTCCAACTCCCTGCTCAAAGCAGGACCAACCCCAACTAAATCATCCCAGCCAGGGCTTTGTCAAGCCTGACCTTAAAAACCTCTAAGGAAGAAGATTGCACCACCTCCCTAGGTAACCCGTTCCAGTGCTTAAACCCATTCCAATGTCAATGAAGGTACAAGTCCTCACAAAAGAGGCACAGAACCTTAAACTTGTCTCTTTAAATATATGTCGGTGTAACTTTTATGTCTGCCTCCTGTTAGAAATTTAGGTTCTTAAACATCTTTTATTTAAAAAGATTTGCAGCACATCTTTAAGGAACCTGTGATGTATATCTGATAGGTGTACATGTCTCTGCAGATATCCTGCTATCCCATGTCTATTGCTCTCTGGGTTTCTATTCATTCATGCACAGAGACAGGACTCATACAAAAAGATATTAAAACCTTTGTACCATTCAGGGAAACTGAGAAACTAACCAGAAACTTTCTGGAAAAATTTCCATATACAACGATAATGGAGCTCTTTCTGTCCCCCCATGTCGTCAGCCAAACTGTGTCAGGTGAAGTGAAAGCAGCAGATAGACATTACAGATTCTATTCCCAAACCACCAACTGATTTTGATTTGAATGAGAGAGTGGTGATTATTCGAGATGTAGAAAACCTAGCGTGGGGAAGGCAAAGGAAGTTATTTTACTGCTTGGCATCCAGATCATGCCCCTATATGCACAGAAGATGCTATTTGCAAAATCTCAGGACAAAGTACATTACCATGCACAAGGTTACTTGGAAACAGCTTACAGAATACCTGGAAAAGCCTGTACATGTTTCTTTTATCATTTTTACTCTTTGAATTGCATTCGGTTCCCCTCTTGCTATCAGGCTGAGGGTGATAAATTCAAGATGAAAAAGCACACATTTTTCCATGTCCCTTAAAAAGCCCTTGAATAAATATTATCAGTCCAGCCAAGTGTGTCCTGCATTCGAATAGGTGCAAAGCGGCAGGGACCCCCAGGAACGAGGCTCCTGCCCTTTAGCTCTACAGCACAGACACACAACACACTGCTCTTAACAATGGCTTTTAATAGTAGGAACACACGCTTTTCTCCTGGGGTTTAATACCTGATGTGTTATAGCTTACGTCTCGGATGCTAACCCAACATCGGGACTTAATTGTTGGTAACTACTGATTTCTTGGGAATTATTTCTTAAGCAAATTCAAGGACCGTTCTCTTCTTGTGTGGTTTCCCATATGCAGAGTCTTCCTAACCAAACTGAACTTTATTCCTCTGGGTGGGGGCGGGGAGGGGGATGGGGGTGAGGAAGGCATGTACCGGTACAGAGGAGAGATTTTATCTTTAAACTTAAAGTTCCAGTATAAACACAAACCTTCATCAAAGCCAAGATAATTTCACCAAGCATGCACAATGTTAACAGAACGTCACCTCACACATAGCAGCTCCAGTTCCTGATGCTATTTGTTTTCTGTATTGTTTCAATTTAGTGATAATTGGAAGCAAGAAAGCACAAATCCTCTGGAGGTGACGTATGCTCCCAGCAGCAAAGACTTCTTCATGTCATGTTTTTTACTACAACATGTGAGCCTAGGATCAAACTGTTCCTCTCCTGTCTTCCATTCTAGAATTTTTCCAAATGGAAACAAGTCTTCTAGCAAATCAATGTACGGTGCCATTCCTTTCACACCACACTCATCTCCCTGTTTCTGAACGACAGCAGGACTTAGATACTCCCGGCATTGTCTTGCATCAGCCCTGTTCTACTCCTGACACTCAGCCTGTCACTATAAGAACATAAGAACAGCCAGACTGGGTCAGACCAATAGTTCATCAAGCCTAGTATCCTGTCCTCTAACAGTGGCCAATGGCCGGTGCCCCAAAGGGAATGAACTGACAGGTTATCATCAAGTGATCCATCCCGTCACCCAATCCCAGCTTCTGGCAAACAGAGGCTAGGGACACCATTCCTGCCCATCCTGGCTAATGGCCATTGATGGACTTATCCTCCATGAATCTATCTAACTCCCTTTTGAACCCCATTATAGTACTGGCCTTCACAACACCCTCTGACAAGGAGTTCCAGAGTTGACAGTGTGTTGCGTGAAAAAATACTTTCTTGTGTTTGTTTTAAATCTGCTGCCTATTAATTTCATTTGGTGACCCCTTGCTTTTGTATTATGAGAAGGATTAGATAACACTTCCTTATTTGCTTTTTCTATACCACTCATTATTTTATAGACTTCTATCATATCCCCCCTTAGTCGCACCTTTTCCAAGCTGAAAAGTGCCAGTCTTATTAATCTCTTCTCATACAGAAGCCGTTCTCATTTTTGTTGCCCTTCTCTGAGCCTTTTCCAATTCCAATATATCTTTTTTGAGATGGAGCGACCACATCTGCACGCAGTATTCAAGGTGTGGGTGTACTATGGATTTATATAAAGGCAATATGATATTTTCTGTCTTATTATCTATCCCTTTATTAATGATTCCCAACATTCTGTTTGCTTTTTTGACTGCCGCTGCACATTGAGTGGATGTTTTCAGAAAACTATCCACAATGCCTCCAAGATCTCTTTCTTGAGTGGTCACAGCTAATTTGGACCCCATCATTGTATATGTATAGTTAGGATTAGGTTTTCCAATGTGCATTACTTTGCATTTATCAACATTACATTTCATCTGCCATTTTGTTGTCCAATCTCCCAGTTTTGTGAGATCCTTTTGTAGCTCTTTGCAGTCTGCCTGGGACTCAGCTATCTTGAGTAGTTTTGTATCATCTGCAAATTTTGCCACTTCGCTGTTTACCCCTTTTTCCAGATCATTTATGAATATATTAAATAAGAATGGTTCCAGTACAGACCTGTGGGGAACACCACTATTTACCCCTCTCCATTCTGAAAACTGACAATTTAATCTTACCCTTTGTTTCCTATCTTTTAACCAGTTACCAATCCATGAGAGAACCTTCCCTCTTATCCCATGACTCCTTACTTTGCTTAAAAGTTTTTGGTGAGGGACCTTGTCAAAAGCTTTCTGAAAATCTAAATACACTATATTCACTGGACCTCCTTTGTCCGCATGCATGTTGACCCCCCTCAAAGAATTCTAGAAGATTGGTGAGGCATGATTTCCCCTTACGAAAACCATCTTGACTATTTCCCAACAAATTATGTTCATCTATGTGTCTGACAATTTTGTTCTTTATGATAGTTTCAACCAATTTTCCCGGTGCTGAAGTGAGGCTTACTGGCCTGTAGCTGCCTGGGTCACCTCTGGAGACCTTTTTAAAAATTGGCATCACTTAATTATTCTCCAGTCATTTGGTAGAGAAGCTGATTTAAATGATAGGTTACAAATCACAGTTAGTAGTTCTTCAATTTCACATTTAAGTTCCTTCAGAACTCTTGGGCGAATACCATCAGGCCCTGGTGACTTATTACTGTTTAGTTTATCAATTTGTTCCAAAACCTCCTCTAATGACACCTCAAAATTTGGGACAGTTCCTCAGATCTGTCAGCCAAAAAGAATGTCTCAGGTCTAGGAATCTCCCTCACATCCTCAACAGTGAAGACCAATGCAAAGAATTCATTTAGTTTCTCTGCAATGGCCTTATCTTTGAGTGCTCCTTTAGCATCTCTATCATCTAGTGGCCCCACTGGTTGTTTAAGAGGCTTTCTGCTACTGATGTATTTTAAAAAAATGTGCTATTACTTTTGGAGTCTTTGGCCAGCTATTCTTCAAATTCTTTTTTGGTCTTTTAAATTATATTTTTATAATTCACAATGTCCCTTATCCTCACAGTAATTCCACCCATCCCCTCACTCTAAATCCACCAGCTCACCAGACCTGTCATCGGGCCTTGCATTCACACACACCCAGATGCCACACCTGATATTTTGTCCTGCCTCACCCCGGTCACCATGTGTGTCACCTCACTCTGTAGCCCATGGTCACTGTAAGTGTCACATCAGCATGTGCCTGTGACCACAGTTGTCACCTTATCCTGTATCCCTGTCACCATCTCTCTCAACATAGCGTATGTCCCTAGTCACTGCACCTCTCACTTCATCCTGCATCCATGATCATCAGATCTCGCTCCTCACCCTGATTTCCTGTGACATCCATCCTGGGCTTTATCGCAGAAATTCTTGCTGAAACCTCTTCTCCTTTAAACTCACTTCTGCATCGTTGCCTACAAAAAGTACTTCACTTAAAAAGAAACCCTATAAAATTTAATTTCTGGTGGAACCCCACAAAGGGCACAGACCAAAACTGAGAATCTGTGATCTTATTACCGTAATCCTTGTCCTATATCACCCTTCTCTTAGCGTCTGTCTAAAATTTAACTGTAAGCTCTCTGGGGCACAAGCCTTGGCTTCCCACACCTTTCTGTTAACCAGCTAGCACAGTGTAAAAAGAATAAAAATACAATCAATGTGACAGGGATTCAGACTGCTCACCAGAATTCACAGATCTGAAAAGGTGAAAGTAGAGACTTTTGGCTAAATCCTCACCTGGCATCAATCAGCCTATCCTAATGAAGACAATGGAGCTACACGGTTTGACCCCAGGAAAGAATCAGCTCAGGTTATAGTAAAGCAGTGCGGCCTCTGTCATCGCAAACTGCTGACGTTTCAAGTTTAGTGATTCAGTGCCTTTGGAGTAGGAGCACAGATCTGATTTTGATGTGTCAGAAGCACAAACCTAAGCATGCAGATCTAAAACAAAGCAGGAAACATTGGAAGTGTTTTACACACGTGCATGGAAGCAGCATTCATTTGTTTAGTGGCTTATCTTCTTTGAGAGAATGATTGTAAGTGTGAAATTATTATATAGCACCGGGAATAACTGCTTCAGTTACAAGAATTATCCAGGTCATCCTGTGCACACAAGAGCCAACTTAAATAGTGAAACTGCCTTGACCAGAACTCAGAGACCAAACCAAAGAACTGCAAGAAAAACCAGAACAAAGCATGAAAATAGACTCCCAAATCCAACCAACACAGCCACCCACACGCTAAATGAAACAAACACACCCGGCACTGTGTTTATGACACCATTGATCATAAAATGCTGTGGACCTAACCCACTGGCCTAGAGATAAGGTGGGGGATTGCAGGGAAGTGCACTGAAGCCAATCAGTTGTGATGGGCCATTAGCAGTGAGGTCCCTTCCACACAAAGCCTTTGGAGGGTCAAGTTCTATCATCATAAAAGTTTAATGTGGAGCTATGAGAAACTGGCATCGTCCAAAGCAT
The DNA here is from genome assembly GCA_007922305.1 of Dermatemys mawii. Lineage (NCBI taxonomy): Eukaryota > Metazoa > Chordata > Testudines > Dermatemydidae > Dermatemys > Dermatemys mawii. Next base: position 34,531,236 of record ML677343.1, on the reverse strand, counting down.
CTCTTTTACACCAATTCTCTTCAGGTTCAAGTTACCATGGCGCAGCAATTCAGAGTGACTGAAGTTGTAGGCAGCAGTCAATGTGATTAGAGAGAGCTAACACTGGGGAGATCTTTGCCATTCTATGGCTGCCCTACCCCCTGAGGAGGTTTGTGCTAGTAAGGCTGATCACATACGAAATTCAGGGGCCATTTCAAGCCAGAGACTTAACCTGGAGGCTCAGCTAGAGCAGAGGAATGAGCAGTGACATCATTCAGTGATATTGCAGTAGCCTAGGACACAGAAGACTTCAGTTCTCTGCCATGGGCCATTTGTGGGACTTGGGCAAGTCACTTCACTTTTCTGTGACTCAGTCTCTCCTCTTTTTTTCTGTTTTTCTTCCTTTGGAAAATGCTCAGCTGAAAGGCAGACATGCCACACCCATGAAATAAACACAGACATTGGGATTTGTTTTGGCTTAACTGGTGTGTGAGTTGCTTGTTGACTGATTTTTGACTTGTAGCTTGTTTGGCTTGTAGCCAGGGGTGCACCGCGGGCCCACCACAGTCCCAGACTGGCTCCAGGGGGATCTAGTCACATAGAGTGTTGTGTGTTAGGGGTTGGCTTATTTTGGCCTTGTTCTGAAATGGGATTAGCTTGATTTTTGGCTTACTGTGAAAGTCGGGCTGCTTATTTACATGTGAAAGTTGGCACCTGTGCTGAAAAGCTCGACCTGAGAACTAAGTGTCACTGTGGCTAACAGCACAGGACTTGCAGTCAAGAGTTCAGGGCTCTGTTCTCACTTCTTCCACTGTCCCCTCTGGAATCCTGGACCACTCCTCTAGGCACGAACCTGGTCCCAGCGATCCACATTTCAATGTCCTCTAAGCGGAGCGAGCACAGCGTGCTTCAGTCTATATATGCCCTGGAAATCCACTTGCAGGCTATAGCTATTGTGGAACATGGAGCCTGGTTATCTCATAGGTCTTCATCAATAAACTGTGACAGCTCTACTCTGCGATCTGCACTGGGTTTTTTGTATCCAGCAGGTCGTTTTACTTTATATATTTAAAGCCTTAATTAATACAGGGCTAGTATTTCTGATGAACCCCTTCCAAACCTCTGTCCCACTGCAGCAGCTGAGGTGGGAGGAGTGGGAACTCACAATCTTAAGAAGGGGAGTTCTTTTCCCATACTGAAGGCCCTTGGTGGCGCACTTCACGAAGAGACTCAAAACTATTCGGTTTCTCTTTATGTCTGGTTGTGTAGTCCTCCTGGGTTGCGTTATTTGGGTTTCCTTTGCCACATTGCTATGAAGTCTGTAGTTAATGGGGGTAATTTCCCCTTTTGGGCTTTTAGGCTTTTTTTGTTGAGGTGCGCAGAAACCTTTATATTTATTATTATAATAATATGAACAGAAAACTGCCCAGCAAGTGCAACATTTCACTGATCCATCTGCTATACATATCGAACAGAAAAGCATTTCCCTGGCATCTTCCCTCTGTGTGGTGCTGTGCCAGGAGAAGTTTGATTAGCTCAATAAACTTCCTGCTCCCCATAATGAGGAGGGCAGATGGACCACCGACACCAACTTTTGTCCAACCTCGTGGCCACTGACGACTTGAAAACAGACTGAAGGCCAAACAGTTTGCATCACAAATCCAACTGCAACCAGTTTCATCTTCAATATGGAAGCATGGGCAACATACACTACAGGTCCCAGCATGCAATCTGTCCAACCATTTGAACCAGGACAGATCACTGTGTGCTGGAATCTATACAGTCTGTAGATTATACCTCCCTATTAAAGATGAAGGCAGCTACTTGTAGAAATCAATCTTTTGCATTTCAGCCATGCCTGCTGCAGATCCTGTCCTTAGCCAATGAGCTACAAAGAAAATATTTCCACCTTGCCAATGCAGAGGTAGATGTAAAATCAGCAAGAAGTCTCTGAAGGATGAATTAACGAAAAAGTGATTCAATAAGATAATAGAAGAAACAGGGGAAGGTCTATCTCAGAATTTCACAGCTGTAGGCCCCATATTACTGAGTCTATATCTAGTCTTATTATATCCTTTATTTCTTGTTATTTAATAGTATTTCACTGATTTTTCCTCAGATATTGGACTTGCACAGCACATTTAATTCTTAGTGACTTTTAAACAGATGCTGCGAGACATCGCCAATATAATTTCCTTTATTGGCTTGTGTTAAATCTGGAGGAAGCCCTTTTTCCTTTTGGTTTAAAAATTTCAAATGCATCTTTTCCTCATTTTGAAAGAACACTGTTAATTTGGTCTCCATTTTTCAGATTCTGAGATCAAAAGCTGACTTGCAAAATAAAACCTAATTGGGATTATAACTCTCCTTTGTTTCTTTAATATTTATAAGATGGACCTGAAAAGAGGAGGAGTTGTTTTCTAAACAGTTTTGTTTCAGCTTGTTATATAGATTAGACATTCAAGTCTTATCTGTCCTGGAAGAGAGTGTGATAACTGGAGAACTACTGAAATAAAGACATGAAAATCAAGAGAGTGCAAGCTTCAACAATTGAGAAAGGAAGAGATTGTTTTAAAAAAACCAATGTCATTTTAGAGGTATTTTAACTGAATATCAGTAACAAGCAAACAGGCTGAAGAAAGAACATCTTTGTTAAAGACTTAGTAACTCTTCATTTAAGACCTACACAGTATATATCCTTTAAATCATCCTAAAGGTCTTTCAAGAAAGCCATGGAAGACCAGACTTGACACTGCTGATACAGTTAAGTAAAAAAACAAGCAAAAAAAAATCCTAAAACAAAACAAAAAAATTTCACAACAAGCTCTTTAATGGCTTGTTTATAGCTCAAAAGCATCAAAAAAGGCCTACGGTCCATTTCTGAAATATCCTCTGCAGGTCATCTTCAAAGTAGTCTAAAAGGTGAGTGGAAATTAAGAAATGTTATTTATCATCCAAATTAATACTGTGCATATTCATGGTAGCAAAACCATATGTACATATAATAATACAAACTGCCTCAGAAACCATGGGAAGTACTTGAAAACAAATAGTGCTTTTTTATTTAGCATTTGAGAATTTTGAGGTCTCCATTAAAAAAATGGAAAAAACCATCAGAACTATATTTGGAATGGAGAAAAAGGAATGACTGTTTCCAGTAACATGAAAAGCAAACTACAGTACACATACCCACTACAAACTTAGTCAGCTCAAATCCTAAGTACATTACAGTCGACTGTGTAAAGAAAAGAGAGTTTCTAAGATGCTTACTATTTACCTAATAGACTATAAAAGGCGCCTAGGGAGTCATTACATTCAGCTGGGTCAATCTGAAATATGTAAATATGTATTTAAATGTTGTATGCATGTACAGTAGTTACAGCATGTGGAGAGTGGCTACTGTTGTGGAGTGGGGCAGCTTTTTCAAAGGTGCTTACACTGTTCCAAGTACCATTGAGCTACTTTGCAACCCAGAGACTGAAAACGGGAATCGATTGGACTGCTAGGATCTATTTTAGCTACCAAGTGGCAAGCTAGAGAAAGACTATCCTTATATTTATTAATGAAATCTACTGCAATAAAATTAAATTTTAAATAATTCACTATAACACCTAATTCTGGTGCTGGAGAAGGGATTGTGAATGAAAAGATAAATATTCACTCATGAAAACAGTTTGACATTAATTTAAAACTGCATATATTTTATACATTACCCATAAATGCAGAATCCACCTTTTAAAACAAAGCTTAGCATCTAAAATTAAAACAACTAATTTCTGGAGGGCTGGCCAAGAGGAGAAACATCACAGACACAAAACATAAACACTGTGTTTTTAAATGAATTAAAATGAGACCACTGTCATTAACTGCAGCATTTGAACTAAAATGCAGAGAGAGTCCAAGAGCCACTATAAATAAACATTGCAGAAATAGAAATAAAAACATTCTAAAAGAGTAAGTTGAAAATACCAAACACGGCAAAAAGAAAGACAAGAAAACTCTAAGAATGTGAATGTGAGAAGACGGAATAGGAAAGAGATTAATACATTTAGAAGGAAAGGGAAAGCAGCTGAGACACAGAGAAGGGGATTTCATTTTTTTTTTCTAATTTCAAAAAGACAATAGACAGAAAAACTATAAGAAAGTAGAAAGAAAAGCAAACCATTAAAATAAATAAAAATGAATGTGGGAGATGTAAAATATACGGAACGTGATTGCAAACAAATTCCACTTATTAGCAAAACTGGATTTGTTTAGGTGGAAGAGAGGAAAACTTGCTTAGGTCACAGTACAATTTGGATCATCCTAAACCTCAGCTGAACAAAAGTATTCAACATCCCCCATGATAGTCAGGTAACTACAGGTGAAGAGTGAAGAAAGAGAGGCCTGGGGGAGGCCTAATAATCCCAAACTTCCACAAGATATGAAGAACTGTTGGTAGCTTCCCCATCATTACTTCTCATTTTTGGATGGATAGCAACTGCACTTTCTGTTCTGGCAGGGCCTAGAAGTGGGGGTGCTGTAGCCCAGCAGGGCTCATTCTGTGCTAATCCTGCCTGCTCGAACGGGAAGTGCCATAAATTTTACAAGAAAGCCAGTTCTATCAGATGTACAGTCCAACTCTGTGGATTCAAGAGGGTCAGATAATATTTGGAGAAGCATCTGAACTTGCCTATGGGGCACGTTGGTTCTTTTGCCATTGGACTATATTCCTGAATGGGAATTTCTGCATTTCAGTAAATCCAAGCTATCAGTAGTACCTCTGGATTTGAGTGCAGCTTTCATAATTAAAACCTGATTTATTTATTTTTTTTTGCAGTTTGTGGCTGGTGGAGTGTAAACACCCCTGAATCCGTTAATTCTGCAGGACTGTGTGGTGTCAGTATGGCCGGGGACGGATTGGGAACTCTAATGCTAATGTTGAAATAAAATCAGCCTTTGCAATCAGATCCCTAATTTTTCCAATGCCCTGAGTGCATTTACTGTTTTCCATTAGGAATTTCTCTTAGATAATAAGATGAAGAACTACACTGAGTTTTAGCTTTCTACTGCCTCCATTTTGTACAGCTTGAAGTGAACAGCATCTTAGCTTTACATTCTGTCTTTAGTTGTGAATGTGTCAGGAAACAATGAAGTGCTCTTTCCAACAAAGTGATGGCTGGAACAGAGGACAGGGAGAAATCAAGTAAAAGAAACCAGTTACTTATGAACAAGTATTGAATGTCAACAACCTGCTAATCATATATTATAAATAATTCAGCCCTGAAAATCTTACTTTCAGAAATGTTTCCTGATGCAGCGAAGTTCAATGTCAGTGTATTGACACAATATGGAAATACACCCCCCAAAACAGTGGAATTTACAGATATGGAGGAGAAAAGGTTTAATCTAAATAGCATATAAAACAATAAAAGGTATCCCCATGAATGGATAAACTATCCCATAATCAACATCTCAGCTAATGTTTTCTCAGATTCAGAACCCCCTTTTGGCAAATCTGCTCCAAAGCATCATCTTTTATTAGAAATACAACTTCCTTCTCTTTTTTGCTGGTTTGTAATTTAAAAAAATTATAAAGAGCAAATTACTAAAAGGAAATTTTGTCAGGTGGGGAGGTGAACGTGAACTCATTACTTTTATCTTGTCTTCAATCTTAGTTAAATGAGTCTCCAATCATAAAACAATCCCAATAATACAATACAATGGATTTGGCAAATTTTAAATATGACTAGCGAGGTGGGGGTGAGGGGGAGAACCGCAGATCGGGAGTGCAATGACTGAGATCTCGAATAGCAGGAATTGCTGCAAGCTGGCTGACGCTGCAGTGCATTGACAGAATACAGAAATGTGGAGCCCAAAGGTTGGAATAGCAAAAGGGGTGATACGCAGCAATAAGGCGCCTTTTTCATACACAGTGCTGCCCAATAACCAGTTATCAGCCCACGCTTTCATGAGAGCTAAATTCCCCAAAACAAAGACCAAAATACATTTCTTTAATAGTGCTCTGCTTGGATAAAAGTGGCCAGAGACTGGCTGTTGGGTAGATAATTTCTAATCCAATAACCAGTAACCGCCTTCTATCAATATTGAAGCAGAATTGTGATAAACCCTCTCTTTGTTTAACCCACTATACTCTTCCAGTGCACAAATGGTGAACATTGAGATTCCAAAACAATTGCTAACATGCAAAGTTACAAGAATCTTTTATTCAAATACTCAGAACAGAATCCCAGAGAGAATGCCCAGCCAACACCAGAGATTTCTAGGTAGCCTAATCTGAGCACAAGAAGAGTACAACAACTCGTCCCCCCAAAATGACAGACAGACAAACAAAAAAGTGCTCTCATGACAGATAGACTAATGAAATCTGGAAAAGCATGTATAAAGTACTCACACCCCCACCCCCAAATCAGAACTTTATTCAGAATCCTAGAAGTGAAACATACCATTGAACTTCATCTCTGATTCTAAACTATAATCATTTAAATATTTTTCACTAATACAATCTTAAATTTTAAAGTAAAAAAGCATTGAATGAAAAGGTTTGTTAGTTAATATAAGAAAGATTCAGTGAAAAACTCAAAAGCTACATGAAATTTTAAATGCAATTATCTTAGATTAGAATATTTGGCTTGAAAGATCTTGAGGGTATTGTTTTTGATAAGCCAGACCCACTTGACAAAGCCTGTCACCACTCCAAGTCTCTCTGTTGTCAACTAAAGATGAAAGGACATCACAAAGAATTAACTTCAGCTTTTAAATATTTTGAAAAGTCAAAGAGGTCATAGCTGATCTATTTCCTTATACAGCATATTTACTTGATGAAATTTGTGGTAACAATGTGTTTTTACTTTTCATTCAAGATGGCCTAAAATCCTGGTAATTGATCACAAGATAATGAGAGCTGACAAGGAAACAATGTTATTGGCTGAACTCTGTATCAGTCACAGCTGTTGCATGTACACATTGTGCATTTTTAGACTTTCTAATAGCAGTAATTGGCGACTATAGAAAAAACCTGCTAAATCTCTTCATGTAGTTTTCAGAACCATTTATTTGGTTTCCAGTTACACTAAAGCCAATTTAAACCCTTTTATAACTAATACCTTCCCATGTGCAAGACCTATTATTCATGCCTTCTTATGAGCAGTCTAAATATCCTCTACAATATTCAGTGGGATGCTTCCCAAGCATTGGTCCATTCTCTGGAACAGTAAAGATACAAAAAAAACCCCAAACCCCTCAATATTTTTGTTGGCCTTTTAAGAACAATAACCATGTTAAATTCCTTAAAAGTCACCTTGCGTTGCACGTAGAGACTATAGTTAAAAATCTAACATGTGGCCACATTTGCTAGCATCTGATTTTACATTTCCAGGGTGCATTAGCATCTCTGAATAAGAAAGCGGTAAGTTAAAACAAGTCAAAGTGCTGTTGTATCATGCTGATTTTTTATCATATATGATTTGGAGAGAAAGGTCAAGTCTGCTGTCATTTCTCTCTAACTGATGCTCAGAGTCTGTGTGCATTGAGCACAACATATTTAAAAGAAACCAAGCAATCGGCCATTTTCTGCATCAACTGTATTAATCATAAACCCTCCATCTTGAGCTGAAACGAAAGATTAGGTTCACAGGAATACGCAAAGTTCTTTCCCTGCTCAAAACTGAACACATCCTTTCCATTTCAGACACATTCCTTGTACTGTGAGCAGGGGGGTAATAATATTAGCTATAATTTATAAGGTAGACTGCCTAGGAAACAGGAATCTAGCTACAGATCTAATTGGACAATTGAGACCTGTGTCCAGAACAGACAACAAGAAGCATATTGCAAAATCAGGTGAAATGAATGGAAAATTGAAGATATTGAATGAGCATGCTGCTGGACAGAGTATTATTTCATATGTGTATATCATATCTACATACATTGCACATGAACACCACAACGTGTATGGTTTGTCTCTGCATAGATAAGAAAGAAATTGCAAGCAATAGTAAATATATTGTATTTTAGCCACGGTAGTAAAAATACCAAGGGAGAATTAAAAATGAAAAAAAAATACCAAGTTCCTCTAATATCTGCTCTCTGTGTTGGGCTCGGAATTACATCAAACACCTTAACAGAACTGTTCAGATAGACTTCATATATTTCTGTAAGCAATTTTGATCTGAAATTTAAACAAATATCACTTGATGTTTACGTTATTTATTAAGATGGGAGATGTATTCAATCTGTATGTTTGCTTGAACATAGTTATATTCTGCATTTGTAATATTTTGTAACAAGCTTGAAATGATTTATTGAATTATTATTTATTTGTTCAAAATATTTGCTAGACTTAACTGATTACGGAGAGCTGTTGTGTATAGGCATAGCATGCTAGGTCGTAAGAACAAGAACATAGTCCCAAGAAACAAACAAATCCCAGAACCAGTTGTAAGTTTGGAGTGGACAAGGATCAGAATCTCAGCAAGCTGCCCAGATTTCACTTTATGTAATTGCTCTAAACTCTTCCCATTCAATACTGTCTGTTGTCTGTAAGGTTTAAAATGTTTTTTTTTAATAGTACTGTATCCTGAGCCACATTGCAAATTAACTTTCACTGACAGTGTCCCCAATTCAGCAACATATTGATTTCAGGGGGACTTAAGCATATGCTTAATGTCGAGTATGAGCTTAGGTGCTTTGTCGAAAAGGGATAAAATTTCTCACATGCCTAAATACTTGCTGAAGTGAGGCATCTGCATTGGTTTGTAATAGGCTGGTAGCACTTTCAAATGTTCATTAACTGATGCTTGCATCTGGCACCATTAAATCAGCCCAGAAAGGACCTCGGGAAGCCCAGAGGACCACAGCATGTTAACCAGATGAATTCCTTATATAAATAATATACACTACACAGATTATACAATAAGATGCACTTATTTAGTACATGTCACTTGAAACACAAAGTGCCTTACAAACATAATCAAGTCTCATAACCCACAAGTGAGAAATGAGGATTATTATTAGCACCATTTTACTGCTGGGTAAACTACAGTCCAGTTCGGTGAACTTAACCAAGATCATGAGGAGTCAGTGGCAGTGCTAGGAACAGACAGATGGTGAAGTATGTTGTGCATTATCTTAAATTAATCAGAATCCAGGTATCCTGATTCTCTGTCCACTCGACTATGCTTTGGCCATAATAAGAATGATAAACAGACAAAGAAAGGAAAGATGATTTTAAGGTGTTCCTGCATATTTCACTGAAAATTAACATATAAAATAGGCTTAAATTGTCTGGTGATGTACTGTAAGCCTAGAGTAACAGGCAATCCAATGCTTCCCCCCGCCACGTTAGAGCTACTTACATATCTAAAGCAGAGTAGGAGTCAGGAATGATATCCGCCTCTCTCTCTGGGGCAGGTTTTACAATAAGGAAAGCAAAACTGTAGCCACTTTGTTGGTAGAGTTGCATGCTTTGAGCTGATGTGTGGACTGTGGAGTTACCTTACACGTGTGCACAGATGGGAGATGTAATGAAAAGAAGAGAAGAGAAATGAATAGCCTTTCTCCAAGGGGCCTCACTCAGGAGTGAAGAACTCCTCCCAGATACTCTCAGGAACATTTTTAAGTGATCCTTCAGAATTCTACTAGACTCTCCAAAAAAAGGCAACCCTCTCTTTGAACAGTCAAAGTCTGTTGCATAGAAAGGAGCACCTGTGAAAAGCAGCCAAGGCCTCTCTCCCTTTCTGAATTTCTCTTTCAGAAAAAATATATTTCACAGACTACCCAGCTTGGACCACAATAACATTTGGGCAGAACACTTCTATCAGGGAATCTGGAGAGTGGCAAAAGGGAGGTAATTTCCTAATCAAATTATATTCAGTGACAGTGCTCTGTGTCTTTCCCTAGACTGGTATAAAAATGTGAACAAAATTATGCACAGGCAGTTTTGTTGGGTTTTCCCCCCAGGTGAAAAGTTGAGCCTGTATTTTTAAAATTAAAATATTTTGGGTTAAATCAGTTAAAATGGAATTGATGTAGTCAATTACTTTAATTCAGAGATGGAATGAGCTGAAATTATATATTAGGTACATCTTGAATCCATGTCCCATGCTGCTGCTTATTCAAGGGACTGGACAAGATGGAGGCTCGAGAAGCAGCCTTACACATTATACAGCTGGCTGGAGAGCCAAGAAGTTGCAGAGCTCCCTGGGCCAAGTGGGCAAAATACTCTCTTAGCAAAAATACTGACAGTTAAAGAAGAAGCGGAATTTGGGTAGAAATTGTGTTTCATAAGAACGGCCCTGCTGGGTCAGACCAAAGGTCAATCCAGCCCAGTGTCCTGTCTTCCGATAGTGGCCAGTGCCAGATGCTCCAGAGGGAATGGACAGAACAGGTCATCATCAAGTGATCCATTCCCTGTCGCTCATTCCCAGCTTCTGGCAAACAGAGACTAGACACACCATTCCTGCCCAATCTGGCTAATATCCATTGATGGACCTATCCTCCATGAATTTATTGAACTTCCCAAGACACACAAACAAGAGAATCCTGGCAGACCCATCATATTTGGCCATGGCATTTTCACTGAAGGAACATCAGGACTAATAGAAACAACCCTCAAACATCTCAGCGCACAAAGAGCCAGCTTCCTCCAAGACATCACCAACTTTCTCCAGAAACTCTGCAACATTAACAACTTCCTCCAGAACACCATTCTTACCACCAAGGATATCATTTCCCTATATACCAACATCATTGACAATAACAGCATTGTTGCCTGCCTCAAACATCTACCAGATTATGGACAAAACTTGGAAATCCATCCAAAACACACTGCCAAACTCATCAGTTCATCCTCATCCGTAAAGCTTTACATTCAACAAAAAACACTTTGTCCAAACCATGGGAACAGTCATTGGTACTAAGATGGATCCACAAAATGCCAGCCTCTTCATAAGCCACATCAAGGAAGAATTTCTGGAAAAATGCACCACCAAACCAATGATATACCTGAGATACACTGAGATATTCTCATCCTCTGGACAGATGACAAACTCCCTCACAGATTTCTATCACGACTTCAATAACTACCATCCATCCATCAAACTCTCTCTAGAATGCTCCTAGGCCAGCATCAACTTCCTGGACACCACAATCTGCTTCAGCAATGGAACCTTATAGATCAATATATCCAGAAAATCCATGGATCACCCCACTTACCTTCATAGAGCCAGCAATCATACTAAGAAATCTGTTATTTACAACCAGGTAATCAGATACCACAGAATTTACTGTGAGGAGGAGGTCTGGGAACAATGAATGCAAAACCTGCAGACATATCTCCACTGCTCTGATGATCAATAACCCCCACAACATACCTTTCAAGATCCCTGGGTCCTACACATGCCTATCACAGTATGTGGTGTACCTCATCCAGTGCATCAAATGTCCCAACAATGACTATATATGTGAAACAAATCACTACGCTTCTGAATGAACTCGCACAGACAAATGATAAAAGACAAAAAAAAAAAAGAAAAGAAAAGAAAACCCTATCACCTATGGGCAAGCACTTTTTCACAGAGCGATCACTTCATATATGACCTCTCAGTCTTTGTCCTCATAGGAAACCTACACAACACCTTGAAAAGACAAGCCTGGGAACTTAAATTCATAACTCTCCTGAACACTAAAAACTATGGACCTAAAAGAGACACTGGTTTTATGCTTATTAACAATTTGTAAAACACCCTGCTGCTTGCTAGCTCTTAATTGCTCACTGGATTTTAAGTGGTCTCTTTTAGCAGTGAAGTCCTTTTAGGCTTAACAATCTGTCCCTTCTGGTATTTAGATTGGACACCATGGTTATCTTCTCCAGTTCTGAAAAAGTTTGTCCCTTCCACCAACAGAAGTTGTTCCAATAAAAGATATGACCTCACCCACCTTGTCTCTCATAAGTGATTGTAACAAACAAGATTGGGAAGGAGGAGGATAGTCGTAACAGTATAGTGGTTACAGAGGCTGATGAGTCTGACTCACTAAGAGATACAGCAAATGTACCAATATTAGCAGGCAGCTTCAAATTATTGAAATCAACGGTGCAGCTGGATAAAGGCTCAATTTTCATGCAACCTCCCAAAACAATACTTAAAAGGATTAATAAATATTAAAATACTTTACTGCAGTCATAAAACTATGTCCATCCAAGATCTCAAAAGAACTTTGCAGACATAAGTTAGTTATAACTCATAAAACCGCTGTTAAGTGACTAAACACTAAAGTTCACATCCCCTGTTATTAAAATGCAGCCACTTCTGGGATGGAAGGCAGCAGCTACTTAACAGCAAAGAGCAACACCTCAGGACACAAAATGAAAGGTGATCCCATATCTAGGGCCCTACCAAATTCACGACCATGAAATCTGGTCTCCTCTCGTGAAATCTGGTCTTTTGTGTGCTTTTACTCTATACTATATTGATTTAATGGGGGAGACCAGGGTTTCTCAAATTGGAGGTCCTGACCCAAACGGGAGCTGTGTGGGAGTCACAAGGTTATTTTAGGAGAGGTCATGATATTGCCAGATGGCCAAAGAGCGGTGGCTGTTGGCCAGGCACGCAGCTCTGAAGGCAGTGCCCTGCCAGTAGCAGTGCAGAAGTAAGGGTGGCAATACCATCCCATGCCATTCTTACTTCTGCGCTGGTGGTTTCAGAGCTGGGTGGCCAAAGAGTGACGGCTGCTGACTGAGGGCCCAGCTCTGCAGCCGCCGCTCTCCAGCTGCACAGCTGTGAAGGCAACGCTACCGCCAGCAGCAGCATAGAAATAAGGGTAGAAGTACCGCAACCCCCCTACAATAACCTTGCGGAACCCTCCCCCCCAAACTCCTTTTTGGGTCAGGACCCCTGCAATGACAACACCCTGGCATTTCCGAATTAAATAGATGAAATCATGAAATTTATGATTTTTTACATCCTATGACCAAAATGGACCGTGAATGTGGGAGGGTCCTACCCATATCCAATACCACTTCCTGAAGCAGCTCTGTATTCCTGTGGGTCTCCGGTCTAAGTACTAAACTGATACATGTTTGTTGACTGCTACGATTTGACAGGATCAAAGCAGACAGTAGTACAGTTGCAGGCAAATCTCACCACCACAGTAACACACCGAAAGCCTATTGTACCTTCTCTTCAAATGAAAAATAGGAATAGAGAGACTCCAACGATGGCCATGATCTCAAGATTTAATGAGCAGAAAAAAATTATGAAGGATACAGCCTCCCCGACACCCATCCCTAGAGCACCAGAGAGATAAACACCCCTACGCTCTGGGTTTTATGTTAATTGCATTTGAATAGAGAGAGATGGATTTTTTAAAAAAATTAAGCAAGTAAGTACCACTTTCTCTCACTGTATCTGCTCTCAGAAGGCCACCTCTTTCATCTGACTCGTAACTGCCCCTCTTTATACGAATTTAATGGGGATCTAAAGCATAGTACTTGACCTTTGCTCCCAGCCTGACATTTTCCTCCATTTGCCTGTATTTTATATTGGCCTGGAAAGCAGTTCTCAGGCAGAGGCAAACGTAGGCAAAACATTTCTTTCCCCAAACCAAGGACAAGAGGCACGAAGCCCCTTTTTGTGGTCATTAGGTCCTTGCAGGGGTCTTTGTGTACGCAAACAATGTGCCCGTTGACTCTGCCATGGCTGGACTGGGGTTTGCACTCTATAAAAGGAGACAGACATTAAATAACTTGTCGGAAATACATATTATATTTTAAAAGTGCAACATATTTTTTCTCTAATTCAAAACAGTGAATATTAAACTTAAAGACTCTTCCTAGCGCCTGTTAGTGACAGGCAGCGTTCCCAGAGGGGTGACTGCCTTCAAAGACAGGTAAATGAGGGCCCATATAAAACAGCCAAGTATTGATGTTGTAGTAAATTCCAGAAAAACACATTGGCAGACAAGTAAATTTGTCACTAATAATTTAATGTAATTTCCCTAAAATGGAGGTAATAGGCACTCAGGGAATACACCTCCAAGGTTTACATCAAACGTGCATGTGGAAAATCGTGAAATAATTTTTTTAAATGTAGATGCTTTGTCTGACATGTTAGTTTATGATGAAAATCAGTCTCCTGAAATGATGGAGGAGATAGGAAAAAATATAAGCCTCCAAATATACACAACTTGTATCTCTCCTAAAACCCTTCCCAGAGATGACAGCTCAGATACTGTGACTGCTGGATCTGAGATCATTTGTTTGTGTTTTAGTTCCCCTTTTAAAATGATGGGCTACAATTACCAAATATTAATGAACCAATCATGTTGCAAATACTATTTCCTGTGTCACTCTGAGTTATAGAATCTAATATCAGGCTCATTTGAAACATTCCAAAATTGCATTTTTTTTCTGTTGTGAAGTGACAGCTCAAATTGTGTTTAGTTGCATCTGTCCGACCATGAGCAAATCAAGTATAAAAATTTCATTTTCTCTAAGTGTTAATGCAATTTTTTTAAGCTCATCTTCTATGATGGCTCACTTTGCACACACCGGATAGTAATAGATGCTGCTTAAATACCATTATCAATTATATCGTGTTGCCAGAAAATTCAAAAAGAGCCCTTGTAGGTAACACAAGTAGTGAAGTTCATAGGGAGAAAAACACAAAGAAAACATCCCCTCTGCTTCTTCAAACTGCAGTACTGTTTACATTTCATATTACAAATAGGGCTATTTCCAGCTATAAATCTGAATTTCATTGCAGATCTTGTAGGCTTAATATGAAAAAAGGCCTGCAGTTTTCTAAGGCAATAAGGAAAAATGCAGCTGCCACCAGCTCAGCTTCTGATCAGGGTGGGAGATGGGGAAGAACAACAAGAATTATAAATTGATATGAAAAACAAAATTATAGAATGTCCATCATTTCTTTATCTAAAACTGGCAGCGTGAAATGAATTCAGGAGACAATAAAGAATCTATCCTCCGAAAAATAAGCAGTCAAATATGCCAGCTCTATGTGCACATTTCATCAAAGGTGCAAGTTTAACACTGCTGCTGGAGAAAAGCCTGATCCAATTTAGCAGCAGGTCACAGTAAGAAGTCACCAGCCACAAATGCAGTTCAGGTTTCCCTGTGCAGTTGATGTAGCTGGGCTAACAATGATTTGCTGTATGATATTCATGTACTCCATGTCTTTGTTGTGTATACATACATACTACTATTTAGAAATGTATTATCTACATCCAACAGATTCATGGCACACGTCATTATTTATGAAACCTCGTTTTTCTTAGCATCCGTGTCTATATAACGATGTTCTCCACAGGGAAGGTTATAAACAAAAGGCTGGAGTATGTGTGTTTGACAGATGCCCTGCATCACTTGATTCCACTCCTATGCATAGGCGCGACTCGAGCTGGTGCCGGTGGGTGCTTGCAGCCCCCCGCCACTGCCCCGCCCCAACTCATCTCCGCCTCCTCCCCTGAGCGCACCGCCACCGCTCCGCTTCTCCCCCTTCCCTCCCAGGCTTGCCGCGCAAAACAGCTGATTCACGGCAAGCCTGGGAGGGGGAGAAGCGGAGCGGCGGCAGTGGTGCACTCGGGGAGGAGGCGGAGCAGAGGTAAGCTGGGGCAGGGAGCTGCTGGAGGGTGCTCTGCACCCACAAATTCTTCTCTGCGGGTGCTCCAGCCCCAGAGCACCCATGGAGTTGGCGCCTATACACCTATTAGTAGGGCCCTACCAAATTCACAGCCATGAAAAACACGTCATGGACTGTGAGATCTGGTCTCTTCCTGTGAAATCTGGTCTTGTGTGTGCTTTTACCCTTTGATATACAGATTTCACGGGGGAGACCAGTGTTTCTCAAATTGGGGATCCTGACCCAAAAGGGAGTTCGGGGGTGGGAGGGTCACGAAGTTATTTTAGGGGGGTTATGGTATCATCACCCTTCCTTCTGTGCTGCCTTCAGAGCTGGGCAGCCAGAGAGTGGGGGCTTTTGGCCAGGCACCCAACTCCAAAGGCAGCGCAGAAGTAAGAGTGGCAATACCATCCCATGCCATCCTTACTTCCATGCTGCTGACTTCAGAGCTGGGTGGCCGGAGAGTGGTGACTGCTGACTCAGGGCCCAACTCTGCCTGTAGAGTTGGGATCCCAGCCAGCAGCCACCGCCCTCCAGCCGCCCAGCTCTGAAGGCAGCACCGCTGCCAGCAGCAGGGCAGAAGTAAGGATAGTAGTACCACACCCCACACCTCCTGCAATAACCTTGCAACTCACTCCCCACAACTCCGTTTTGGATCAGGACCCCTACAATTACAACACCATGACATTTCAGATTTAAATAACTGAAATCATGAAATTTACAATTTTTAAAATCCTGTGGCCGACCTGTGGCCGACCAATTGACCAAAATGGACTGTGAATTTGGTAGTGCCCTACCTATTAGATACTGTGTACAATTGATTTCAGTGTTTAGGCGCTCACAGGGAGCACTCAGCATCTTGCTGGATTGGACCTAAATGTATGATCACTCTGAGGTTGGAGATTTCTGCCTCATCCAAGCATAACAATCTGAATGAGGTTGGAGCTTCAACTTCATGTCTGAACTCCTCGGATTAAAGCTTCTTTAGTGTTTTCACAAGGATTGCAGAAAACATCCACTTTAAAAAAAATCAAACTTCACCTTTTGTGACTAAATCAGAACCTGTTTCTTAAATTCTGCTTAGGGATTTCCTATATTAGTTTCTCTTTTGTGAAAAAATATAGTAGCATCAAGGGTACAAAAATACATATAAGATCTCCTGGTAAGTAAATCCAACATTTGATTACATTGCATTTTTCTGTGAACATACTGGGGTTTTGTAAAGGGACACTCCAGATAAAAATCCTATTCACTAAGAAAAAACAAGATATCTATTTACCTTGCAATTATGATGCTTTAGAGCTTCAAAGCAGAGCAAGAGCATGTATGTATTAATAAATAAAATCTAGCTCTTATATAGCTCTTTTTATGTGTAGATCTCAGAACTTTACAAAGGACATCACTATTATTAATCCTCATTTTACAGATGGGGGAATTAAGGCAGAGAGAAGTGAAATGACTTGCTTCAGGTCACTAAGGCCAATGGCAGAGCCAGATCTCCTGAGTCCCGGTCCACTGCTCTAAACACTCAACCACTATTTCAAATATTAAAATGGAAAGAATTAAAAAACTAATTTACTTTCCCCCAGCAACACTGCTTATTCCATTCTGCCTTTCCTCAGTTTGCACAATAAAAGCAGACTTATCGGTTCCTTTGGATTCTTGCTACTTTCATTTTCATTTTCTGGTGCTCATGTAGCAACACAATACTGCAACAGTTGGGTTAAAAACAGAACAGAGGCAAATTTACATTCATAAAAACTGCTTTCACTGAAATAAAAACGATGGAAATATTTCTACTTGAACACAAGTTTTGCAGAATTTTGGAATCATACCCATGTTTTTGGTATGTCACATTTACAAAACCTCATGGTTGGGGCGTTCCCAAAACTATTTATTATTATATCCTGTGAAGTATTGCTGGTGTGCCCAGTGTTTTACAGGAGTATACAAGGACACCATTCTTGCCCCAAATAACTTACTAACTGAGATCCAAATCTCTCGTGTTTTACTCATGGGAGTAGAGTTAATTGGAACTACTTCCTGAATTCACTAGAACAGAATTTGTCCCTAAATGAAGGAAGAATTAGAAACAATACATATGGAGGAGATGGAGGCTAGTTATATTGGGACAGGGAGATAAGTCTGTGCACTGGGTTTCCCCAGAGTGACCTCAATACAAAGACAGATCAGGGGTTCAGGTACTACAGTGACAGCGGTGGTATAAAATCCCAGGAGAACAGATTACAGCCTAAAAGAGGTCCCATCATGTATCCCTCAAAACCTTGTATAACCTCAGTTAGTGCCAACAACGGGAGTTGATAGTTATGATTGCTGACGCTGTTACAATATATATCCAAACGCAGAAAGCCATCACCTGTATTCTACAGGCAATATGTATTCCACAAGATTGAAATCAGTGACATTATATATTTAAATCTAACTCTTTCTTCCTCTTCATCTGTGCCTGTGTGTATACACAAAGCAATCATACACATGTGTAAACACTTATGTGTATATATAAATAGATAGAGAAGGGTATCTGTATTACAAGGTCTCTTTCCCTTTTGCCTCTATACTCTTAAAGTATTGTACAACAAGGGTAGGCAACCTATGGCATGTGTGCCGAAAGTGGCTGATTTTCAGGGGCACTCGCACTGCTCGGGTCCTGGCCACCAGTCCGGGAGGCTCTGCATTTTAATTTCATTTTAAAGGAAGCTTCTTAAACATTTAATAAACCTTATTTACTTTACAGACAACAATGGTTTAGTTCTATATTACAGACTTATAGAAAGAGACCTTCTAAAAATATTAAAATGTATTACTGGCATGCAAAACCTTAAATTAGAGTGAATAAATGAAGACTCTGCACACCACTTCTGAAAGGTTGTCAACCCCTGGTACAGAATATGGAAAGATATCACCAGAAACTTTGTTCAAAGCAGGACTGCTGGATTGCTAGATTTAAAGATTTTTCTTCTTATGTGAGAAATCAGCTTCTTACAATTGCATTACTGATGTTTATGATTCACATTACAAACAGTGTGACTTCTACAGATAAATTTGAATTTCATTTAAGACATTATGAGTTTAATAAGAATAAAAATACCATATTTTTAAGGGAATAAAGAAAGATGCACCTGCCACAAGCCTGACCACTAAACAGCCTGGAAGGGAGAGAGACTGAGCAAAGGTAGAACAAGAAGGGTTATGAATTGATATGAAAAAATTATAGCACATCTATCATCTGTTACTGAAAGATGGACATAACAGTCTGAATTTAAAACACAATCAAAAACCTGTCATTCTCCCTCCCCCGATGGAAAAAATAAGAGCAATAGAAGAGAGACTTAGAAGTAAACCATAACAGACAACACAATGTTCGGCTAAAGCACAAAAATGCCATGCCGAGGGTGCATAATGAGGGATAAGGGCAAAGTCCAAGTGCCTCCAACCACCCAAGAAGCGCAACTTAAAGTGGGTTAGTGCTTCATGAAATATTTTGTTACATTTTTGCCACAACAGATTGATGAGTCTCAAATCTGACCTGTGCTGCTTAGCTGGACCTTTAGTCTGTCAAAACGTCTCCTTTCAGACAATGAAGATGTTCTCTGTGAACACCTGTTTAGCACACACGGTTTCTAACACTCAATCTCCTCCCCCACTCCCTCTCACTCTCTGTTTGGGCCAGGTAAATGTTAGGGTATCCAGACAGTCAGAATATGCCAGATGAAGGAACCCTTCAAGAAGTATCAATGTTTTAATGGCATGTTCTGAAATTTATTAATAGCTTAAATATCATGGTAAAAAGATTTTAAACCTTCCCCCTTTTACATACTCCCATTGCAACTGCAGAGCAGTGCACAGGTTTTTAATATTAATTATTTAGAATCAAATGTTGTCACTTCTCCCAAAAATATTAAGTTAATTTTAGATGAAATATGACCCCCTCTAAAAGCTATTTAGTATCCCTAGCCCGGTAGAGTCCCCTGGGATGCTACAGTGCATTGTGCATGAATCTTTTTTCAAAAAAGAAGTTTGTATGACAAGAACAGTGTGGCATTAACTGACAACAGTCAGGAAATTGAAAAGTTCAGGATGAGGCTTCAGCCTTAATTTCCACTGCTACAGAGAGGGGATGTGGAGGTACTGAGTTAAGGACACAGAGTAAGGCTTAACTTTTCATTTCCTGGCTGTTATCAGTTTAAACAACAACCTGATATTTAAATGTATTTTTCTGTATCTAATTTCTTTGGGGGGGCGGAGACAGAGGGAGGTTAGAAAAAGGAATGGATATTATTTCTCTAAGAGACAGGAGTTGAACTGTAGTAGCAGTTTGCTTTTAGGTGTGTATTAGCTGCCTGGCATTTCGCTGGTCTTAATGGGGATGGCTGCTGGAGCCAGCTGCAAACTGGAAGTGATGCTTCAGTTTACCTCTGATGTTGGGACTCAGACTGTAGGCTAGAAGGGACCATTATGATCATCTGGTCTACCCTCCTGAGTAGCACAGGATCATAAAGCAGAGGTGCCCGTCGAATACAGCTGAGAATACAAGAGAATGCCATGTGTTGGCAAACCCATCTCTTTGATAGCTAGGCAGAAGCCAACAAACCTGTGATATGAGGAGAACCCTATTACTTTTGACTGGGTGCCAGATGCTGTAGCTAAACATAGTGCTACCATTTTAACACAACACTTTATTCCTCAAGCATCACAGTGCTGAAGCCATCCATCCATCCATTTATCACCTGTCAAAGACCCAGGTGAAAGAACGTTATGAACACATGCTAGAGATATAAACAATGTAGACTGCCATACCCTCTCCAGGTCTAGCATCCTAGTACGCAGCACGCCTTATCCACACACATCATAATCCATGACTCTATTCCTAGGTGATAAAGATATCCATTTCCATTAGGCAAATTATAATCCAGTCCAAACATTGTGTGCCTGTGTGTGGTTGTGGCAAGGTTACACAAAGCAGTCAGGCCTACACATCACAACAGTACACCATTGTCCATGTCCCTGGCCACAATGCCATGCCCTCATTTAAAATAATCAAAAGGACTGTTAATGTCTATAACAAAGTTGGCATCTCTTCCAAAACCAAGATACTGTGTGGATAAGAACATAGGAATGGCCATGGTCAGATGCATGGCCTGTCTAATCCAGTTTCTGGTCTCCTAACAGTGGCCAATGCCAGATGCTTTACAGGGAATTAGCAGAACAGGGCAATTATCAAGTGTTCCATCCCCTGTTCTCCAGTCCCAGCTTCTGGCAAACAGAGGGTAGGAACACCCAGAGCATGGGGTTGTGTCCCTAACCATCTTGGCCAATAGCCATTAATGGACCTTATCTAATTCATGAATTTAATGAATTATTTTCTGAACACAGTTATAATTTGGCCTTCACAACATCCCCTGGCAACAAGTTCGACAGTGTCTTCTGTAAAGAAGTAGTTCCTTGTATTTGTTTTAAACCTGCTTACCTATTAATTTCATTGGGTGACCACTCCTGGTTTCTGTGTTTTATGAAGGGGTAAATAACACTTCCCTATTCACTTTCTCCACACCAGTCAGGATTTTATAGACCTCTGAACTGACTGAATCTGATACAACATTTGCATACAAACAGCAGTTACTTGATGCCCAGTGGTATCTATTGGCTATGGGCAGGAACAGTACTAAAAGTGTTGACTCCAAAGGGCTAGAGATAGATAGTGAACATTTTAAGAGCTTATACTGTAAATGTGTGTTCTTATTCACTATTCATTTCAATGGTTTAGACCTCTCCCTAGACTGAATGGCACTTGCAATGGAACCTGATTAAAAAAATGCAATTTCTATGAAAAAATTTTAGTTTCAATTTCACAACTTTTTAAACAGATCCATATCTGAGTCTGTGAAAAAACTACAATTTTTACTGAACATGTAATCAAAACTATTTTTAATGGTTGTTGAAATTAGATTTTTTTGTTTTGCATATGAAAGTTTTTAATAATCATTTCAATGTTTTCAATGAAAAATAAACAAATGTAGAGAAAAACAAAAAAAATTGAAGTTGTTTGTCATAAAAATTTATTTTCCAAAATAGACATATTATATATATTATATATTTTACAAAAATGCTTTTTTTAAAGAAAATTTTTAACCAGTTCTATTCATCACCATCTGCATCTACAGAGTGAGGACTACCAGCTGTAGCTTTGGAAACTTTATGGTAACAGCCCACTGTTTATTTGAAAACAATGTTGATGTTTTGTCATTGACACTGTACGTAAGCAAGGAAATTTTAAGAGCAACTCCTGGAGTTTGCTGAATTAGTTATTCTTTGCTTCTCATCTCAGATTCAGCGACTTATTTCTCTCCTCCACTGAACACTGCATTTTACTTTTCTGTAATCACCTGTACAATCATTGGATTCCCCTACAATGAAGTTGAGATTTCTTCTTTGAAAACATCAACAGGATTTGATGTCCCTGATCAGGTGGGTGTGGAGGAACTCTTAGAATTGTCACTGCCTTGAACTAGCTGAGAAAATTGGTTTTAAGTGCCTGAGTGAAAACAAGATTCATCAAGGTTGCAGGGTCCACCTTGGTAACCTTTCTACTTTGACATTGCCTGATATGAGCTTGTCAGCAACGCTCCAACTGCTTTCATCTGGCAATCGATAATATAATGTATATCCAAGCATCTTCCTGGATGTTAGTGGCTCCTGAATAGCAATAGCCTATGAAGACTTCTCACAAATTAATGTGTGTATATGCAACTATAGTCAACGTAGTCCTCAGATGGCCCAGTGTTTTAGAACATCATGCCAGCACTATGCTCCTAGTAATTAGCAGGCACGTACGAGATGCATTGCTCTGACACCTTCCCATTACTCAAACTTCAGGGCCAGAGCTCTAACAGTTCATTAATATAGCAGTGTTGGTGTCCAAAAACCACATGCACGGCTCAGCCTTGAAAGTATACCCTCATGGACAAATTCACCTAAGCTGAAGGCAGCCAGTTAGTAACTGAGCAAAGCAACTGAATCCCATTGCATAGCCTCACCAGAATACAAGGCTGCAGAGCTTTACAGCCACAAGTATATCAACAGCTTCAATCAACATATATCTGGCTGGCTCCTTACATGAAGATTTCAATCTAAACTTTCTTCTTGCCAGCAGTAGCACAGTGCTTTGCTAAGAATCTGCTAAATCAATCCCTGGAGGATCAATCACTGTGGCATCAATCTACAGTAAGTGTAGACATACCCTTAAAAATGTAAGGTGTAAAGAGAAGAACGGGGGACCAGGGATGGAACGTTAGGAGACACCCACTGAAAGAAGCAGAGAAGATTGGTCCAGCAGTTATCTGTATTATGCTACTCCTGTGTGTACCAGTTCTAAATGGAAATGTTGGTCCAAAACAAAAATGCTGTTTTGAATTAACATTTCTAAATGAAAATTTTTAATTTGAAATGTCAATTTTTTTTTCTTTTGATCAAAAACATGAATTTTTTGACAGTTCCAAATTGAAATGTTTCTGAAATTTTTCAGATGTGAAAAAATTTAAATATTTCATCCAGATTCAAGACAAAAACAAATGTCAAAACATCAGAATTTCCCACAGGATGAAAGTTCCCTTTTCTAACCAGCTCTACCACTTCATGCCAATACTACTCTGTCAGCCACGCCCAATGCTTTCTAGCTGACATAACTGTGTGCTACCCATGTTCTGACAGAACTACATATTGGGAGTGAACCTACCCTAAATGACAGAGGTTATATAGAGATTTCAAGAACCTAAAACAATATGGGCCAGAATGCTTTTTTCCCAATTTTACTGGAGAAAATATGACTCACATGCAACTAAAGAACAATAAAAGAACAGAACTTGTGGGGGGGGAGGAGAAGAACAAAGATGCTGTCTCTATGATATAGTTGAAGAAATGAAAGTGGTGGGTTTTGTTGTTGTTTTGTTTTACTAATGGGACTAAATTTCATTGTTTCTGTTTCTGCAGGAATAAATCCAGACCTGGCTAGAGAGCAAAGACATGATTTGAAGTGTGTTTGAAACACCAAAACATCTAGTTACAGTGAGATCCCAATAAAGAGAGAATTTTAACTGACATTGATTTCCCTTTCTCATTTCAAACACCAACTGAAGAGAAAGGTTGTCAGCCTCCTTTCAGTCCTTTTACTTCAGAGGGATCAAATTCAAACACTTCCGTTTACACTGAGCTTGTTGAAGTGAGAGGGTCTTGGTCCTGGGTTTATTAGCAGAAAGAAGGAGAAAAACGTGGAAGTCAGGTCCCCTAAGTCTCCATTTACAACTTCGGAAACTGGAAAAAAACACACATGGCCTACCTCAGCCCCCAAGTTAAATAAACACAAACACGCTGAAGAACTCTCAGTCTGGGACAGTTCCATGTAAACAGTGGGGAAGTGACTAGTAAGGAAATTGTGGTACGAAGGCATATTTTACGCTATGCAGTGCACAACCTGGACAAATATGTCTACAAGAAGGAAGCTGAAAAGCTGAGGACCACACCAGAATATCTGGAGCTTTCAAATCACGTATTTGGCTGCTGCGTGATACAGGGCAGGTGCTAGCCATTAGGCGACCTAGGCGGTCGCCTAGGGCAGCAGGAGTTGGGGACAGTGAATTGTGGCCTCGGTGGCAACTCCTCTTCCCCGATTTGGCCACCAGTGGCAGTTCAGCGGCAGCTCAATGCCATTTTCATGGTCGGTGGCATTTTGGTGGCAGCTTCTCCGTGGCTTTTTTTTTTTCTTTTGCCGCCTAGGGCAGCAAAAAGCTGGCACCGGTCCTGACCTGAAGAAACGTGGGTGTTTATGAATATCCTGTAAAGCTGTTAAAATTAAAACTGTTCCACTGAGACTAACATAATGTGCAATTTTTGCTTTCAATTCACTAATCATTTTCCCAAAGAAATTTCGAGTGGTTTTCCTAGTCATGGAGCGGCTTATCTTCAAAAGGAATAGTTGTTTTCAGGTTAAAAGAAATATCGCAAACTGACAGTATAAATTTGTGTGTATAATCTTGTGAAAGTTTTTCGAAAGAAATTAAATAAATTCAGGCAAATGGCTCAGAAAGGATTGTTGTAAAAAAGAAAAAGGGAAGTCACATCTTAAAGTTATTCATTGGTGAAAATGTCTGTGCCACAGTTCATGGAAGGAATTCAAGTAAGTAAAACTATTCATGTCTGAATATTCATAGCAGAATGTTCAGAATCTTTCATGATCCATCGCTCAATTTAAGCATTCAGCAGCTGATGTTCCAGTGATCTGGTGCACACCACCCATCCATCTCCTCCCATGTTGAGCTTGACTAGGATGGTGTTCCACCATTCTCTCCATGATAACGTTATCAAGGTTATTTCCACCTCTATAGCTAACATGACCAAAGTACATACACGTGTCTCTTTGATTTCTGACATCAGGGTCTGCTTCTTTCCAATAATATTTCTAACTTAGGCATTCATCTTTTTTTCTATTCAGGAGACATGCAAGAGTCTTCACCTGCACCATATTTCAAAAGCTTCAATTTTTCTCTCGTCAGTAGCATCAACTTCCCATGATTCACCTTCATAAATTATTATAGAAAAAAATAGGCTTTTCACCAGTCCCCAAGATGCAATGGTTCTTCTACTTTCTTAAGGGAAACCATAACTGAGTGACCCATCCCTAGTTTTTTTCCAATGTCTTTGGGCAGCCCTCTTGGTTGAATAAATTTAACTATCTGGGATCATATCTACTGCCTTTACAGCTTTACCTTCTATGACTGTGAAAGGGATTAGTGAAGTGTAATTCACGGACATTCTTCTCCCTGAAATCCAGGGAAGGAAGGCAGTTATTAGAGATGAGGAGGAGTACTTGTGGCACTTTAGAGACTAACAAATTTATTCTGTTAAATTTATTATCAGAGATGAGTAAGTCTATGAACTGTTTCTTTACTGCTAAGTGTTGCATCTAGAGTTTGCTCACCACTTGGTCACATCCTTTGCTGCACAAACATACCTGCAACACCTTCACATTCTTTTGACAAAATGCCCACTTAAAATAGCAGCATGAGAGGGTAGGAGGGATAGAGTCAAAAGATGTTGAGCTAGAGGTTGAAGACTCTGAAAGTGTGTGTGTATGGGGGAATATTATACAATAAATATTACAACACTGTTTGTGTCCCTTCCGGTCCTTGATGGCAAATTACTTGCAGGGTCATGCAGAGTACATCTAGTATGAAGCAAAAGCACAGCTCCTAGGTGTGGACTTTCTTTACAATTAGTGCTCTCAGAGACTGCCCTTGGCACCACCAAGATGCTGGGAGCTATTCTAAATGAGTGCATTTGGTCTGTTAAACAACACTTCTCCATCAGTGTAGAATCCACAATGCTAACAACAAATAAACCTGCATCACATTACAAGGGAAGCCAGAAATCCCAACAAACAAATTTAAGTAACTGAAATTAAACAGGATATGTGAATTATACCATCCTACCTCAAATTCCCAAATTGTCTCTACCTGGACTAAACAATACCCATTTGGAAGGGGAAATTAATCACATTTTAATTCTCTTCAATCTTCATTCCACAGACAGTAAAATTCACAGTAACATTTCCTAGTGTAGAACACCATAACTGTAACAGAAAGAGTTCTAGCTGTCAACAGAAAAAAAAATCCTTAATAGGACTGGCTCCCTAATTTTACCACCTTCTTCATCAGCTATTAACGTAGATCGGTTTTATTTTCACATTTACTCTGCTTTACGTAGATTCCTAATACCTAGGTGATTTTATACTGAAGTGAGAAAAATGTCTGGCATATTGGCAACACAGGCAAATGCTTTTAAATGGCACATGCCAATGAAGGAAAAGAAAGAAGAAAATACAGCTAAAACCAGACTGACATGCAAAGCAGGCTACAGTGTGGGCTGTTTGCGGGCTGTGTGCTGAGTCTAGCAGCCTTCTAGATAAGGTTGAGAGCCTCCTAACAAGAAAGCAGCCTCCCATCCTTTGATCCATAATCCCTTTAGGCTCCCTTGATGAGGAGGTGGAGCTAACCCAAGGAGAACAGGACTTTAAAAAGCCTATTCCTAAGTGACCTGAGGAGCTAGCAAACGGGGAGTTCTGAAAAACAGTTTGAGCAGGAGCAGGACCGCCAGATACATTTAACAGTCTCTGCATAATAAATGCCCCCCCCCGCAATAAAACAAAACAAAACAAAAAAAACCCTGCAAGAGTCAAAATACTGCAGGCAGAATTCCAGCAGCAGAGTGCGGATGTCCGGTTTCTAGCACTTAATGCAGCACATCTGATTACCTGCCTTGTGCGCAGGTGGCCTACGTGTGCATTCAGTGCAAGCAGCTCCTGGCTCTCAGAGACCTAGTATGGGCTTTTGAGACTAAAGTGGCTGAACTGGACAAGCTAAGGGAAACAGAGTCGTAGAACTGTAGGGCGGGAAGGCACCTCAAGAAGTTATCTAGTCCTGTCACCTGCACCCATGGCAGGACTAAGTTACTATCTGGACCATCCCTGACAGGTGTTTGTCCAACCTGCTCTTAAAAATCTCCAGTGATGGAGATTCTACAACCTCCTGAGACAATTTATTTCAGTGCTTAACAATCCTGACAGTTAGGAAGTTTTTCCTAGTGTCTAACTCAAACCGCCCTTGCTGCAATTTAAGCCCATTGCTTCTTATCTTGAACTCAGAGGTTAAGAATAACAATATTTCTCCCTCCTCCCTGTAACAATCTTGTATGTGCTTGAAAAATGTTATGTCCCCGCTCAGTCTTCTTTTTTCCAGATTAAACAAACCCAATTTTTCAATCTTCCCTCATTGGCTATATTTTCTAGACCTTTCATCGTTTTTGTTGCTCTTTGCTGGACTTTCTCCCATTTCTCCACATATTTCCTGAAATGTGGCACCATTAGAGAACACAGTACTCTACTTAAGGCCTAATCAGCATGGAGTAGAGTGGAATAATTACTTCTCGTGTCTTGCTTACAACACTCCTGCTAATACATCCCAGAATGATGTTTGCTTTTTTTGCAACTGTGTCACACTGATGACTCAGATTTAGCTTGCGATCCACTATGACCCCAGATCCCTTTCTGTTATATCCCTCTTAGGCAGTCATCTCCCATTTGTATGTATGCAACTGATTGTTCCTTCCTAAGTGGAGTACTTTGCATTTGTCCTTACTGACTTTCAACCATTTCTCCAGATTGTTCAGACCATTTTGAATTCCAATCCTATTCTCCAAAGCACTTTCAACCCCTCCCAGCTTAGTATCACATCCCCAAACTTTGCAAGTGTACTCTCTATGCTATTATCTAAATCTGTGATGAAGATATTGACAGAATTGGACTCAGAACTGATTCTTGTGGGACCTCACCTGAATGCCCCTCCAGCTTGACTGTGAACCACTGATGATTACTCTTCGAGTATGTTTTTCTAATCATTGATGCACCCACCTTATAGTAACTCCATCTAGGTTTTATTTCCCTAGTTAGTTTATTAGGTCATGTGAGACAGTATCAAAAGCCTTACTAAAGTCAAGGTATACCACGTTTACCACTTCCCCCCCTTTCTACAAGGCTTGTTACACGGTCAGAAAAGCTATTAGGCTGATTTGAAATGAGTTGTTCTTGATAAATCCATGTTGATTGTTACTCATCACCTTACTATCTTCTAGGTATTTACAAATTGATTGTTTAATTGTTTGGTTCATTATCTTCCCGGGTACAGAAGTTAAACTGACTGCTCTGTAATTCCCCGGGTTGTCCTTATTTCCTGTTTTATAGATAGGCACTATATTTGCCCTTTTCCAGTCCACTGGAATGTCTCCCATCTTCCATGACTTTTCCAAAATAATTGCTCCTGGCTCAGAATCTCCCCAGTCAGCTCCTTGAGTATTCTAGGATGTATTTCATCATGCCCTGGTGACTTGAAGACATCTAACTTATCTAAGTAATTATTAACTTGTTCTTTCTTTAATTTAGCCTATTTTAGTGGTCTCTTGCCATTCTTCCTAACTTTCTTATGCACTGGGATATTTTGCTCGTGTGCCCTTAATAATAATGTCTCTCTGAAAAACTGCCAACTCTCTTAAACTGTTTTCCCCTTAGACTTGCTTCCCATGGTATCTTAAATATCAGCTCCCTGAATTTACTAAAGTCTGCCTTCTTGAAATCCATTATCTGTACTGTGCTGTTTCTCCTAGGATTACAAACTCTACTCTGCCTTCCACTTTCAAAATTCTCAATCAGTTCTTCCCTGTTTGTCAAAATCAAAACTAGAACAGCCTCTTCCCAAGTAACTTTCTCTACCTTCTGAATTAAAAAAATTGTCTCCAGTACATTCCAACAACTTGATGGACAATCTCTGCCCTGCTGTATTATTTTCCCAACAGATGTCTGGGTAGTTGAAGTCCCCCATCACCACCAAGTGCTGTGTTTTGGATGATTCTGTTAGTTGTTTTAAAAAGCCTCATCCACCTCTTTTTCCTGGTTAGGTGATATCTAGTAGACCTCTACCATGACATGACAGAGAGACTTTCTGAGACAGAGTAGAGTGGTCCTCCTTCCCCGCCCCCGCAGTCTGACAGGCTCTGTGCTGTTGAGGAAAAGGATGAAAGCCTTGAGGAAGGAGAACCTTAAGCTGGAGAAGAGGGAAATAATCCCACAGCTGGGACCTTCTTCCTGATGATGTCATGGTATGGTCTTGCACTAAGGATACCTCTCCGAGTATAGGGCCTTGTCATTAGAAAGAGTCAGGTATTAGTAGTGTGGGATGTGCTTATTAGAAATATAGATAGTTGGATTTGTGATAACCAGGAGAACTGCATGGTCAATTGCCTGCCAAGTGAAAGGGTTGTGGACCTCCTGAGACATCTAGACAGGCTTATGTGCAGTGCTGGAGAGGAGCCAGTGGCCATGGTACATGTAGGTACCAATGACACATGAAAAGGTAGGAGAGGGATCCTGGAGGCCAAATTTATGCTGCTATGTAAGAGACCAAAGCCCAGAAGCTCCATGGCAGCATTCTCTGAAATGCTTCCAGTTCAACAAGTAGATGGCAGGCAGTCAAGTAGAACCGCAGGGGTTCAATGCATGGATGAGTTGATGGTGTTGGGAGGAGCTATTAAGATTTATTCGGAACTGGGGAACCTTTTGGGAAAGGAGGAGCCTATACAGGAAGGATGGGATTCACCTCAACCAAAACGGAACCAGGCTGCTGGCATGTAAAATTAAAGGTTGTAGAGCAGTTTTTAAACTAAAGGCTGGGGGAAACTGACAGGTGTGGAGCAGCACACGATTCTGACAGACACGTCCTTTAAGGAGGATTTATTAAACTTTACGACTGAGTAAAGAGGAGAGGATAGAAGCTGAACAAGTACAAGTAGGAGCTGAAGAGAAACAGTCAAACAAAAGAGAGAGAGAGAGAGTACCATTCAGTTACATCCCATGAAGGGAGACAATGATCTACTGACCAATTTACAAGTGCTTGTCTATAAATGCAAGAAGTCTAAATACTAACATGGGTGAACTTGAGTGTTTGGTATTGATGAGGATATTGATATAATAGGCATCACAGAAACTTGGGGAAATGATGATAATTCATGGGAACACCAGGATACAAAAGAGATACGAATGGAAGAGTAGATCACACTGATGGGGGAGTGGCACTATATGTGAAAGCATAGAGAGAAATATAGTGCAAGTCTTAAATGAATCAAACAAGACCACAGAATCTCTATGGATAGAAATTCCATGCTTGAATAATAAAAGAATATAACAGTAGGAATATACTACCAACCACTTGACCAGGATAGTGATGGTGAAATGCTCATCAGGGAGATTGGTAAGGCTTAAAAAACAGAAGATCCAAAATCATCAGGGGATTTCAACTTTCCCCATATTGACTGGGAACATGTCACCTCAGGACAGGATGCAGAGATAAAACGTCTAGGCACCATTAATGACTGCTTCTTGGAGCAGCCAGTCCTGGAACTCACAAGGGCAGAAGCAATTCTTGATTTAATCCTAAATGGGGCACAGGATCTGGTCCAAGAGGTGAATATAGCTGAACCACTTAGTAACAGTCATCATCATGTAATTAATTTAACATGCTTGTAAGGGGTGAAATACCAAAGAAACCCACCACAGTAGCATTTAATTTTAAAAAAGGGGACTGTACAAAAATGAAGAGGCTAGTTATAGAGAAATTAAAAGGAGCAATCCCAAGAGTGAAATGCCAGCAAGCATCCCAGAAATGTTTTTTTTAAACCGTAACAGAGGTTTAGATTATATGTATCTCCTCTTCCTCCCCCAAAAAACAACCAAATAAAAAAACAATAAGAGGACCAAAATAATGCCACCACGGCTAAACAGAGGAAAAGAATCTGTTAGAGACAAAAAGGCAGCTTTTAAAAATTACAGATCAATTCCTACTGAGGAAAACAGAAAGGAACATATACTTTTACACCTGACTTGTCAGAATTTAATTAGGCAGGTCAAAAGAGAATTTGAAGAGCAACTAGCAAATGACACACAAATGAACAGCAAAGAAAAATGTAAGGACATTAGAAGAAGAGAGTTTGCCAAACAATCAGTGGGGTCACTTAACGATCAAGATACTAAAAGAACACTCAAAGAAGACAAGGCTGTTGCAGAGAAGTTAAATGAATTCTGGGTCTTCACTGCTTAGGATGTGAGGGAGATTCTCATGCCTGAGCCATTCTTTTTAGGTGACAAATCTGAGGAAATGTCCCAGACTGAAGTGTCAGAGGAGGTTTTGGAACAAACTGATACATTTATCAGTAACAAGTCACCGGGACCAGATGGGGTCCGCCCAAGAGTTCTGACAGAACTCAAATATGAAATTGTAGAACTATTAACTGTGGTATGTAACTGATCACATAAAATGAGTTGGCAGCAGATGCCTGGCAGACAGCTAATGTAACACCAATTTTTTTTAAAAGACTCCAGAGGAAATCCTGGCAATTACAGGCTGATTAGCCTAACTTCAGTACAGGGAAACTGGCTGATGCTAACAGAAAGAACACAATTGTCACACACATATATGAACACAACATGATGGTGAAAAGTCAACACAGTTTTGGTAAATAGAAATAATGCCTCACCAATCTATTATGATTCTTTGAGGGGGTCAAACAAACATGTGAAACACGGTGATATAGTGTATGTGGACTTTTATAAGGCCTTTGAGATTGTCCCCACCCCAAAGGCTCTTAAGCAAAGTAAGCAGTCATGAGATAAGACAGATGGTCCTCTCATGGATCAGTAACTGGATAAAAGACAGAAAAATGGGTAGTAATAAATGGTCAATTTTCACACTGGAGAGAGGTAAATAGTGGTGTCCCCCACGAGTCTGTACTGAGCTATTCAACGTATTGATAAATGATCTGGAAAAAGGGGTAAACATTAAAGTGGCAAAGTTTGCAGATGATACAAAATTACTCAACATAGTTAAGTCCAAAGCAGACTATGAAAAGTTACAAAGGGACTGCACTAAACGTGGTGATTAGGCACAGAGCTGGCTCTAGGTTTTTTGATGACCCAAGCAAAAAACATGCCATGGAAATTTTCGTACATTGGTGGATTTTCCCAAAAAAAGGATGGCCGGCACCGGAATGCCGCCCCTGGAAATGTGCCACCTCAAGCACGTGCTTGCTTTGCTGGTGCCAAGAGCCAGTCCTGACTGGACAAGAAAATGGCAGATTAACTTCAACATTCATAAGTGCAAAGTAATGCACACTGGAAAACATAATCCCAACTATACATACAAAATGATGGGGTGCTCAAGAAAGAGATCCTGGAGTCACTGTGGATAGGTCTCTGAAAACATCCGTTCTATGTGCAGTGGCAATGAAAAAAGCTAACAGAATTTTAAGAGCTACTAGAGAAGGGATAGGTAATAAGACAGAAAATGTCATAACGCCACTTTTAAAGCCATGGTATGCCCACACCTTGAATAATGCATAAAGTTCTGGTTGCCCCATCTCAAAAAGATATATTACAATTGGAAAAAGTACACAGAAGGGCAACAAAAATGATTAGGGGTATGGAACAGCCAAAATTAAAAAACTTGAGACTGTTCAGCTTAGAAAAAAAAGACAACTAAGGGGGAATATGATCGAGGTCTATAAAATCATGACTGGTGTGGAGAAAGTGAATTGGGAAGTGTTATTTACCCCTTCACATAACACAAGGACCAGGGATCACCCAATGAAATTAATAGGCAGCAAGTTTAAAACAAACATAAGGAAGTATTTCTTCACACAACACACAGTCATTCTGTGGAACTCATTGCCATAGGACGCTGTAAAAGCCAAAAGAATAACTGGGTTCAAAAAAGAATTAGGTAAGTTCATGGAGGACAGGTCCATCAATAGCTATTAGCCAAAGTGGTCAGGGATACAATCCCATACTCTCGGTGTCCCCAAACCTGTGATTGCCAGAAGCTGGGATTGGATGACAGGAGATGGATCACTCAGTAAAATACCCTGTTCTGTTTATTCTCTCTGAAGCACTATCGGAAAACAGGATACTGGGCTAGATGGATCATTGGTCCAAACTAGTAGGGCCATTCTTATGCATCTGGAGCAGTTCACAAATCTGGCCAGTTTCCCAGTTCCAGTAGGACCACGGTGAGTAAACAAACCAACCAGATTTCCTCACCTATTGCATTTTTCCAGGTCAAACTATCTAATTTTACACCTAATTTGATAAAGACAGGGCAGATGTCTTGTATGTGACTCTGTGTCGGCAGTTCAAAAAGTCAAAAAGAACAGAGCACATTGTCTGCCAAATCAAGAGTCAATCCAAACTCACTGTGTGTGTGTGTATGTGCGTAAGGGGCAAAAGCTTCCCTTACTGAGTCTTTCCTCATGGAACTCATACCTGTAGTTTTAAAATATTCCTACAGTGTGACTGTATTTCTGAGTATTGTTTTTTACTACTTTCCCTACACCATCTCCAGCAATTTTGCAACAAACAGGTGAAGGATGTCAACTATTTAAATCAGCAAGACTCCTGCAGCTGTAAAGTCCCCTTGTTTGGAATTCAAACCCCAAGATCAAAGGCCCTTCTACCCCATAAAATAGACAAGTCTGATCCATACAGAAACTCCAGCTCCATGAACAATGAACTTGGATTTCACAAAAAGGTGATTTTGTGAACATATTGTTATTGGTTGCCCTTTCCTTTGCTCCTCTCTCCACACACATCACCATTTCTTTCTGCTTTCTTTTGGAAAGACCTTGAGGTTTTTCTCCATTGAGCTTTTAAAAAGCTCTGCTTTCACATTTTGCTTTTTGGTTCACTATGTATTTTCTTCTGCCTGTGCATTACGCAAAGGATTTCAGCCTCCTCCCCACCCCCCGCCCCTTTAACTTTAAATCCAGAAAAACCCCATTTAGTATAATAAGGTCTTTAATTATGGGCAGAAGCCCAATTTTATGTTTGTGGGGTTTCAGAAAGGATCAGAGATTCCTGTTATCATGACTAGTACAACTTTGATTTTCTATATACTGCAACCAATGCTGCAAATACATCAGTAACTTCACTTGCGATAGTTGTCCTATGTAACTCACTGAGATTACTCAAGTACATTCACGTTTGTAAGAATTCACAGGGTCTGGCACCTAAGGAGTGCAATAAAAAGAAAAGATAATTTTATACCATTTTATCAAGACAAGAATTCCATTTTTTTAAAAAAGTATTATTACTTCTCAGTATTCTCAATCTGTCCACTGGTGACTTTTTAGTTGTAGATTTTCCCAGAATATTTTTAGGTTTTTACCTGTCTTTTGAATTAAGATTTGTATATATGTTGATTTAAAAAGTTTGTTGCATTTTAAATAAATCTAAATAAAATCAAATCTATTAATAAATATAAAAATGCAACCTAATGGTTGCAGAGTTACAATCAAAGAGTAAAAAAATGCAGAAGTTAATGTTTCAACTATAAATAAACTGTTAGTTCAGTCACGGTGCACACCAGTCTACATTTTCAAAAGTGATCCGTAGTTTTAGATGCATTAACCTGGCACTTTGAAGAGGCCTGATTTTCAGTAGTGCTGAGAACCTGGCCTCTGAAAATCTGGCCCTTTTATGGCATCTGAAGTTGTGCACTCAAAAACTGAGGCATCCAAGATCAACAGTCCTCTCTGAAGTCATCCGGTATATTTCCTGTTGTGTATTTTACAACAGGCAGTAATATATAACACCATAAAAATTATACCATGCAATATGCAGGAGCACAAACACCGTTCCAGATAAAGTTGCTGTTAGAACCACTACCTTCTTTCTTGATCAGTGTGGACACCACCATCAAGCCTGTCACTCAGGCCTGTAACCTGAGCCCATCATCTTGGGCTCAGACCTCTCTCAAGGTCCTCATATCTAGGCTATGCCTAAATCTTACAGATTCTTTCTGCACAACATCTCTAAGATACAGCCTTTCTTGTCCATCTACACCAGGCCTGCACAACATGCGGCCCGGGGGCCACATGCGGCCCACACAGGTTCATTGTGCGGCCTGCGGGGGGTGAGTAGGGGTGGGGCAAACCAAGAAGTAGGGTGGGGGGGAAGCAGAGGGGAGAGGGACCCTTTGGCCCACAGCTGTTTTTTTTGCAGTAATATGGCCCTTGCTGCTTTCCGAGTTGTGTGGGCCTGATCTACACAATTAAAACTCTCAGCCAAGCTCTCTTCATCTCACACCTTGATTAGTCCAGCACCCTTCACTCTGGCCTTGACAAATGACATTTTCCCTGCTCAGATCCATTTAAAACGTGATTGCAAAGATCATGCTCCTAACTCATCACTTCGATCAGCTGACCCCTCCACTGGCTCCCTCTTCTCTACATATCAAACATAAGCTTCTTGCCTTCACTTCCATGGCCCTTAAGAGTCAGTCCCCTCCCAACCTATCATTTTTCATTCAATATTGAACGATCAACACTTGCCTCTGATTAGCCCATGGTGCTGTCTCTATCACAATTTGTGAAGTTTTTAAACAAGGACCTTACTTTCTTCCATTCTGCTCTTCATGGCTGAAAGATGCTTCAGTAAACATCCAGAAAACCACCTCATTATCAACCTTCAAATTTCTCCCCAAAACTCTCTTGCTGTGATGTCTACAAAAAACCTAACAGCTAGGCTGCTGGTGCAGCAAGACCACTGCCTATGATGCTGACCAATATCATCACTGTTTCTTTCTACCCTCCACCCTTTGTTGCCTCTTGTCTTATACTTAGATTGTAAACTCCCCGGGGTAAAGACTCTTTTTGTTCCGTGTTTGTATAATGCCTAACACAACGAGGTTCTGGTCCATGAATAAGGCTCCTAGATGGCATGGTAATAATGTAAAATAGATACATTTTCTGACTTGGTGATTTTCAACTGTACCAGCTCAGTATTGAATTAACATGCTTAAAAAAATTAAATACTATTAGCTAAAACATTCAAGGATTTGCTATAAATTCACAGATTTGAAGTCAAGAAGGGACCATTATAATGATCTTGACTAACCTGCATAAGACAGGCCAAAGAACATCACCCAGCAATTTCTGCATCAAGACATAACTTCTGTTTGAATTATAACATATCTTTAAAAAAGATATCCAAACTTGACTGAAAGACTTTAAATGATGGAGAACCCACTACCTTGCTCTCATGGTTAATTACTTCACTGTTAAAACATTGCACCTTATTTCTTGTTTAGACTTCAGCTTCCAGCCACTTGATTTAATTATGTCTCTTTCTTCTGATTAAAAAGCCATCTACCACTAGAAATTGTCTACTTCTGTAGGGTCTTCTAGACCATGACCAAGTGCCTACTTAATCTTTTCTTGATTAAACTAAATAGATTGGGTTTCACATGCTTCTCACGGTTTTCCAGATCTTGAATAATTATTGTAGCTCTTTTCTGATCCCTTTTCAATGTTTCA
The DNA here is from genome assembly GCA_007922305.1 of Dermatemys mawii. Taxonomy (NCBI): domain Eukaryota; kingdom Metazoa; phylum Chordata; order Testudines; family Dermatemydidae; genus Dermatemys; species Dermatemys mawii. The sequence goes on along the minus strand of ML677343.1, from coordinate 34,494,643 downwards.
ACATCCTTTTGGGAAGGTGGACACTAGAAATGGACACAGAGTTCTAGTAAGCATTTCACTGAAATCTTATACAGAGGAAAAACGACCTCCCTTCTCCAATCTGATGTTCCCTTGTTTATATATCCAAGGTTCATTTGTACCTTCTTAGCTACAGTATCACCATGGAAGCTCATGTTCACTTTATTATCTATCATGAACCCTGAATTCTTTTTCAGAGACATTGCTTTTCAGGATGCAGTCCTCCATGCTGTCAAGGGGACCTACATTCTTTGTTCCTCAATACAAGATCTTGCATTTAGCTGTTGTTCAGATTAGCCCACTTTACCTCGCAATCCAAACTGGTGTATACAACTCATCATTATTTATCCTCCACCAATTTGTGCATAATCTGCAAATTTTACCAGCAATGATTTCCAGTTTGCCGTGAATGGGATGAGATTTGCTATTGTTCTTGTATGAAGGCTAGGGAAAACAAGATAAAACTTAACAGGTTTCAAAATGAAAACTTTAAATTTTAAGATTATTTTTAAAAAATGCAGCACAAATTGTGCAGTGACAAAAAAAATTGCAGTTGAAAACTTGGCCCTGTTGAAGCCAATGGTAAACTCCCACTAACTTTGCTAGGGGTCAGGCTTTCACTCACAGTCTTCAATCTTACCTGAATAGCCTAACAGGCTGAGAACAAAATCCTGGCCCTTCCAGTTCCCTGCTAAGTTTGAGCAGCGACACTGAATGTGCCTTGTGGTGGCACAAAGGGAAACAGGGTTTTGGGTCGCCGCTAAAATCTTATCAGCTCCAAAGTGATTTTCAATCCCTTCAAGTATTTTAGGGTTTTTCTCCCAAAATCAAACAAAGATGTTAGTCCTCACTGGGTGCTAAATACAGGCCAAGTTGCAAACTTCAGCTGTTTCTGCCAGAGCCAGTCCTAGAAATTAGTTTCTACATTTTTGAAATGGAAAAAGTGTATTTCCCCTTTATTTTCTCCTCACTGATATTGATGAAAGAATTTATCAAATAAATAAATACATGAAAAATAAAATAAAATCAACTCCCTCTAGGGACAGAAAAAGCCTTGAAAATTGGAGCCCAGAAAGACAAGAGCGTGTATAGGCACTCCAATGCAATAGTGTTAGATGTTTGCTTCAGACAGTTATACATTTATCAAAACAAGATTATAATGGAAACTCTTTTGCAACCTTAATTTAACAAGTGCTACCAATGGTCTGTTCTCACAAAAGATGCATGCTCATAAACTAATGCACAAACACATAAATGTAACCCAGTACTTATACACACCTCTACCATACAGAATACACATAAAAGCCCACATCCTTGTAGACTGTCCCCTCCCATTTCCCCATAGTCTTGACTCTTCAGAGACCTGTAATTAGAAATTCACTACATACAATATGCACACATGGTTTCCTGTAGTACACACACACACACACACACACATGTGGGCACACACGCATGCCTGCATGGATAAACAAAGAACTGCTAGAAAAGATGCTGTTTTTCCTTCCTGACAAACGGGCATGAAATAAGAGGCTGACATCTGCCTCTGCAGGTCATTCAACTCAGGCTGCTGCATGTCAGAATTCAAACTGCTCCATCCATCAATGGCAGACCAAAAATTAACGTAGCTTGGAAACTCTGCAGCAAGACAGTAACAGCCCAATTTAAAGTCTGACCTTCGAAGAATGCTGGGGTAAGATGGAAAAATTATTTCATGTGCTGCACCAAAGCCAACAATACAGTTTGGAGAGATTTTCAGTTAAATTAAATTAAAAAAAATCTCCCAGCACACAGCAGTTTAACTCTTAGGTCAGATAAGAGAAGTGTTAAGCATAGGGATTTTTAAATGGTAAGGCATTGCCTGTGACATTTGCAGACCTGAAAACACTTTCTTAGATGATATTTAGGTTTTAATTTCTATGCATTAGTGATTAATGTTAAGAAAAAACCCCCAAAAGGTATTTAATTACAAACCGCACAAAGTTCTTGACTCCAATTTAACAATTACAAATGGAAAATTCAGTGCTGAAAATTTCAACATAAAAACAGAACCAATTCCCTCTTGGACCCCCTTTTTATGGGTTCTCTTTTCAACACACTTATTTTCCGACTCCCATTCTCAGCACAAATTACGGCACTATATTTTTCAGCCAATAACATTAGGGAGACTCTAGGCTCCAGCTAAATAAATTAAACAGAAAGCCTGAAGTATAAAAAATGCTACATTTTATAGCAAGATTCCATTTATAAACTGTTTATAAAGGGTTAATAATTGAGTAATAGATGTTATAACCAAGTTACAGACGTGAGTAACATGTTAACAGTTAGAAGCACATTAGTAGAAGGTGTTATAGGATGTACGCTATGGTTAAAAGCAACCCATTGACCCGGAGGACTCTATAAAAGCGTATAATAATTGATTAACCATTTATTAAGATATCTGTGAATCATTTATTAACCCTTAATAAACTACTTAGAGATGGAATCTTAATATAGAGTGTGATCCAAAGCTCTCTACTATTCTATCAACCTAATACTAGAAAACATCATACCACCTCTCAAAATGTCAACTTGGGAGTTAAGTAAACTCTGTGAATTACATTTTACATGCATGTTCCAAACCAATGGAAACTTATTTATTTCTCTCTACGACACACACACACATCTTGCTATACAACCTCCAGAGTCTCAGTTTCATCACAGGTTTCAGAATAACAGCCATGTTAGTCTGTATCTGTGAAAAGAACAGAAGTACTTGTGGCACCTTAGAGACTAATACATTTATTTCAGCATAAGCTTTCATAGGCTATAGCCCACTTCACTGGATGCATAGAATGGAACACACAGTAGGCAGGACTATATACACACATGAAAAGGTGGAAGTTACCATATCAATTCTAAGAGAGTATTTAATGTAGATGAACTATTACCAGGAGGAGAAAAAACCTTCTGTAGTGATAATCAAGATGGTCTATTATCAGACAGTTGACAAGGAGGTGTTGGGATATATAACATGGGGATCATCACAGAATTCCACAATTTGCATTTGGAAAGAAACAAGAAAATATATTAAAGTAACATAGAACGATGAATTACTTTCCTCCTCAGTAACAATATCTACTAGGTATACATATTTTTAATCAGAGACAAGTTACCTAGCACCAAAGAGTCCTAAAAGAGTTGGCTGTGGAGATCTTTGCCCCACTGATATTGGGGTTTTGATTGTTTGTTTGTTTGTTTTTTAAATAAAACTTGGAACACTGGAAGATTCCAGAAAACTGGAAAAGTGTTAATGTTGTATCCATGTTAAAAAAGGACAAGCAGGATGATCTGAATAATTGTGGGCCTGTTAGCCTGACATCAAACCTAGGTAAAATAATGGAAATGCTAATACAGGATTCAATTGTTAAAGGATGAGAATATAATTAATGCCAGTCAACATGGTTTACGGAAAATAAGTATTTTCAAACAAACTGGACTTCATTCTTTGATGAGATAACAAGTTTGGTTGACAAAGACCACTGCATTGATGTAATCTAGATAGACTTTTGGAAGGCTTAGTAGCACATGAAATTGTGATTAACAAATTAACACTGTAAAGTATCAATAAGTCACATGTTAAACTGATAAGAACATTAACTGACAGGCCTCAAAGAAATAATCGTCAAGGGGGAATCATCACTGAGTGCGGGTGTTTTTAAGGGAGTCCTGCGGGGATCAATTATTATACCTGACACTATTTGATATTTTTATCAATGACCCAGAAATAAATATAAAATCATTGCTGATCAAATGTGTCGATGACACAAAAAAGGGTTGGTGGAGTAGTAAATAACGAGGAGGACTGGACAGTCATGCACAATGATCTGGATCTCTTGGTAACCTGAGACCAGTCAAACGATAAGTGTTTTAACAGAGACAGAATGCATACCATTCCTACAGAATTGGGGGCTGTATCCTGGAAAGAATTTAGGGGTCATAATGAACAAACAATTCAACATGAGCTCTAAGCTCTGGCAAAAAGGGCTAATGCGATCCTTAAATGTATTAACAGGGGAGTACGGCGCAGGAAGGTGATTTTATATCTGTATACTGCAGTGGCGAGACTCTGCACAGGGACACTTAGGAAAATTAATCCAAATTAACTAAAGGTGTGAATTTAAAGTGGATTAGTTAAACTGTATTAGGTCCCTGTGTGGGCACTTTTAATAAGAATTAAAGTGACCTTAAGTTTGTGAATTAAACTAAGCTGAATTAAGGTCACTTTAACTCTGAATAAAAGTGTCTACATAGAGATCTAATGCAGTTTAACTAACCCATTTGAAAAAAAATTCAGATTAAGTAAGTTTGAGTGTTCCCATTGTGACGGAGTCAGACCAGAAGGATATAGGAGAGTGCTGGAAGGCAGGTATATCAGCCTGAGGATGTGCAGGTCCTTGTTCCCTGGATAGCCAAACAAAGGCTACTCCAGATCAATCAAGACACCTGGGGCCAATTAAGAACCTTCTAGAAAGGAGTAGAAACAGCTAGCCTAATTGGGACACCTGAAGCCAATCAGGGACTGGCTGAAACTAGATAAAAACCTCCCAGTTAGTCAGGTGGGCTGTGGGTGTCAGGAGCTGTGGAAGGAAGTTATGCTGTTGGTGAGACTGAGTGTTGGACAACGTATCATCCAGAAGGAAGGAGGCCCTGAGGTAAGGGTGAAGTGGAGCTTGAAGAAGCAGGGACTGCTGTGGGGAAGTAGCCCAGGGAATTGTATTGTGTTTTGTGGATAAAAGGTCAGCCATCTTAGCTGATACTATTAGGGTCCCTGGGCTGGAGTCCGGAGTAGAGGGCAGGCCCGGGCTCCCCCCTTTTCCATCTTCCATACTGGCCTGTGATGAAGGTAACTCACTAGGTGGTGACTCTTGCCAATTATACTGAGAAAGGGAGGTCACTCTGGGGCCTAGATGAGGTTTTGAGGCCCCTAAATCTGCCAGGAAGCGCAGGACCCACAAGTACAGACTTGGAGCTTTGTCACACCATGTAGTCAAGCCCCACTACTGGAATACTGTGTACAGTTGAAGACTAAATTTTAAAAAGGATGTTGGAAAACTGGAAAAGGAGCAGAGAAGAGCCACAAAAATGATTCAAAGGCTGGGGAAAATGCCTTACAGTGTAAAGATTTAAAAAGTTCAGTCTATTGGTTTATCAGAAAGAAAATCAAGACATGACTTGATATGTTGTACAAAGACATTCATGGGGAGAAAATACCAGATATTAAAGGGCTCCTTTATTTAGGTGAGAAAGAACCATAACAAGAACCAATGTCTGGAAATTAAAGCCAGAAAAATGCAAATTAAAAATAAAAGCACACATTTTTAACAGTGAAAATGAAATACAAAAGGAAATAATGGCTGCATCTCAGGAACCCTTCAGTTCAAGACTGGATGACTTTCTGGAAAACCTACATCAGTCAAACACAAGCTATTGGGCTCAGTACAGCAGTAACTGTGTAAAATTCTAACACCTTTGCTATACAGGAGACTGACCACCTATATCGACCAATGTTCTCTTTTGGCCTTACCAAAAACAAACAAATCTATAGCTAAATCTAGGAACTGTCTTTTACAGGGTTTCTTGTGTCCGCCTCTGAAGCATCAGGTATCTGCCACTACCAGAGATATGATACTGAATTAGATGGGCACCTGATCTAATGAAGTATGAAAATTCCTATATTCCTATAGCCAAAACTGTCCTGACAAACTACAATATAAACATCAGAATTACAGTCGCCAACAGGAAGTAAAGCTGCTTGCCAGGTTGAATCATAGGAATTTTGTGGTCAAATACCAACTTTACTGAACATGTTGCTAGTTACAAAGAGATAGTTGCAAATTATTACTGAAAAATTGACCAGGACACGTATACCACACCTCATTTTTTACTTTGAGCTGAAAATTAGCATGATTTTTGTAGGATTTAAAAACCTCTGCAGAATTCTCTTCGAGGAATTTTAACAGTTATCAGTAACTATTCACTTTAGGAAACAAGTATTTTTATTATTAAAAATATCATTGTTTATAAAATTATTATGAACAGTTCATAGTTCTTAAGAACCTCGTAGTATTTTATTCCCTAAATAAAACATGTGATTATTATACACTACAGAAGCTCTCCCAGTGCCATTATTCCATTAAACTAGTGGAAAGTATTTACCCTCTTTGTTTTCCACAGGATTTATATGCTTGTTACAAAGAACTTCAGGAATTATTTTAAACTAGTCCTAGGACTTTAACAGTTTACAATCAGTTCATGATCTTCTCGTCATTTGATTGTATTTACTGGATTGTGATTATTTCAGAAGAGTCAATTGCCAAATATTAACAAATATTTAAGTTACTATTAAAATTCTCCAGTTATCCAAGAATAAAAATAATCCTCAGTGGCCTTCCAAAAGGAAACCACACCGACTTTAATAATGACCGTTGTTAGTCTGAAAATTTAATGTGATATAGTATTTCTGGAAAAGAACCCTAGCAATAAGGAGTTTTAATTATTTTACTTCTCTTTGCTGCACTGTTACAAAGGGCTCAGGGTTTAAAGTAATGTCAAATCAGTATTGACTTCTGAGTTAGGCAATTACTGTATATTATCAAATCTCGGGTGGAGTTGTTCAGATATCAATTAGAGTCACTTGGCAAGCAGGCTCAGATTTGTGTTTTAGATACATAAACTAGAAGATCAGAACTATGCTGTTTCTCCTTGGCTTCTCAGTCCAAACTTTTCTCTCACTAGTTTCCATGTGGCAACTGGCAGCTGTATTTAGTCTCTCCCTCAGAGCGTCTCTGGTGGTCTCCCACTTTATCTGTCTCCCCTCTGGGCCTCACAACCAGTTAAGTTATGTCTAGCACTATGAATAAATATATTGACGGAAGTGCTAAGGAACAAACAACTTGTCGCAACCAAGGGGACTCTTGTAGCCTTTTGAGGATCCCATATGAGGTCACGAGGGGTAGATGATATTGAAAGTGAGGTCTGTAGGAAGGTTACATCTTTACTCTCCTACAGAACTGGTATTTCATGGACTGTGGAACTAGGCAAAGCTGCACATGAAATGCAAAACCTCGTCTGCCGAACTGATATGGTGAGCTCAGAAAAGCCCGATTGTTTGATAAAAGAAAGTGCTGGAGAGCTTTTGGGAACTTTGAGGGGTATCATGTCCACTACACTACTCCTCATCTACTTTGTACTCAGACAGCCTCTTCATTAGTCATTTTGCCCTTACATCACTCCTTAGCAAAGCCACATGTGGGTGTGTCTTGCTCATTCATGATCTTTCAGTTAGCAATGTGCTGGAATCAGGGAATCACTTGGCATAGTTCCCTGAAGAGGCTTGCATGCTCCAGATTTCCCCTAGCTTTCTTCCAGTTTTCTCTAAAAGGTTTTATTTTTCTCCCCATGGGCTTTGACTTCTCTGGAACGCAAATATTTTAGGACACTGGCTACCTCCCTGCTGACTTTTGTTCTTTCTCTCTAGCCAGATCCAGCTCCCTCCTATTTTTCTTTTCATGATAAGCAATTACTCTTCTGGCCCAAATTGTTTTACCCATTTCTTAGCACTGTCCAGCAGGATTTTGTCACTGCAACTGTATTCCACTTTGTTTTACCTTCTCCTAAACAGCCAATGGTAATTTTTTTTTTTATTCCTTATTCTCTTCTACAGCCGCACAGTGTATATGAGCACACATGACATTGAAAGGGCTGGTCTCTAGAAGAGTTTCTGCAGCTGGGAGCAGAGAAAGCAGTTAGAGGAAAGCGTAGAGAAAATTCAGAATATGCAGAATTTGAAATTAAAGGTGTTCAAGGGAAAGGCCTCTAGACCTGACAAGGCGTTTCCAGTGTTACTTGAAAAGGCAAGAAGAGGGAATTCAGGAGGAGGATTAGCTAGACTTGAAATGTGACAGGCCCAGAGGCTGAAATTCTATCAGTACAACTTGAAAATGACATGTGGTGTGCTCAAAATACAATTATCTATAACCCAAAACTTTGTTATTTCTGGGGGAGGGAAATGGTCACACTTAGCAAAGCAACTTCCTAATTCAGGACTGTCACATGTCCAGTCTGATTGTTTTTTAAAAAACAGCCATTTTTGTTCTGCACTCCAATAAGTTACTGAGTGAACATGTTGGTTTTTTTTTAGTGCAGATGCTTTTTTATGCTTGTCTAGATGAAAAATAAGCAAACATATTACATTCAATCTCTCAAAATAAAATTTCATCTTTGGGCTATGCCCAAGAATGTGAAATTTCAGCCCAAATGGCTTTTTTTTTTTTGAATGGTTGAGAAAGTTATTAAAAACTGAAAATACACATTTACAAGGGAAAAATCATCTCAACACAAAACTATAGTATCTCTGCCATGCTGTGGTATACACATTGTATCTCTCTTAGAATAATTCCCTGCTTTCAGAATGGCTGTATTTGCTCTGCTTTGTCCGTTTTTGTAATATTTGGATGATGCGTGGTTATGAAATGATAAAATTACAAAAAAGGCCACGTTGTTTGCAGTTGATTTAAGTGTTACAAGTATATGGCAGAGTGCATTTTACTTCTGCTTTCCAAAGTTCCTTTGTGCATGGACTATTCATGGGGGCAAGGTTAAGCACTTCGCTATGTAATTGCAGGATCGGAGCCTGAGTGCAGTTTCTGCTCCTATGCCCTGAGATAAAATCTTCCCTATACAATATCAGACCAACATACACAGAAAAACCAGGGAGGGTAGAGAGAAAAAAATCTGACTGTTATGAAGTAATGTACTCTCCACCTACCAGCCAGTGCCAGATTGGTCTCTACTTAGAGTGAGATGGAAACTGTTCTCCTCTCCTGGTAATATTTTTGAGAGTTCAAACATTTTTCCTGTTTTGGGATGAAAAGTCAAAATCTCAGAAATATTTCATTACTGAAAACCTGATTTCTGTTTCAGGTTAAGTGAAACATTTTGTTTTGATAATTTCTAAACTTTTTCTTTGAATTTTGATAGCTTTTTTTTTTTGAGTCAGGAAATCCATCATACCCAATCCTATTTTATGAAGAGCTTCAGTATTGATGAATCAAAATTTTTCAACAAATCAAAGGTTCATCAAAAAAAAATTCCCAACTAGCTCTCATCCTATTGGATACTTAAGAATGTCTTGTCAAGTCTGATTTTAAACGTACCACTCAGCTAGGCTTCTCCAAAATGCGTGCAGTCATTTTGTTTATTAGTAGCAGCTGCCCTCTTTCATCACATAATTAACATATCAATTAGCAGCTATTTATATCAGATTTGAACTGAAAACAAAGGCTCAGAAATGTAAACTGTGTGGAAAGATACTATCTGCAAAGAGCCTCCAATCATGAAAAAGCGGAGGCTATCTTCTGTGTCAAGTTATATTCACACATAACAGGTATTTGATATGAGCACAATTCTGTTTGCTGTAAGGAAGGATTTACAGCTGAAAATACTTAGCCAGTTTTATTTGAATTATTTTAATTATCACTCTTAAAATTATTTGCGTACTAGCACTATCCTATTTTTAAGAATAAATTGGTTTAAAAACACAAATTGAAATATAAATTGTTTAGAAACAGTTAAAGAAGAATTAAAGCTTCAAAGTATAAGAATATAATTAAATAAAACTGCACATAAACTATAAAGTTTAACCTATATTGTAATTATTTTTCCTAATTAATTCTAACTACAGACACAATGAAAAAATGTTATTGTCACTGCAAACATTCATTTTTAAACAATATTTGTTATAAAAAGCTGAAATTTGTAAAAGAAAAAAAGTCGTGGAAGTTTTCCATTAGAAACCAGAGCACAGATTATCTGCAGTGCATTAGGGCGAAACACAGAGACAGCACCAAGAGAGTTGGAAGAAGTAAAGAACAGAAAACTTGCAAAGATATAAAAAAAGACAAAGAAAAAGAAAAAGATGTTATTTTTAAACAGTTCTGCTGACTTTCAAGATACTGGTATACATATCTTGTGTTGGATCTGCATTGGCAGTTTTGTATCAAAAAAGCAGATTAAAAGGAAAAATGAAGGAAAACTAAATTGATCTGATCTTGTTATTCATGAGAAAGATCTATCAGAAAATCCTTGTAGTATATTAATGGGCAAAAGCAAACCGAAAGTTGACACTGCTTCTCTGATACAGAAACTGTCATTATCTGTCTGCATGTAATTCACCTCTCACTGTACCCACATGCTCTGTAGAGTGGGGGTACAATCTCTGACAGGGCAGGCGGAACTCCCACTAGGGGGAAGTGGGCTTGAGCCCAGAGGCAGAACAGTAGACCCCTTTTAATTAAAAAACTGTTTAGAACATTGAGTTTGTCATCTGACTGCTCTGTTTTGGGCACTGGTATGCTGAACGAGCACATACTGCCACCCTGGGATGAACATTTTTTAATGTTTATCATCATCATCACCACCATGATCAATGGGTTTTCTCAGAGTGTGGTGCCTACAAAATTTCACCTGCCTCCTCATAAAGGAGGCTTCAGAGGCCTTACTGTTGGACCAGATCTCTGTCCTTGAGTAGTTTCTAGTGAGGACTAGAACACAAATAGTTATCTCGGTTGCATTTTACTTTGCGTGCATGTCTATCAGTTTTCCAGACAACCAACAAAAACTAGAATGTTACGCATGTTTACTTTGTATTGGCACATATTTTTTCAGCTTGCTACATTTATCTGTGCGAGGTGCCCATGTGAAGGGGTATGTCTGTAGAGAGGCCAGGCATGATCCATGTGATATGCACATTGGATTTATGCAGTTTGAAACATTTCTCAGTATCTGATTCTTAACAGTGTGTCTACTGAAAGCTCATTTAATCAAAATAAAGCAATGCAAATAAACCTAAAATCAGGAAAAAAAAATAGATTGATAGAAATGCCTTGGTCACTGTAATTACAAAAGGTGTATCATTTCCCAAATTCTCTTCGCCTTAAATGCCTACCATACATTTATCAAATATAATTAGTACTTTAGGTGACAGTGATTTGATTTCTTTCCTAGTAATAAAATTCCTCTGCACTGACATACACATCTACAAAGGGAAAGTGTACATTCACCTGTTGTTGCTGTTTATTCTCTTGAGGCAGAATTTCATATAATCACAGAGTGAGAGAAAAGTCTTCCTAGGCTGAGGCCAAGTTGGCACTGAAAACAAAAAATGAGCAGTATGGACAGGTCAACCCTTACTTAGTAGATCTCATGAGTATAAAAAAATAAGTTAAAGCTTTTAACGATCTTTTTCAAATGTATGTTCTTTGAAAGTGAAATAGCTGATAAGATCCCTAATAAGGCTCTGACTCCTTTCATAATTGGCATTTCGTTATTTAAATGTAAAAACTTTTATAAAAATTGATGAGTAGACAGCAGCAGAAAAAGAAATAAATTCAAGAGCTGCATCAAAATTAGTGGTTAGATTTTGGCTTTCTGAGGAAAGAAATAAGTTTTCAATTCAAGTATAAGAAATTAAGTATATTCAGGAAAAAAAATCACTCCATATGCAGAATCTATATTTTCCCCTTTCTTCTTGATAGTTTATGGTTCTCTAGTCATAATTTAAAGAACACTCTAGTCAATATAGTCACACACACAAGGGAAAATTAAATGTGATGCTGTGTCATGTCTAGGCTTAGCAGTACACAAAAGAGTTGATGTAAATGTAACCCATTGACTTCAGATCCCTGACAATTCTGTACTCTTCATGACAGTTTATGGATAGACAGTCTGTCTTCACTTTGAACTTTCTCACTTTCGAACATTTTGATTTCAGCCTGATGTTACTGTAATGCTTCTTCTGAGTGACCATTTTGGTTTATAATACAGGTAGTTCACACTCCCCCCGCCCCCAACTGTTAGAATGTCAACACTATGGGTTATTGTGCCTCTGGAAGCATTGCACTGTATTGGATAAAAACATATTTAGGAGCTTTGTAAACATGGACTTATCTATGTATAACTGGGACTTTTTATAAAGGGGACATATTTCTAAATCTGTTACTAACCAGAACCCACTCCAAACATGGGATAATTAAAGGTGTTCAGCACCTTGAACAAAGCACTCTAAATCCTACAGGATCTGCCCTTTAGGCTGTAAGCTCCTTGGAGAAGGGACCCTGAATTTTAAATGCCACGCACATTCATAGAGTTATGTAAATAATACTAATAATGTCAAGTCATTATATACTCTGTATTTGTCAAGTTTAAGTTTTAGATAATAAAATGATCTAATTCTTGTATATCTCAAATCTTCTGTGAAAGCACAAATGCAGGCATATTCTCTGTTGTAACACTCAACAAAATCAGTTTTTATGGTAATCCACAGTTCTTTCCTGCCGTAACACTGTCAGATCCTTTTTGCTGCCTTCTCCACTGGTTGTTTTCAGCAGAACCCAAGCTGCAGGTGCACAGCTGCAAAAATAATTGTTTTACCTTTAAACTATCGTCTTAATATCAGTGCTTTGATTTCACTTAATCTCTGCTGCATGCCTCAGTATTCATTCCTAGTGCTATTTCAGTCTTACACATTTGACTCTTCAGGTTTCAAAGTTACAAATTCACTTTTGGGGAAAATCATCTTGGAATTTTTATTTGTAAAAAAATTAAAAAGCAAAACATATTTCTCCTTTTTGTATATTTAACCAAGGGTTACCAAATAAATGTTAGCCAGTTTTAGAACATCAGAACGGCTATACTGGGTCAGATCAAAGGTCCATCTAGTCCAGTGTCCTGCCTTCCGACACTTTCCAGTGCCATGTGCCCCAGAGTGAATGGACAGAACAGATAATCAAGTGATCCGTCCCCTGTTGCCCATTCCCAGCTTCCAGCAAACAGAGGCTAGGGACACCATCGCTGCGCAGCCTGGCTAATAGCCATTGACAGACCTATCTTCCATGAACTTATCTAGTTCTTTTTTGAACCCCAGTTTTCAATGCTTTTTTGTTTGTATGACACTTCCATGTTTAAAAGTAATCTTATTTTGCAAGTAATTAGTTCTAGGATGGTGAGAGCAGAGTCTAATATGATGGGGGAGCTGTTTAGTATAAAATGTATTTGTCATTTATTGGTAGATCTGTGGCTGGCACCCAATAAATAGTAGAGACAAGTAGATAGCCAGTTTTGTTTATACACAACTTTAATCTGTGTGCAGTGCACATACAGTTGCTACTTTTTAAATGCTGTGTTAGCAGTTGAGGCCCAGTGCACGTGCTTTCCACACGGTCTGACTCTGTGCTGGTGCGCCAGCAAACCCACTAACTTCTGCTGGAAGGGAGGTGTTCAGTGCCTATCAGCAGCAAGACCTAAACTGCAATGACTTCGGGTCAGGATTTCTACCGTCGTATATGTAGTACAATTTGGTAAAAAAAATGACTAAGCCTGTTTAAGAATTTTCATTAGCACTTATGTACACTTATGAAATGCTGTGCCTTTCAACGTTGTCTCTGCAGTTACACTGCAACGACATCACTTTCAATGACCTCTCTCAAGATGACACTGAAACATTAAAATAAGTACCATGAAGATAAGATTAGGAAGTCTTTTTTCTCTCAATAGTGGAATGTTTTTTACATTTACACTCTCTCTCTCTCTCTCTCAGAACGATGGTGGAATGCACTTTCCATTTTTCTCTTAAACTCCCCTAGGATGATGTGGGGACCTCATGTCAAAACCCCTCACTTTAGAACAATAAATAAATAAACCAACTAAAGCCTTCCCGAGGCTGGCCAACTGTAGCATAAGTAATTCAAGAGGCTGAGAGATGCCAGATAAATTTGATTACTATAAAAGATGGGAATATGTTTCTTTCCTCTGAGAATTCACAAAAAGGGGTCAAAAACAAAGCAGCACTGAAAGCGAACAATTTCATTTCACCTGCAATTCAAGGCGAAAATACCAAGGCAATTTTGCAGGAACATTTTACCACATTGCCATAGACACACAGCCTCCCAATCATTAATTGCTGAAAAAGAAAGCGGGGAGGCAAGGAGGCAGAGTTCAAACAAGATGGGCCTTTTTCTTCTTTTTGAAAGATTTGAATGCACATTTTGGGGGAAAATCCCTCAAAGCTAAATCTCTTGTTGGGACTAGGATTTGCTAAAAGCTGCTTCAACTAGACTCCAAAAGTCAGCAGGAATACCGTCCCCATACCGCTCACTAACAAAATGCTATTCCAATTAGCATCTCAGTAGGGACAAGAGTTTGAGACCCGTTTCCTTTTTACACCTGCTGCCTGAGTCAAACCAACCTCACCACCCATGATTCCACTCCTCTCAGTATTTCTCCTTCTTCTGTGAATTCCTGGGCATTTGCATGTTACAAGGCAGCTCACTAAGGGAGATGAGCTACCATACCCGAAAAGCTCATCCATCCTTATCTGAGGGCTAAAGTGCTGCAGCTCCAAGTCCTGGTTAGAGCTGAATACCCTCTCTGCCTGACCTGGCCTCAAGTGCTCCTGACCTCCCAGTTTTCTATTTGTACATTTTGCCTCCATAACTAGTTTGCAGTTACTGCTTTAAATACTTCAATAGATATTTATTGACATAGAAAAAGAACAGAATGACTTTTGGCTAAGATTGCAAAGGACTATGGAGATAGGCTGTGGGAGGGGCAGAACTGTATCATTCCAGGCTTGCCCACTGCTATTCACCTGTACCAAAAAGATGCAGCTCATCTTCCAGCTTTTCTAAGGGAACAGGAATCTTACTGGAGATCTCATATCCATGTCAGATTCTAAGCCCTTCTTCCCCTCTTCAACAAAGAGCTAGTAACTGTAATGAGGATTTGAACCAATTCAGAGGTTGCATGACACCATATAATGTTTGCTCACTTGGCATATGGTGACATTTCCCTTAAAATAAACACTAGTTAAAGCAAAAGCCTTGAACAATATTAGCTGCACGAGTATACAGATACTGTACACACACTCTCACATACATAATTTATAATAATAATTAATGTATATAGTCCTGTAAACGTACGTAATATGGCATGGTGCAAAGTCTGCATCAAACATAACTCCTTGTCCCAGCGCTCTTGCAGTAAAAAGGCACAGGCAAAGACAAACAGAACAAAACACAGATTGGAAGTTGGGGGACATATGTTAGAGCTTGAACGTTTCCTGGGGCAGGGAGGATTTTGATAGTTTCTTGAAGATGAAGGTAATTTCTTGTGAAGTATTGAGGATTGGGCAATACTTAAGCCAGAAAATTGAACTAGATGGATCATGAGTCTATTGTAGTCAAGAAATTCCCATGTTCCAATACTGAACGCAGGGAACAAGAGTCTCTGTATTAAGAAACTGGGAAAATGACAAAACTGACTTTCAAAAATGGGAAACAACTGAGGTGGATGTTGCACTCCAAGGCAATGAGCGCCCCTCTCCCTACCAACTTTCTTTCTAAATCTTCAGTGGGCCCCAGCACCAGTGCAGCTGAAGAACAGAGCTGCTGGAGGGATATATTTTGATTGGAAAGGGTGGAAAGCAGGGGGGAAATACAATGAAATTTAGAAGTGATAAAGCACCAACAATTAAAAAAGCTTCTCACGTCTTTAAAAAGTATAGCTTCTCCTCTCTAAGACTACACAACACAATTTACAAATGATTTTCCTTCCAATGTTGATTGATTTCAATGTTAATGGTAAAACAGACAGCTAATCAATTTATAAATGCACCAAAATTATGTGTCCCGGGGAAGGGGATAATTCGCAAGCAAACACGCAGCACAGAAAGAGGGATGACTTATTTCCCTTTACAGAGGAATCATTTATGTATGTAACTTTATAAAACTAATATGCAAAAATCTCCAGTTACCAATAATCCTGTGTTTCAGAGGCATAATTAGTTGTTTTCTACCAAGGGATTATTTCACAAACAGCTGAAAACTCCAAGAGGATGCTCTTGTGTAGAACAGATTTATAGAAGTGACTGATGGGTGGTCCTTTGACTAAGTCAATGAACAAATGTTCCTGTGGATTTTAATAAGACTGATCCACTTTAATGTATATTTTCTCTGCTCAGAGTAGGGTGACCAGCTGGAAAGTTGAAAAATTGGGATGGGGTTGGGGGTAATAGGAGCTTATATAAGAATAAGTTCCATCTATCAGGACTGTCCCTATAAAATCAGGACATCTGGTCACCCTAGCTCAAAGGAAAGACTGATATTAACAAATTGTTTTCTAACCCAGCCAGAAGCCTGTAATGAAATGTAAATATAATGCTCGGTAAATATGAGAGGTGGTGTTAGCATTTATTCAAGAAAAGGAACAGTCAATATTTAATGAGAAAGCCCAAGAAACACTGAACACATTCAGCTGTCACAGGGGAACTTTGTAAAGTTTAAGCTAACAAGTTCCAAATTTCTACTTTTCTCATTTCTCTTTTAACCGAATAGTATTATTATAATTTATTTTCATCAATAGCACCAAAGGCCCTCATCAGAATCAAGACCCTATTGATTGAGGTGTTGTATGCGCCCACACACACACTATGTAGCACATACTTTATATACACGTAATTATAGATGCTCTCTTTTATATTATACACAAAAACCCTATGTTGTAAGGACACTAAAACTGCAATGTTAACCACTCAAAAGTTACAAAATGCCAGGATTAAGGCTGCCTGTGAAAACTTAATGCATATGGCCAAAGAAGCCAATTTCCGATACATTATACACTATTTTTGTCACAGGACCCACCTCATTCAGTGCACAGAGGGATGTTACTCAAGTGAATGAATCAGGATTGAGCAGTAAAGAAGCTGCTGGCCGTCGGATCCCGCCGCACTGGTTACAGAAGTTGGAAGGCGTGTAGTGAACGAGCCGAGGCTGTCAGAACAGAAAGAATGGTCTAGTGCAGCGGTTTTCAACCTTTTCTCATTTGCAGACTCCTAACAATTTTCAGATGAAGGTGCAGATCCCTTTGGAAATCTTAGACACTGTCTGTGGACCCCCACAGGTTGAAAACCGCTGGCCTAATGGTTCAGAATGTGTGATGCCACTTGGGGAAATGGATCCCATCTCAGTTGTGATGGAGTTCCTCCTGTGTGATGTGGGCAAGTCACTTAACCACACATTTCACACATGGCCAATAATGGTGTGTTCCTCCTCTTCTGGGTGCCCAACTTTGATACCAGGGGTCTAATTTGCAGAAGCACTCACAGCCGCAACTGAAATCAATAGGAGCTGTGCTTTGAACAGAAGAAATGCTATATAACAGTAAGCACTCTGGAAAACCAGATCCTAAGCATCTGAAATTGGGCACCAAAAATTAATGGTCATTTTTAACCTTCATCTTCCTACACAGGCAACTTTAATTCTAGCATTTCCGAACTCTTGAGTCCTTGACACAGCTTTTTACATGTAAACACAGTTTTTTTAAAAAAAAGCAAACTGGAAAGCTTGTATTTTAAAACACACAAATTCCATCATGTGGAATCATACTGACACCCACATGGATCATCAGCAGGGTTAGAACCATGTGATCCAAAGCTCAGACCTCTGCCACTTGAATAATGGTAGGTAGCTACTTACCTATCATGAAGGGTAGTCATTCAGTATGTGGACTAACCTCCAGAGGGGAAGAGGGGATTGGAGAGGAATGTTTTGTGTCCTCCAAACCTGACCTTTCTGCCCCAATACCCTCCATCCTGTCCTTTCTTCTGGCCTGTCTTTCCCTCCCCCACCTCCTCATCTAAGTTCTAGGCTCCTTGCTTAGCCAGTTACAATCTCCACCTTCCCAAGTTCCTCATCCCAGACGCAGTGTCCCGTCCAGGCATTCCCAACCTCCCCTTCTTGGCTCCTCATCCCATCTCAGCCTCCCAGTCCCAGTCTCCCTCTCACGGCTCTACAAGACAGTCTCTTTGTCCAGCCACTCTTCCTCACTAGGCTCCTCATTCAATCCCAGTCTCTTCCCCATCCCAGGTCCAGGCCTAGTCTCCCCGCACTGGACTCTTCATCCAAGTCTCCTCATCCAACCTGAGTCTCTCCCCTGACTCGAATCTCAGTTCACTCAAGTTTATAAAGCACTCAACCGACGGAAGGTGATGGAGAAAGGCAAAGTGTGGCTGTAATAATTTCAGTTTGCCTATCTATCTTATATTGCAATGTTATGCTCTTTAGCGTCAAATGAAAAAAATAAAAATAAAAATAAAAAGCTATGGGAAAATGTCAAGCTGTTCATCGTTAGAGTCCTGTACAAGGATTGATGTTTTTTAAAGGATTTGTGTTTCTGGTGGGCAGGACTCCCTCTCTCATTAGCTACAGCCGCTGACAGGAAGCACATGAGTTAAAAAAATTAAAAGTTGCTCTCTGTTGGAAATATTATGAAAACAAATAGCCCTGCACAGCAGTGTTTACAAAGATGGCACTGGCTGTATTCGTTCTGTGCACTGGACAGGAATTTTTCATTTCATACATCATTTACAACTTGCTGCAGTGATTCCACAAAATCAGTCTATACCATTACTACAAAGAAGAAAGATGCCTTCTGTGTTATTTGTTGCAAAATTCAGATGCTCTCGGCCAAAACTGTATTGTCGAGCCAGCAGCACAAGTGACAGGAGTCACAAATTCTAAGTGCTAGGTAAAGAAGAAAGATTATTTTCTCCTTTACAGGCATACAAAGGTATATTGCATACATTTCATTTGACTATATCAAAACAAGTGTTACACTGTCTGCAATCGACCACTCAGGTTATTGCACAAAACAGCTGTATCAGAGAAAGCAATAACCAACACAATCTTATTTGAATAACGTACACATTTCCTTGCATGCATGCCTTGTACTTTCATGAATTCATCTCCTACAACTGCCCTCCCCCCGTTGCAAAAATGAGTGTTCCTGGAGGATCTGAGGGCACACACACAGTCTCACCAAGCCCACCTGAGTGAACAAGGGCAGGGCATTTCACACTGCAACTTTCTCACAAATATCATTATGGCAATTATCACGAGGGTGGGCGGGATCTTAGAAGAAGGGCACTCCAAGGGATGGTCAAAGAGGGGCAGGTGCCAGAGAAACGACAGCTTACCCTTAACAGTAGAAACCCTTACAGGGTTATTAAAGGCTAGCCTACTGCTGTGCAGTTTGGGAGGGAGACCATTTTATTTATGGTGGCATTCATATTGCCTTCTTTGGCCCTTTTAGAGTGAGTGAGCTGGGTCCTTTGGCAGTTGCAGACAGGTGCCAACGTGCATTGAAGTCAAAGGACGTATGACTGTCCACAGGAGCAGCATCCCTGCATTTAAGGTACTCAAAAATGGACCAGAAGGGAAAGGGGGCTTATGCAGTATTGAAGGAATATGCAGGCAAATGCTTGCGCCCGCAAAAAGCACTAAAAGCCTTCCTAAAAATCAGAGGCCAGAAGCCAAATATATAATATCCGTATATTGTACATTTGTAATATAAAGATTTGGAAACCAGTATTTTAAAAGGGAGACTAGTTAAAGCACGGTACATCTTTGGGTGCTTTTTCACAGAAAATATCCTATTTTATTTGTAGTTTTAGTGTTAATTTGTCCAACATATAGTATACAGTAAAACCTCAGCATTACAAATACAAGAGTTATGAATTGGCCAGTCAAAACACACCTCAGTTGGAACAGGAAGAACAAAATTAATTCAGTGTTAATTCAATGTTCAGTAGTAAACTTTTAAAAGAACAATCTGAGTTACAAACCTCCATTCTCAAGCTATTCACAATTTTAAGGTTCAACTGAAAGTGACCCGTGAATCAGAAAGAAAGTTAGTTTGTGTCACCTTCTTTTGAGTGGTAAAGAACAAAAACTGAAATCAGCACAACACAGAAAATCAAAATTTTGAAGGTTTCCAAGTTAATCAGCAATATATAACAAAAGCGTGACAAAGGTGACAACTTTTGAAGATAATCCAAGTCTCCAAGCCGCTAAATGTGAAAATTAGTAAAAACTACCTTGCAACTATGTTAAGAAAAACTAGACGTATTTATACTGTGACTAAGAAGTCATGAGCACAACTGGTTTATAACAAACATTTCAAAAACAGCACTTTAAAGGACAATATATAAATATTTTAAGTGGTAAAATATAGGTGTTGGCTTTTTTGTGTGTTAGTACCATGTCCACAAAAATATGCATATACACATCAAACTCGGTGCCTGGGGAATTCATTTTATTGTTATGTCTGCATTTAAAACAATGTACCTGACCTATTTTGGGGTTAATATAACTAAATGGAACCTATTTGTTGTTTATTATTTATACAAGAGTCACTTCAGATTAGACCTTCTGCAGAAGTGTGTGTTTGTGTGGAATCATAAAGTGTCTCCAAGTAGCCCCCAGTACTAAACCAGACAAGAAAATGACAAGTTAGTATGTATCCCAGTACACACAGCATTCTATAAAGGGAAAGATTAAAGCTGTTTTTTCCCCTCTTCAGAAAGGCCACATGAACGAGCTGGTACAATGCTAATGAATTGACCTTCTATGTCTGATAATGACAAGTTCGAGTTCCTAGAGTTGGCTAAGATGTGTGCATTCAAACGAGTTCCCCTGATTTATAAGAATCCTACTTATAAAACCAGAATTTAAAAAGGGGTGAAGAAAATCAACTACTTTTCATTTTTAAGGAATTTTTTTCTAAATTATGAGCTAAACTCACAATTAGTTTCTTCAGAGAGACTGATTGTTTCATGAATTCTTTTTTAAAAAAACCTCATATACTTCAAATGAGTAAAAATGACATGAATACAGAACAGAGTTCTAAATTTGACTATATATATCTGTTTGTTTCTTGTATTTAAGTTTTCATATTGTTATGTTCCTTCATTTAAATGGAAAGAGAATAAAAGATAGAGTAGGGGAACTTCTAATATTGCAGGTTTTGAGTAGTAGCCGTGTTAGTCAGTATCCCCAAAAAGAATGAGGAGTACTTGTGGCACCTTAGAGACTAACAAATTTATGTGGGCATAAGCTTTCGTGGGCTAAAACCCACTTCATCAGATGAATGGAGTGGAACATACAGTCGCAAGATATCTATATCTATATATAGATATATATACATATACACACAAGAGAACAAGAAAAGTGAAGGTTGCCCTACCAATTCTTATGTCCAAATAAATTTGTTAGTCTCTTAGGTGCCACAAGTACTCCTCATTCTTTTTCTAATACTACAGTGGACAGTAGCCCTCTATATTAAGTCATGTCAAGAAATGAGAAGCCCTTGTATAGAGTATATAGAAATTTTCCTTTCACCTGCATCATCTAAAAAGACCTTTTGGTTTCCCTATCTTGATTTCAAGGCAGAACATCATAGTTATGTGACGCTTTCACCCATAAAGCCACCGTTTTTCTGGAAAAAAATGGAGCTTCCTCCACAGGGTATTCAGGGCCAATTAGAGGTTTGTTTGTTCATTACTCCTAGATCTTTAGCCCCCAGTTACGTGTTTGTGGCTAAAAAGGTCTGCCCATGCAATTTTGCTGGCAGGATCAAGGCACAAGAAAGCCTGCCACTGTCATGATTCTAGGCACCTTAGAATGACAACAGATTAGGTCCTGGTTTATAGGTCAGACAAACAGAATTTGGACAAAGAAGTTAAGAGAGAAAAGCCCCTCCTGCTGGTTTAGTGACCCTAAAACCCGCCCCCCCTAAAAATAAGGACATATGTTTATGCATTCCTACAGATCATTGGCTTTTTTGTACATGTTGCTTTATTTATTTTTGCAACACCCCAGAGAGAGTTGTTTATTCCCATTTTACAGAAGGGGAACTCAGGCACAGAGTAATTAAGGTCAAATGTGTCACTAATTTTGGGGGCTCAATTTGAGATCCTGATGTCTAACTTTTCAGAGCGCTTAGCATTCTATCGTATTTCATCTGGTCAAAGCACAGCTACATTTGTCTCAGTCGCAGCTCAGCACTCCTGCTGATGACCCCAGGTATCAAAACAGGGCTCCCAAAACTAGATCTTTACCACTTGAGCTAACAGAGTAAGTGATAGTTGTCATCCTCCATGTGAACTAGACAGGGATAAAACACATTTTATCAGTGAGTTGCACAGACAGTTGTGACACCAGAGGAGTGTTGCAAGTCAGGAATCTAGCATTCAGTTTCATGTTCTGGAAGAATGTTCTCTGGAAGGCGAAGACCATTCTGTCTCTGTTCATCCCCCCATCCCACACAAAAGCCTATCCCGTTCTGCACATCTCCACACCAACCTGTCCCTGTGCTAGTCCTGTCTCTCCCCTCCCCTTGTCCCGCAGCTCCTCATCCCAGTCTTTCCCCCACTGCTGGCTCCTCATTCCAGTCCTAGTCTCTTTGCCCAGCTAGTCTCAGTTTTCCCAAACCTCTCCAGGATCCTTGTTCTAGCATCCTAGCCCAGCCATCCCCAGTATCCTTCACCAGTCACCAGTCTTCCCCCAGTTCCATGAGCCAATCTGCTACCTGGGCCACGTACATACTACCAAGCCCATCTCCTCACCTCTCTTCATTTCAGTCAGGCTGCTCCATTGTCTTCCTCCATGCTTCCTAGTCACCAGGCAGGGGGAGCACGTAGAGTGCAGAAGGGAGTCTCCCTCCTCTCAAGCCTAAATCTGTCATCGGCCACCTGGAAGAACAACTACCCTAGTGGGAAAATTCTCCATGGTCACTGGAGCCCGGGGATGCAGCGTGCCCAGACCAGATAGAATCTTCAGAAGATTTCACTTTCAAACGCTAACAAGTCTCTACTGAGCACGTGCTGCCTAAGGTTTTACAAAGACCTCCAACTTGGTCAAATATGGGCAAAGTTTTGCGGAGACAGCAAAAGGCACATCCCTGACACAAAGATGACTATTTACCAAACTATCTCCTTCTAAAGCATGGAGGTGCTAGAGCTTCTGAATTAAATGGCTGTAAGATTTTTTTTTAACTTGGGCAAAACAATGTATTTTTCCAAAATCTCATTCTTAGCAAAAACAATCCAGCCATTACTGAGATTTTCCCTAAAAATTCAGCCTGAGAGACAATTGGTGTGGGAAATTTAGCCTGAGCGGTTAAAGTTTAGCAAAGTTACAAGCAACTGAAAACATGGTCTTATAATGGGAAACGTCAGGTTACTTTAACTATGGGCAGTGCTTCCAGCCCTACCTTTAATAGCTACAGTGACATGAAATGTGAGAATGAACAAATGAAATGGAACAAACTCCTTCACATTAACAGAACATCTTGCCAAGAGCAATGAGTGTTGCTTAACATAAGAACATAAGAAAGGCCGTACTGGGTCAGAGCAAAGGTCCGTCTAGCCCAGTATCCTGTCTACCAACAGTGGCCAATGCCAGGTGCCCTGGAGTGAGTGAACCTAACAGGCAAAGATCAAGTGATCTCTCTCCTGCCATCCGTCACTCCCCTCTGACAAACAGAGGCTAGGGACACCAATCAGAATCGCTGCCTCTCAGTGCCACGGGGAGCTGCTGTGAGGGGTCCTTAGTTTTTAAAGTTGCTCTCCCTATTGGGCCACCCAAATTTGTTAATCTTCTAGATGTGCGTTCTCTCTTTGTTAAAGCTCTCAAGATGGTGTGAGTCAAGGTAAGTATATTTGTGAGAACTCCTTGTTTATATTGTGATTGTAATTTATGGGACAGGTGCCCAAAATACCAGATGGATGCCTAGGGCTATATTTGAAAATTCTGAAGTAGTGACCATAATCATAAATAATAAAGATTAACTAAGTTAATTTTAGAGCAAGTATATTACCCTCTTTTGAGATCAAACAGTACAAAGTTAATTAACCCCACAAAACATCAATGGCTTAAACTGAGCCTAACTATAAAATTTAGAGTTAAAATTCTATCCTCTACCCTTCCTCCAATGTGCATAGGCATTTCAAGCTTCTGTGAAAAGAAAGTGTTTTGACCTGCGCTACGCACTGTCATCCCTACATAAGGCAGTGCGGGAGAACAATCTCTACATCAAATTTCTGACATGTGTGGGTTGAAATTGAAAATAAAAGGTTTGAAAGAGATATAAACTCTCATGCCACTAGACATAAGACAAGACTCTAACAGATAAGGATTGGTAAAAAAATTTCCCTATGGGCCAGTTATTTCATACCAGCCTTCTGCAAGGTGTGCCACAACCTAGCTCTGGGATGGAGCACTGGTAAGATCTGGTATGATGGTTCCTAGGACTTCCAAATGAGGCAATTACCAGCCTAACACAATGAAACATGCATCCCTGCTTTGAAACATATGTTCTTGGAAGTTCACTACTTTTATCACTAATTTTAATTATCAAAGAGATCTACTTTCTAAATAAAGGTTTCTTCTCCTCCATCCAGGAGTGATGTTATGATACTGAATTAGCAACATGATCACCGTATTTTCCAGAACATTAGAATGAGTCACACACAGAGACTTGCGATTTCGCTGCAGGATCAAGGAGAATAAAATACCTCGTTACAATGAGGAAAGCTTGGATTTCAAAGAAATATTTTCATAATTAGCAAGTATTGCAAGACTTATACAGAAAATAAAAAAGGTGAAAGAGTCCCCTTTTTAATATCAGTCTTTTACTTTCCTTTTTACATTAGCTTAATAAAGCAAAAAATAAAAAATAAACTATCTTGTGGGAAGGATGTAAGATTTAACACGATAAACTTTAATGGTTTCTTTGGAGGTGTTATGACCTATCATGCAGCTATGTAGTTAGACAATTTCTAAACTGTATATTATTTACTTGACAATGTTATATGGTAAATTATTTTCCCGTTGAGTAAAGATATTTAAAGAGTTTGTTACATGTAAGTTATTTGCTTAACACACCTAAGGACTCATTATGTAAAAGACAAAATGTTTTTAAAACAAAATATTTATTCAAAAATTAGGTGTTTAGGGAAGGAGCTATTACATCCTAGTGGATAAATAGATATTTAGATATTTTAAAAGAACATTTAAAGTATTCATAATAAAAATCCTTAGAAAAATGGTTACTTTCAAACTGCAGCACACACTGCTCAGAATTAAACCCATCAGCAATTTTAAACAGTTTCCCCCCCAAAATAACAAAAGGGACTTCATCATTGCATAGTCTAATCTGACAAAACTGATTAAAGAGCTTCCGGCTCCTCACTGACAAAGTTAAAACAACGCCCATTTAGAAATCATTCTTCTAATTTATTTTCTGTTTCTTTCCCCTTGTTTCTAATCATAAGTGGATAGTAGCATAACAACATTATTATATTTTAGATACTGCTGTGCCCTTTTCTCTCCACCTTAAGACATACCAGTCTCTTTATGACATCACATTTCTTTGGAAGTCATTGGAGGCATCAGAAAGGAATTTAGGATTTATAATTTCAGTTTGGGAACAAAGAGCAGGAACTCATGAAGCTCCATCTATCATGACGATAAAACCACGTTAGTTGAACCATTTTAAATGTGTTTGATTTCAGCAAATTAGCACAGGATGGAAGGAAATGTAGGACTTGTCCTTTCTTAGTCACAAATAACTCTGCTGTTTTCTCATACACAGGGATTTCTTCTACTTCTTTCTTTTATTCTTTCATATACAGGGATATTTGAACAAAATCAAAATGTATTTTATGTTAATTAATCCTCCAAACCTACTTGTGAAGTACAAAGGTGTCACTAGACATTTAAGTCCCAATTCTTAAAACACTTACTTATAGCTGAAGGTGCTTAAATGCTTTGCTCAATCATGGTCTTACTCTAGACTCAGCACTGGGACAGGTATTATTGCCATTTCAAAATGGGGACATCGATTCAATCTCAAACTGAGGTACAAAAAGATCAAGGGGACTGGTCTTCAATAATGCACATAAATGAATGCAATTGCTGTGATTTCACACATAAATTGAGTAACCGCATCAAAAAAAGGCCATTTTTATAGTTAGCTGCCTATTTACACCTAAGAACATTCCACCTTATGCACAACCACTGTAACTACAGACATGAATTAGAAAGACAGTGTTGCACGTTTTCCCTATGCAGTAACACATGCACATTTTGAAAATTAGCTCCTAAATGACTTGCCCAAGGCCATGCTGCAAGTCGGTGGATGTGAAGTTCTCAGGATCTCTAATCTTGTCTACACAGATTGAAAAACAATTTAATTTTTAACCGATGTTTAAAACCACTTTCTGCCAATACCATTTAAACACAGGGCCAGTACAGATCTATACAACCATTTTAAGCCCACTATGTCTGATGCTCAGTAAGCAGGAACCTATGTTTAAACAATCTAGCAAGAACTATTGTTAGCCATGTTTGTAAAGTAATCCACCATCATGGTTTTATTAGCAGTGTACATCTGATCATAGAACCTGCCTACTATTGCTAGTTCAGCCATTGCCTCACTGAGTAGCCTTGGTCAAATCATTTAACGTGTCAGCATCAATGTTCTCCTGCCAGCAAAATGTGAATAATAATACTTCTGTGGGGGGCAGGGATCGGGCTGCTTACTTAACAAAAATAATCATAGAAAAGATCCTTGCTTCATTCCAAAATCCCTTTGTAGTAAAGAACAAGGCAGAGAAATACAGAAACAACCTCTACAATAGACACAAACAATGGATTCTGATCGGGAAGATCCTAATTCTGTGCTGGCTTTTACCCTAAAGATTGCATGGGGTGGAAAGAAGAATTTGGCCCAAAGATTTCCAGAAGGCATCAGTAACTCATTAATAACAGCAGCAATATAAACAGCAGCAAGAATGCTTGTCTTAAACTCATAAACATGTATGTGTCAAAATTCTTCCATACATTCTAACGAGCTAAGCCATTTTTTAAAAATCCTGTCTTTTAAAAATTGCTCCTGGCCTGAGACATAGCATGGCAAGTTTCAGCCTGGAACAAAAATTTTATTGCGTAGATATAAACCCCCTGAAAAAAGGGGTTTATGATGGAAATACTGAAAGAACATGAGCTATACCGTAGTTGTGCTATCGGGTGCCACTATAATACAGTCTATTTCAGAATAATTTTTCTTTTTATTATTTCATTAAGTTGTATCTCACTAAAGTTCCTCCTCGGATCTCTCTTCAGCACCGAATTTTTCATTGAGAAAACTATAAATCATAGGCCTAAAGTACAATTTAATTATAAACGCCTTCCCTTCTAATGCTGCCTGGGACCTTTTACCCTCCTACATAATTCTAAAAAATGACCCCTGTCATAATTTCCTTCACTAGAATAATATGGAGAGATCTAATCCTGAATCCTGCTGTCTTATAATTTAATATAAGAGGTAATTATTATTCAAAAGATAATGTGGCAGATATTGAAAATACTCGGAAGTTTAGGTCTTAAAAAAAGACTTGGTATGTAGAGGCTCCTTATCTTGTAAGTATAAAAAATGGAAATAAATAAAAAGGTTTTTAAAGTTTTATGAAAAATATTAGAAGAGAAGCATTATTTGTAACTGGAATTTGTCTGAAATATTTTACATAACCTTTGAACCACAGATAAAAACACAGAAGAGCCAGAAAAGCACTAGACACAGTTTACTATTAAGCCTCCCCTTCTGAGCTCAGCTAGTGTCTCACAGCAGGAGGTTAGACATACCACAAAGTTTGCATTATTAATATTTGTTTGAAAAATACGTTTAAGGTGGTTTCAGATTTGTGGACATGGAGGACTACATGCTAGGTTACCATACAAGGAAGAGGTCTTTCTCCGCTTACCCAAGTTTGTTTTTAAATTAGTTGCAACAGTGACATTTTCTGATATGCTTGACCAAAATATTTCTAGTACCAAACTATTTAATTATTTTAAAAGGGAATGAATAGGTTTACTTATTTTTTCTAACATTCAATGTTCAGATAATTCAGAAGCAAAGAATTGCACTCTTTTGTCATAAATAATGTTGCACAAGAAGATGGGGATTTAATCTCAGACTAAGAACAATATATCCAGCCACTATTTTTTCACTTTTCAGAGACAGACTTAGAACTCTTTTCGAAAACTGGGCTTTTGTCAATGAAAACGTGTTTTCAATATACGTGTTTTCAAACGTGTTTTCAAACGTGTTTTCAAACGTGTTTTCAATATATCCAGCCACTATTTTTTCACTTTTCAGAGACAGACTTAGAACTCTTTTCGAAAACTGGGCTTTTGTCAATGAAAACGTGTTTTCTCTTTAATCAACTCTTATAGCATGTGAGGGTGACTGCCCTCCTCAGGGCTAGGGATCCCATTAGGGAACTGGTAGAAGAGGTGCAGCTGAACACAGACAGAAAATAAAACATGATGAAAAAGGGAATTAATGGAGGAGGCAGGATAGAGATTTCCAAAAGCAATTACAAAAGCTCATTAGAAGGTGACATTAAAAACATGACTGAAATATTTTCACAGTTGCAAATTCAAGGAGCACTCCCCATTCCTACAAATAAACCATATATTGAACTAAAAGGTGCTGCTTCTCTCCTGGCCCCATAGGAAAGCATTGGTGTAAGTGAAATAAAACATCCTACCTGACAGGTTCAATAGACCAAAGAGGTAGGGCTAGTGGGGTTATCAGGAAGTGGGGTTCACAAGAAGTAATTATAGTCCATGCTCACCATTCTTAGGCTAGTCAGAACACCACTATACAGCTCAATAAAAATCAAACTATATAGCGCAGAGACACTGGTTTACTGCCCTTTTTGTTTTTGCTTTGGGAGCAGTTCATTTAAGATGTAATAAATTGGAGGTTTTTTCTGTCCTTCCATAAATCTAGGAACAGTGCAAATGAGGTGTTCCTCATTATCAACAAAAGGAAAGGGGCTCCCCAGATGGTGACATGAACTACAGCATTAAGACTCTCATTAAAAGGAGCTGTTCTCCTTCTAATAAGGAATATCATTTAATAGTATTAGAAATATGGTATGCTTTGTATTGTCAAAGTGAGATTCTGGGGTGCAGGACAGGCAAAAGAGGAGAAAGTCCATAATTTTCAGAAACACAATTAAGGGAGAGAAAGAGAAAGTGACATGAAATTTTGCCCATAACAGACTAGTAATAAAGAGCAGAATGGACATTGGAGCACTGTGCCTACCTGAATCACTTTATGAATTAGAAAGATTTAGAGTTCCCAGGGGGTTCCTGGTGGAGACCAGCGTATACTTTCAAATAAACAAAACCACATTAGATGGACACAGGTAGACTGATAAAGATTGCCTGAATGCACTTTTCTAAGTTTAGGACATAGTAAAACCTTTGCACAACCTAGAGAATTCAGAATGGATCACTGTAGAGGGGAATTATACAGTGCCAAAGAGGCAAGGGTGGAACAATGCAAAAGGGACTTTCATGTTTAATTTCCCATGGAGATTTCTCTATCCCATTAATAAAGAAGTGCTCCCAGGTTCATACACAGAATCTAAAGTTCACTCCTTTGGAGTTTAGTCAAAAAAAGAACAGGGTTGTTAACTGATATGCTAAATTCCTCTGGAGATGCTCACTATGCAGAATGAACATTGGAGAAATCTATCTAGCTATATCACAATGAAATTGTATCCTTTTAAATCATACCAGAAAAGAATGTCGGTCCATATAGGCTGGACCCATGCCACTAGGTACCTTCCTCATTATGCCAGCCCCAAGCCCGGAAAAAACTATGTGGAGGGGACGGGCTGGTAAGCCAATGTAATGCCGACAGACCTCAGCCATCAGCAGGCAGGATCGAACCACATGAACTAAAAGCCAACTGGCTGTTAGCTAAGGATGTTGAGCAGACTCATTTTGTCTCTCTTTAAGTGATCTCACTGCCACTAGATGGGTCAGAACACCTAGAAGGTAAGTGGGTTACACCAACTCTGTAAAACAACTCCAGTTTTGACATGCAGAAGAAAAGGGCATAAAACATTGGCAGTTTCATCCGCTTCATTTGCTTTTGCTGTTTCATCTGCTAGTCACAAGAGAACCAAGCTTTTGGATTCATCTAAACCTTCTACGACACGCAGAGGAGTTGGACCATCTGATTATGTTTCTTCCATAAACCACAGAAGAGGGGAAATGCCTGATACAATGATGGTATGTCCACTTCTGCATTGATGTCAGTATCTGAGGATAAGATTGTGGAATGTTCTATCATTAAGAGACGTTACAATAACAAATCTCCTCGCTGAAGAATTGGAAAGGCTGAACATTGATAGGAGACATGATGGAATTTGAACACTGAGAGCACAGCTTTGCCTCATAGTGGTCAGACCTTTCAATTGCCACATCCCTGTGAGACATCTGCCGGATACACTGGCATTGGTCTGGTTTTGGCCTCAAGGACACAATCTGCACGACTGAACTGGCAGGCTTTTCTCCAAGCCTGACCAGTAACATTTTCACTTTGAAGATAGGATGTGTGGTAGTTATTCATATATATGTTCCACATGATGCAAGGCCTGATACTCTTTATGCCATGTTAGATTACATTGAATTTAGTACATCATGTGACTTCTTATTGTCATCTTAGAAGATATGAACATGAGAATTGACTATGATAGAACTGTATTCTAATTGGTACTGGGTTTACACAGCCTACCAGAAGAGAGCTCAGATGATGGTGTTCATCTAACAGAATTTGCTTTCATATATGGACTATTTAAATGGATACCTGTTTTCAGCATAAGAATGACCATAAATATACATTTCAATATCCCTCAGGCAACAGTGAAACATTGGCTCAAACTGTAGTTCAGAAACTCTAGCCTAAACTCATGTGGGATGTACATGTATTTAGGAATGCTTGCTCTGGAATCTGATCATTCATGCCGAATAGCAATAATGATGTTCTGTTTTATAAAGTTCCAGTGTTGGGTATCTATTGCATCCAAATGCTTCAATGTTGATAAGCTTCATGATGAAGTGATCGCTAATAGCTACGTGGCAGCTATTTCCAATAAATATTCAATACTGGATGACCAGATGTCTATTACAGAGGCAGAGTGGACTTTATTTTGGGATTCTCTCACAGAGAAAACTGCAGAACAACTGGAACTAAGGAAAACGGGAAAGCAACGTTGGATTACAGGTGATACCATCAAATTATGGAAGAGAAAGAAGAGACACAGTGCAGAATGGATAAAACTGTAGGTCAAAATAGAGTCAATAACGAAAGAAGGAAATGGGCAATGGAGGAAAAGAAATGTCTTGGAGGAGCAGTCAAGAGGGCCTTTGAGAATGATCATAATCAATGGTGGAATAACATGAGGTAATGCACTGAGGATGCCTCTGAAAACGTGACCATAAATGGGTATTTGAGACTTTGAAGATCCCAATGGGATGTCCACTCTTACAGCTTCTGCCATGAGAATGGACAAAAAGGGAGATTAGTGCCAGGACATTGATGCCCAATTTAAGCACTTGTATTTTACCTTTTGGTGGGGATCTGTTCATTCATTCACAAAAATGCAACTTAATTCAAAAAACAGACTGGTGACGTTCAAGGAAATGATGATTGCAGTCAAACCAATATGAAACGATAAAACACCTGGTCTCAACAAGCTTTCATTAGAACTGCTAACGAGTGGAGGCCTGGAAAGTATTGCATCATGTCTTCTTTCAAAAAAGGAGAGTGATTAGCTTGCTCAAATTCCAGAGGAATAATGCTGCTGTAAGTCCCAGGGAAGATGTTTATAAACATGCTACTGAACTGACTGAAATACTATCTCAGCCCAAACATGAGACACAACCAGGGTGCTTTCCATTCAGGTAAATCTACAATCCACACTATGTATGTGCTTTGAAATGTTAATGAAAGATGACTAGATCCACAAAAGGAAGCTAACACCACATTTATAGACTTTGCAGCCTCTTTCTGACGCGGAGTATTGATCAGCATTGTGGATTCTGTGCCACCAGTATGAGGTGCCTGAGGACTTAGTGTGCCTAGTGGAAGAACTGTACCTCAGTACATACAGCTGTGTGAGGTTCAACGGTTACATTACACACATGTTTTCAGAAGAATCCAGAGTATGCCAGGGATATGTTCTCTCACCTACATGTTCTAACAGACTAACTAATGGCGAAACTGATTGAGGCCAAGTTGGAGATGTGACATTTCAAGATTCATCTTTAGAGGATCTTCTGGAGGATATGCCACAATTATAGCTGACCAACCACAGCTAATGCTGGAAAAGCACCGAAAAAAGCAGAATCTCTGGGACTTAAGATCAATGGCGACAAAACCAAAGCTATTCATGCCTTCTCTAAAATGGAAATAAATTACCTGTTGATGCTGCATGTAGAAGGCAAATAAAATAAAATAGTTTTATCTATCTGGGTATTTTGTTGACAGCAGAAAGTTCGATATCCAGAGAAGTCACATGTCAGATCAGTCTTGTGTCAATGGCATTTCAGCATCTTCAAAGGCCTCTGTCTGGGAGGTGGGACGTCTGTGTTATAACTAAGATACAAGTGTCAATGTTGTAGTGATGACGACAACTCTGTTATATGGAACAGAAACTTGGCCATTAAAAACAGCTGAGGAGAGGAGGAGTTCTCAAACGTCAAAATTTAAGGGGTATTCTTAACATATATTGGTTTGATTTTATCATGAATGAGAGGATACTTACTGGCAGTCTTGCACCTGTTCGGAACAAGATGACTGCAATGGTGGGGTCACATCCAATGTGGAGAAGGTTTATAAATCTACAATCAAAGGAAGCAGAGCACAAAGCTGTCCACAAATGAAGTTGGAAGTTGCAACTTGGAGGGAATTAAGATCTCTATGCCCTTCTATACTGACTCTTGACAAAGGAAGAAGATTGTAAGGGATGTTCAAGATGGAAGTTCATGTTATATATTGCCAGAGCTACATCATCACCATGTGAATCTGCTGCTGCCACCATCTAGGCTGGTATACTGTCTCCAGCAGTGGCCAGTGCCAGATACTTTAGAGGAATGCATACAACTTCCTTAATATCTTTCAGAGTGTACCTGCAGCATATGAATATCTGTAGGATTCACATTCCCTCACCTGATGCAATTCAGCCTCAGAAACCCCTTGGAAAGCAGTGCCTGTTGGGAACACATCTAAGGCTACGTGGCCCTTAGCTGCCACAGTTCCTTTGTCTTGACATCAGAGTCCATAAGAAAATAGAACTTGAGGGAGAGAGGAGCAGGTATTGTGAATATGCTGAGACAACACTTGAAGAACCAGAGCTAGCATGATAAGTAACACCATGGCAATCTAGTATAGCAGCACAACTCCCTCCTCCCCTAACCCGGAAAGGAGAGCAAGAAGTCCTGATTAAATTAGTGAATGCCAGATCTATATCCCAAGTCCAGAGATTAATGGCACATACATGTTTGTACAGAACTCCAGATAATAGCCGTGCAGATCTCTATGCAGTAAATATGACAAGAGTAGGCCATTAGTACTATCCAGTCCTGCCAGAGTGAGACTTAAGACCCTCACGCTGTGGCACTAAGTTAAAGTATAACATGGCCCATTGCATACTCTAATCCATTTTGATTGCACAGTGAGGAAGGGGCATTACTGCCTTACACTGACTCCCAAAGGCTACGAAAAGGTTAGGTGATTTTCTAAATGCCGAAGTGAAATCAGCCTACAAACACAACTCCCTTTTTACATTCACGGCACAGAGCTCAGTTGCCCTCTGATGAGAATGAAGTTTTGGAAATAAAACTAAAAAATTAATGGTGAAACTGATCCAGGTGAATCTCAGACTTGGAAAATGACACAGGACGAAATGAAATACAACAGACAGAGGCTCAGCTATCAAAACCTGAAACTCAATCTTTTTGTAATATAGTTGCAATTAAAAATACTGGGTTATAGTCTTGTATTCAACTAAGACTGTTTGTGCTGTTCCAGGAGCACAAAGCACCCATAAGAACGTTAAAATGGTCCCTTGAAAGTGGAGATCCCTAGGTGGTGCAGAGACAGCCCGGTATCTCTATGATAACCCCTTTTCCAGTCCCTAGGGCAGACGGCATGACCATGGGAAGTGTTAACTGTCATTACTCATGCAGAAGTGCCCCTGAGACCCTGTAGTCAGAGAGGACTTCAGTATCCAGGGAAGACACCTTCACTAATCAAGAAGGATGCAACACCTGGACCCAAACTAATGTTCATGGACACAAAATAATCCTGTAAAGCTGATGAGAGTCCTCATGATGGGTCAATAATGAAGTCCTTCTTCATCCAAAACTCTGACAAGCGTGAAAAAGAATCAAAAGTGAACGACTAGGTTTATATGTACATCTGAGTAAATCCTATTTTCAAACAGCTACTGAAATCAAAACAAAACAAAAAGACATGGTTTCTGACTAAAGTTTTCTGTTTAACATTTCCGCAGAGCAGAAGAGATTCACTACAGTCTAGCCAGTGTACAGCTTCCAACTCTTTGCATGTATCCTACGTGTGATGTCCAGAAGAGAGTACTGCCAGTCATTCACTGCTTAAATCAGCAATGAGACTCTTGTTTTCCCTTGTGTTAATTTGTCAGCTAGTCTATGCAACATGAAGACAGCATTACTAAATCATTTTATACCTTATGTAAAGTGCCTGGAGATATCCTGCCATAAGTTACTTAGAAGATTAACTGTTTTGTCATTACATGAATGTTCTCACCGACACTTTTGCAGCTATGACTTTCACCAATTCCATCGTATTCTTTGATTTAAACTTTCCCCACACAAAACTGATATCACTCTTCAAAGCAGAAAAATTATTTGAAGTTTGAAGCCAAAGTGAGGTACAGCTCATGCAAGTCACAAACTTTCCCTAGGTGCATGGCTGGTTGGCTTCCAGCCCCAACCTCAGTTCATCTTTCCATTTATGCATTCTCTAGATTTAAGGGTGACTGCTTGAATTTTTAATTGAATTTTGTCTTTCTTTCTGGTTCACCACATGTTACTTCATCCAGATCAACCCCTTACATCTCATGACAAGCATGTCCTGGGCCAGCTGAGAGGAGAGTTGTGAGGTTCTCTCCAGGAAGGGAAACTGAAAACATACTTGAGAAAGCAGCTGAGATATTTAAGGTATGACTTTTAAAAATACAATTCAGAGTGGTCTGTGGGGATTTCATACCAGTAACAGTTTGAATTTGACACAGAATCACTAGGACTAGCATAAAAGCTATTAACTGGAATAACCAATATGCTATTTACTATATTGATCACATTTGATTGAAGTGGCATATATGTTGTTGTTTGATTATTTTTAGCTTTAATTATTCACTTCACCCCTTAGTCATCAACCCCTCGCCTATTTTCTCCAGGGTAGTTATATATTCTCTCTCTATTTCCTTCCCCAACAGCATAAAAAACACATGCACAACGGTCCATTTTCCTAGAATACTGAGACACTTGGCACTAATGATGGTTGTTCTCCTCTCTTCTCTCTGTACATAAAGAGACTGGCAGAAAAGAGGCAGGGGAGGGGGAGTCAAAATGTATGTTGGTTTTGTGAACCAAATCACAAAACCCCAAACTACTTGCTGGATGCTGCAGCCAAGTGCTTAGCAGGTGGAAGTTTGCACAGGGAACCCAACCCCAGTCCATTTCTCCTGGTACTCCAGTCAGTTCACAGGCCTCTTTAACTGCATATTTAGTCAGTGTGCATCAAACCAGGGTAATTGACAGCTTCCCTCCCCCAGCATCCTTACTCAAAGAAGGCACTTGCCCCAGGAGCCACCTTCTACAACCTCAAACACTTTATTACTGGTCAATTTGGGTTTCCTGCCCACTTTAAGTGGCAGTGCTGAAGGTCTCTAACTCTCTCCAGCCTCACTAATCAATAGAAGCAGTCACTTCCCCGGTATTTCCTTGCTACTCAGCAAGAAGGACGGTAGAGGCTGCCATTGGCTGTAAATTACCCTGTAACCTAAACATTACATCATAAAACAGGCGGACAGTCTGAAATCAGAGTTAGTTTTTAACTTCTGATGCGGTTTTTTCTATTTCAATTCTTTCCAGGGAAAGCAAAGAACTACAGCCAGCCTCATGCCCTATCTGATAGCTGCACTTGTCTCATCCCCTGCCTCTGCACTATTGTTTTGGCAAACATCCCTGCTTGCCAATAGATATGGCGTCTCTCTCTCTCTGAAGGGAGCAACAGAAAAATCCCATAACGTGTAAGCCTCAGGTTTATAGCCAGTATATTATAGGTATGAGAACGTCAGGATTAAACAATTATTGGCTTGAACTCGCACAGTAAAATTTGTTTACGAGGTAAATTTTAACACAAAACAAATAGTTAGTGAGTTTATAAGCAAATGCAAGCTATAAAAAAATAGGGAATGTTTTGTAAATGTCAGTCTGTAAGACAGACTAGGTCTGGCAGGGAAACTCCCTGCTGTTGGCAGCTGGCTCTTACACACACGCAGAATCTCACTCCATTTGCCTTATGCCCAGGGTCTTCAGGCTGGCATAGCGGTGGGAGGCATAGTCACTTGGGCGGTAAAGTTGCCTCTTAGCATAGGTCTTGCCTTCCATTATAAGCACTGACTATCCTCGTAAAGTCCTCGTTAATAATAACCACACATTCTACACACAAGTCTGTTACCAGCTAGGAGCAAATGTGAGGCAAATTAGCCCAAGCCACAGTGTTTGGATCCAAATCTGAACTTTCCAAGGGTTCAGAGGAGTTCAGATTCAGGACTCGGTTTCAAACTGTTTAATAGCAAATAATTGTATTCATATTCAGCCCTGAAATTCAGCCTCCTCCTCTTCTGAAATTAATTCATTAGGTGGAGCTGCAGGAGAGTTCAGAGATTCAGTTGCTTCTTCACAATACAATGCCACCAAACCATTAATGACAAAACAAGATAACTGTTCAGGAGAGGCACACCAAAACAAAAGCAGAGGGCTACAGGTCAGCACAGAGCTGCATTGCCAAAGCTGGATGGGACAGAAGATTTCCTATAAGGGATACTTAGGGCTGGAATAAAAAGGACATGCTGGAAGTAAAGACTGAGGTGGATACACAGGACTAAGTGGGGCAAAGGATTTGAACATCAGAAATGCTGCAGCTGGAGACCAACATATTGTCAGAGCGGGGTGGAGATCCAAGATTAGAACAGCAAGGAATGCGGAGGTGAAGACGGTGCATTGCATATCACCTGCCCTTCAGATGAGTGGTTCTTGGCAGTGCTAACAGTCCTTCAGTGTCATGTGCGCTAAATTGTGCCAAATTCACTGAACAACAATAAAACGCTCTTGGTTAAGATCTCCCATACCATCACTTGACATCTTGGGGAAGGAAATGTACCTTAGTGGGCCAAGCTCCACTAGCCCATACTTTATAATTAAGAACAGAAAAACTGGGGTGCGAGGAATTAAAAAAAAAAGAAAAATGTACTGTTCGAAGGCATGAAAACCCACAACCGTGAATCTCTGTTTACAGTCCTGAGGAGAAACTTTTAACAATCCGGAAGGTGACCACCCCCTGTTCTTCCCGGATCCGGTATAGGGTGTTTGTGTGGGAGCTGTCTGCTGGTTTAGATGCTCACTATCATTACCTGGAGCCTTTTACTCTTCCCAAGCACAAGTACAGGCCCACCAGCTTGCTGACAAGCTGATCTATTGGCTCTAGGACGCTGAGGGGAATTATGCTCCAGCCGCCCTGATGCTCTCCTTTGTTTAGAAAAAGAAGAGAGAAAGAGAGAGAGTGAAAAAAACTCCAATCGTTTAGTACAAGTCATTTTACATGCTGAGATAATGAAGTATAAAAATGCCTTCAAAGGACTGATTTCCTACTTTTAACTCACTACCAGCCGAGCTCTTTGTGAGGCCCTCTGGAACATGCATTCCCAGCCCCACTCAAACAAAAGAGCTGTGAATTCATTAAACTATTTAATTATGCCTTTTTATTTTTCTCCATTAGCAAGCCCTGCCAGCACAAAGTAAATAAAGCCACTATGGTCTTTCCCCAGCAGACACACTGACTGTTTTTATTCTTTATTCAGTTTACAATATAAAGGGCTATCCCCCCTCCCCCTCCTATTCTTGGCTAGTTTCCTAATACAAGCACTGCGAACAGAAGCACCCAACTGTACATGCAGTGCATGGAACTAGAGCAGCAGCACTCAGCATTGCAAGCACATACCCTAGACAGCTTTCAAAGTACCGGCATCCAACGGCAGCCGAACAGCACTTTACAGCCAGGCGCGGAAAAGATATTAGCTTTTTTTTTTATACTCTAGTAAATTTGCTTTTTACATCTATTTCTTTTCAGAAGGGCTTGTTATTGAGCTTACTGTCCACAAATTCCATTGATCTCAGGCTGTGACTCAATCCATATGCTCACGCTTTGACACCAGCACAGCAAGCGAGCGATACAAATCCTGTTCAGGCTACAAACTTATTGATTTTATAGATTTCCCCCAAAGTTGTGATAATGATATATCATTGTTAAATTTGGTAGAACAAACTGCTTTCCCAATCTGTCAATGCGAGCATGAAAACCAATTCACAGCCTTGTTTAGAAGGCTTTCCCTTCAGAAGAATAACTACTGTTAGCAGAAGCAGATCACCAATACCCAGCCGCTGGCATAGGCTTGATGGATGTTGCCTTCCTAGCTGCCCTTTTCTGACCTGCAGTATTCCAGGTTGCCAGACTTCTACTTACCGGCGACAATTACCCACCTCTACTGTTTAGCAGGAGTTTTTGTATTTATTATTTAAAAGTTGCAGTATACCTGACCCATATTAGTAGCTTTTAAAAATTAAATGATTGTTGGAGGCAATGAGAATACATTAAGGCAACATGAAAAGTATTGATTTTAACAAATAATTTTGTCTGCTTCATTCTTATTCGAGTCTAAATAACAAGGCTATGCTTCTTTCTTCCAGAAGGGGGAGACAGAACAAAGAGAAGTGTCCTCACTTCAGGCTCCTTAGTTGCTTGAACCTTCCAGCAGCAGTTGGGTGCAGTGGAAGATGTCAGAAGTCATGGCCTGCACTTTGGATCACAGAGTTTTACTTATGGCTTCTATGGCAGAGGAACATTCTAACTGGACACTTGTATCCTTATCCCGGAAGTAATGAGGTTATGCCTTTAAAATTGAAATTGCTCTCTCAGGTAAATTTCTTCTCATGCTTTCAAATTAAAGACATTTGAAAACTATTTGAACAGGTAGAAAAAGACATCACAGAAATGTGTCTGTGTGGTGCACACCGCACACACAAAAATTTAAAAGACTGTTTTGAATAATATCATAAAATTGCATTGAACAGAATGATTACTGAAATGACGATACATACCTTCAGTCACATATTTTTCTCAAACTTGGAAGTAATTGTTGTAGCTCTAAAGTCAGATGTAATAACATGGGTAAAATATTGATCAAATAAACTGATAGTATCCAAGAGACAAGAATTACAGATATGGAAAACAAAGATTAGGCAATCTGTGTGACTAACCAAACAAATAGGAAGTATGCCAGAGAGACATTATTTCCCCGCGGTGTCCTTCCCCTCCATTACTTCTCCATAGTTGAGATCATGAAATACTTTGTGATTTTTTGAAAACCGTCCCCACTTGGAGACAATGTGCTCTTTCCCCAGCTTTAGGGACTAATTAGGAACCTATCTGTATTATGGCTTTTATCCTCAAGCTCCCACCTCTGGCCACATCCCTAGTGCCACTCACACCCATGCTCCCTTTCTAGTCCCCTCTCCTTTGTAGAGGGTAAGAAACATCCTCCTATCCATTGTCCACAATCCTGCTGCAGCCATTTACTCCTTTCCACTAACTAACTACCAGTTCCTGACTCCATGTTGAAATTTTCTTTCATTGCTGCTTAGCCGGGAGTGATAATTTCATAGAAAGGCTCTCAGTTGTCCTTTGTTTGTTACTTCCTTACATTTGTACTCTAAGAAATGCAGTTTAGTTCCCCCTACAATATACCATTGGTTCTAGCAAAACCAACACAGCTGGCTCTTTCCTAATTTATACCAAAATCTTGCCTACCAATGATGTCTCTAGATCTGGAACTCTGCACCCTCAAGGCATTTAACTGTGATCCCAGGAACAGGCGTACTGAGGCACAGTTTAAGGAAGAGGTGAAATCCTCTTCCTCCAGCTCCCCTCCTCTTTCTTGGTGCAGGGTATGATTCAAGCTGATAGATGCTGAACTCCATTAACTACCTCCACTTCACTCACTTTTCCATTCTCGGACTCTTACAGATGTGAGAAGCTGTCTGATAATATCTGTCTGGTGATTTTTCTCACCTTTTTATGACTACAATAAGTAACAATAGCTCTCATATGCCTCTCCCCCTTCTACACTAATTCAGATCTTCTCTCTAAGAGAGCATCCCAGATATGTCTGATTACAGCAATTGGCATCTAAATGCTACTGGCTTGGATGCATAAGAAAAACCAGGCTGAGAGAGAGAGAGAGAGAGAGATTAGATAGAATGTTCTAATTCATAGGCATTATTCTATCAGATTTTGTATTCATGTTACCAAGAAATCATTCTCCACTAGCCCACAGCCAGGAGGTGAGATTACAAAACAAATTTTCTGTCTTCATCTGCTTGAAAAAGGAAGCACAAATCCATGGTGCAGGGAGGGTATTCCTAGCCTCTGTTTGCCAGAAGCTGGGAATGGGCGATGGGATAACTGCATGGTCTGTTCATTCCCTTGGGGCACCTGCCATTGGCCACTGTTGGAGGACAGGATACTGGGCTAGCTGGACCTTTGGTCTGACCCAGTATGGTCATTTTTACGGTCCTGAATAGTGTGTAGGGAATAGAAACAAGTGGGACAATCCAAATTCAAGTCCTGCCTTTTATGCACAGTTCTCCAGGTTAAATCTTGTATTTAACGGGCCAGATCTCCAGGTCTAGCTTCTGTGAGCTTGAAACAGCTCAAAGAGGGGGTGTGGAAAAGTGGCTTTAAGCCACCTTTGCTTTCCCCCACCCCCAAGGCAATGAGGTACAGGGCTGGTGCCCTGGTAAAATAAAGAGCTTCTCCCCATTGCACTGACAACCCATCTCCCAGTTCCCCACCAGTGGCCATGAATCACCAGGGAATAGGGGGCTTTGCTCTTGCTCTCTTTCACCTGGCCTCCTGTGGAGCAGGGTTGGCACAGGAGCTGCTGCTCCCCAAGACTCCCCTACATAACAGGAACCCTCAAGTGACACCTTCACCGGGGGCTCAGTCTGCTTTGTGCCACCCCAACAGCACTGAGGAGCTGAAGGTTTGAAAGAATTCGTTTCATGCAGAACTAACAACAACAAAACCAGTGCTTTGCTATTCCACAGCCCTTTTCACTGGACGACACAAAGTACGTGAGAAAGACAAGAGAGCCTTATTCTTATCTCAGTTTATGTGGGGAAGCTGCAGCCCAGAGGGTGAAGGGACTCGCCCGCGGTCACACACAGGCCAGTGACAGGCTTATAACGAACATCCTCGTAGCCCAGCTCCCAGGCCTGTGCTCTAGCCAATAGACTGGACGCCGGTCTAGAAAAAAGAGACAATCTTGCACTGCCAGAGAAACCGACTGCCTGGACTACCAGCTCTTGCCTTACCCATTTTAGTGGAACTGCAAACATCACATAGGGAAACACCCCTTTTTTCAACTGCCCACTTCCCGCAAGGAGATTCCTGTCGCTCAGCACCTCTGCATGAGATTTGTGCCGCTCCATCTTTGTCTCAATTAATGAAACGAGGTTTACATTATGATTGTCATTCTAAGCTCTAGTGAGGGGCACCGTGGGCCAGGTGAAGGGAAGTGTGTGTGCATGTCCCTCAGACCTGGCACCCTACCATCAGGTTTCCTCCTATCCCTGTCCTAATTGTCATGACTCCCACAATATAAAAAAGGTGATATGTGCCCTCGATATGCAGTGGAATTCCCGCTCATGGAACTGCAGCATACGTGAGGATAACAGGAACCAGATGATCCTAAGTCCTTAACAGGGAGAACTGTCACTTGTCAAAAACAATTAACCAGAAAAGCCTGAATGCATGATCAGTTCCATCAGCTCTGGATGGAACGGTGTCCCTAGTCTCTGTTTGTCAGAGGGGGGTGAAGGATGGCAGGAGAGAGATCACTTGATCTTTACCCGTTAGGTTCACCCACTCTGGGGCACCTGGCATTGGCCACTGTCGGTAGACAGGATACTGGGCTAGATGAACCTTTGGTTTGACCGAGTACGGCCTTTCTTATGTTCTTATGTTACACTTTCCAGCAGTGTAATTCAGCAGAATCTTGTGTTCATTTCTCTCCCGCCCCTAAAGAGGACATGTCCTGGATAATTCACAGAATGAGCCCAATTCAAATTTGTATGAGGAGTAAGACTGACTTTCTTGCCCTGCCTCCCCTCCCGCCACCTTCCTCCCCGCCACAAAAAGGAGAAGAAAAAAACAAACCAAACAAAAAACAAACCCTGTGGATAATTGCACTGATCCAAATGTGCAGGGGCTTTCACATAGAATGATGGCTTCCCTTGTCTCTTGCATTTGTTCAGCTCCTTTGGGAGGAGCAATTTACAGAAAGCATTATCGATTTTTGCCATAATAGGTACAGAGATGCCTCACTGTCCCTCCTCACGCAGCTTGCTCTCTGCATCACAACTGCCAGGCCAGTTTGTGAAGCCCGTCATTATTTTTTTCCCCCAAGTAAATCCATCACAGGAATGGGGGGGGGTTTGAAAATAAAATTATTTTCACCTTCCCATACAAAAAAAGAGTCATGTTCGTTCGCTACTGGAAATTAGTGCAAATGCTGACAGATAAAAGAGGGGAAGGGAAACTCAAAACCTACACACGGGGACTGGGAGAAGAGTAGCTAATTTACTTTGAACACATTCCAGAATTCTCCTTCTAATGCAGGTATTTTCGGATTGTCCAGCAGACCCCGCCGTTTTCATTTCTCCAAAAGTGCTGAAGTCT
Source organism: Dermatemys mawii (assembly GCA_007922305.1). Classification (NCBI taxonomy): domain Eukaryota; kingdom Metazoa; phylum Chordata; order Testudines; family Dermatemydidae; genus Dermatemys; species Dermatemys mawii. The sequence continues at coordinate 34,451,764 of ML677343.1, read as the reverse complement.
GCAGTAGGTGCAGGCATATTCTCTGGCTTTTGGGATGGAGAGGAGATTGCAGGGAGTATAAGGGGCTGTGTGGCGTAGTTATTAAGTATCTCTGGTCTGTGGGATGAAATCTGCCTTTAAACCTCTTCTGAATACAGACCACCCAGTCTCTGCAGAGATTACCAGCTGAACTCCACTCTTTTGTGTGGTTTTTCCTTTCGCTGTTCACCAGGGGCAGGCTGAGGCCACTAACCCCATTCTGGCCCTGATCAGCATGTGAATGTTGAGGGATCCTTACTTCAAATATTTCTGAAAATAAAAAGCCTTTTAGAAATCACATCTAAAAACAAACAAAACCCCTCAAATTGCATTATTGACTCTCAAACGAGGCTGTTGGTATTCATGCCTCCTCCTTGATTAGTCTTTGCTGCACCCTTCATGTTAGTCACTTATCTCACATCTTGAAGGTCAGAGTCCGTAGTACCCTATTCCAAGGGCCCTGGACTCTTTTTTTCATTCCTCAAGACAGCCTTGCTTTGGGCTCAGAAGGTTTAATCCAAAAATTGGCCCGGGATCTAATTCCCAGATCCTCAGTTCATTAGCCATGAAAAGTGATAGCTGCTTAAGATTTTTATGAGACATTGTTCCAAAGGCGGACCACAGAAACTGCACAATTACACAGCACTTTGCAGAACGCTTAGGCTGCCTTTGGCACTGACACAAGCAGCTCAATAGCAATCAAACTGCCTCATGAAAAGCAGCAAGTTTGCACTCAGTAAAGAGGGATGAATCTGTGAAATTCGCTTTCCAAGTGGTGCTTTTGGTAAGGACACTTGTTAGGATAAAATTCAAACCACCCGATCCCCTCCTTTAGAAGTACTGACTCTTAAAGACACACAAATCATTTCTTCCCCCTCAGGTATAAGCATCTGCAAATATGCAGCATTCATAGCTCATCTGTCGGCTCTCGTCATGCTTTTAAGGGGATGTTCCAGCCCAGCTGAAATCTGTGGACCTGGGTGTTAATATTGAAACAAGCTGTATATGCCTATTTCATTAGGCAAACTGTGACAAGAAAGGGCCAGCTGGGTATAACTATCAGGGAGGGTGGGTCTCAGACTGACTCTGGAGGTTACCAGACAGTCCTCAAACCCGGACCCTAGCTCAGCAGAGACACCACCTACAAAGCTCCTGATTGGAGGATGCATCCGGCCTCTCTGATTGGCTCAGACTTCCTATGTAAGCCAGAAGGAGGCACAAGAAGCTACCTGAGGAACAGGCTGGCTGGAATATTGGCTCTTGCCTTGTTCCAGATCCCTGCTTCTACACCCCACCACTGGCGACCGGCCCTGACCCTTGGTTCCTGATTCTGGTGCTGACTCCTGCTCTCCCCCGGGGCCTGACTGCCTGTATTCCTGTCTGTCCACCACAGTGGGCTCCTTTCGGTTAGTATGTATTGAAGTCACATACACACAAAAAAACCAATACCACATTCTAATAATATTAAGGCTCTGATATAGGCCAACAAAATCCAGGAATTTCAGCGGTAAAGTGTCAGAGGGGTGGCTGTGTTAGTCTGGAATTGCAGAAGTGGGGAGGAGTCCTGTGGCACCTTAAAGACTAACTAAAGTATTAGAGCATAAGCTCTCGTGGGCTAACACCCACTTCGTCGGATGCATCCACTGCATGCATCCGACAAATTGGGTATTAGCCCACGAAAGCTTATTCTCTAGTACTTTAGTTAGTCTTTGGGCTGGTCTTCACTAGGGTGGGGGATCGACTGTAGATACACAATTTCAGCTATGTTAATAATGTAACCCTTCTGCCCATCAGAGTTGGCAGCAACAAGGGCCGGGTTCAGTATCCAGGGGTTCCATTCCAATAGCACAATACAAAAACCGGCTCGAGCCCCCACCCAGTGACCTGGGACAACCATATACCACCCCTCTGGGCATCTGTAAGAGACAATACTTCCCCTCTCGCAAGCACAGAGTCTGAGTGTACCAAAGCCTTTTAATAACAGGGAGAAACAATGTGGCATTATATTGGGGAAACACCACAAACAAGGTTAATAAACCAAACCATGAACCAGAAGCCCCCCTCCCAGCAAATAGGCATGGCCTTCCCTTTGGCTCTTGAGTTCCACAACCCCAAAAAGTCACTCAATAGTCCCAAAAGTCCAGCAGCCCAAGAGTCTCTGTTCTGGGTCAGTGCAGAGTTCAAAAATCAGTTGGCAGAGTCTTACCTCCCAGCCTGGGTGGAAATGGAGGGTAGGGCACGGGGCACCTTACGTGGTCCGAGGCCGACTGCGCCGCCTCTCTGTGGGGTTCTCTGCAGCCCTCACCACAATCCGCTCTGCTCTGCTCGCCGACACTTGAACTGCTCTACAACACCAGTCACTCCGCTAGCCGTCCTGCTAGCCGACACATGGACAGCCCTGCTGTGCCAGCCACTCCGCTAGCAGCACCAACTACTCCGCTAGCCGTCCTGTTAGCCGACACACAGACAGCTCTGCGGTGCCAGTCACTCTGTCAGCAGCACAAACGGCTCCGCTAGTCGACACACAGACTGCTCTGCCGTGCCAGCCACACGAACTGCACCCAGGAACCGCTCGGCTGAGTCCGCTGCCAGTCGCACAAACTGCACCCAGGAACCGCTCAGCTGAGTCCGCTGCTTTGCTCTGCTCTGCTAGCTGCACAAGTTGCCTGGTGCCACCAACATGCCTTTAGGCCCGCCCCCACTTAACACAGTGCTCAGTGGTTTCAGCTCTTAAGTGATTTCAGCTCTTAGTGGGTGGGGGGGGGTCAGCACCTTGGCACAGGTACACCAGCAGACTCAAAGAGAATTCAGGTTAGCAGGCTGAACCAAAACTCCTAAGAGAATCAAAATTAGCTCTAACATTCCACACTGGAGAGAGGCAGGGTGCAATAGACCTGGGGGGGCCCTTAGACAAGTCCCTCACCAAAAGCTAGAGAAACCTGCCCATAGCATCTCTCAATCTCAGAGCATTCTGAAGCGCATGGCCCTTGACCAGTGAGTGCTACTTAGATGATGGCGAGTCCCTCCATCATAACAAGGGCCAAGTACATGTCCATAGTCCTTCATTCACACGATCAGGGTAACATCACTTTATCATTCCTGCCCCAGTAACATAGAAACTGGGGCTCCCACATCAGCCGAAGTGGCCATGTGGGCTGCTGTGAGCTCAGGCTAGGCACAGTGGGTGTATCTATGCAAATTGATCAGCCCCAAAGTTATTTTCCAAAACTCACTGCAATTCCCATAGTTCGCCACCAGATGTCAGAATATATCTCATTCCTGACACTGCTTACATCAACATAGCTGAAATCGGCGTATCTACAGCCGACTTACCTGCCGTCCTCACGGCGGCGGCGGGCGGTGGCGCGCTCCCCCGTCGACTCCAGCTTGCGTCTTTTGGCGAGCTGGAGTTCCGGAGTCGACGGGGGCGCCACTGGCGATCGATTTATCATGTCTTGGCGAGACGCGATAAATCGATCACCATAAGATCGATCTCTCCCGGCTCTAGTGAAGACAAGCCCTGTAAGGTGCCACAGGACTCTTTGTTACAGCGGTAAAGTGGACACTCTGCTAAATGCTGGATTCAGATTAACTGTCTGGAGTGGATCCAGCTCCAAAGTCCCTTCGACAAATCATAAGCCTCCCTAAACCAGGACACACAAAATTAAAATGCTTGTGGTACACCTGCCTCACTGCCCTCTCAACAGTATCCTGTCCCCTAGTCCATGTGCTGGCCCCCAGTGAGCTATGGCTGTGTCCCTTCCTCTCACCGTGGATTGCGTAATTCAAACTTTTCAGGATAATGTGCTGTCTCCAAACTCAGGACCAGATCTCTGGATAGTGCCTCAAGCCCATCCCCCGACTGCGTCCCTCCCCTCCCCGCCTCACGCCCATCCCCGACTGCGTCCCTCCCCTCCCCGCCTCACGCCCATCCCCGACTG